>VZRQ01000108.1:596247-659274 GCA_013397975.1 Machaerirhynchus nigripectus | reverse complement strand
GCAAAGGCTCTGCTTGAGGGGTGCGATGTGAAACCGACTTGTGAAACGTGATTTTGGTGTTGTGTGGTCGGAACGATGCGGGACGGGACGAGGCGATGTGTTTGCTGCTGGTGGCGGTGTCCTCGCTCGTGGGAGAGTTGTGTGGGTGCTGTGGCTGGGCAGTGAGGGTGATGGTGCTGGGGAAGAGCCGAGGGAACAGCGGGCGCTGTCCTCGACTGCCTTCTTCCCCAACCTCTGACACCATCCTGCCTTTGCATTGATTGAAAACTACTTTCTAGCCGAGTTACTGCACTCTAGAGTGATAAAGTGAAATCCCTAACCAGATTGGTATTCAGTAGGAAGTATCTCTGCAGAAGTAAGTGTTGGCTTTTTTTTTTTCCTGAAATAAAATAAAAACGCAGTCAGTGACATTATTTGATTAGTGATGCTTAGTCCTGAAAAAACAACATCGAGAAATTTTACACCAGCTATTTTGTTTCATAAAATGATGTGAAAGCCTGAAAAGTTCACTTCAGTGCCTTGCTGTCTGTGCCTCAGGACAATGGTTTTGTGTGGGGTGAGGAAACCTGCTGGGGCTTCACTCCTTTTGCAACAAATTTGGGGGGTCTGGGGTTTGTCCTCTCAGAAGGAGCAGCTGAACTTCACATAATGTTAGGAAATTCTCAGTTGGGCTTTATCCTGTTAGTGCTGGGAATAAAAATCATGACTTAGAGCTGGGGCAGGAGGGGATTAAAGGTATAAATCTTCGATTAGCACTGTCATTTTTATTTGGCTGCATTAGGCTGTGCAGTGTATGATCAGTAAAGCAGAATGTCTGCAGGCTCAGGAACGGAGCGGCGGGTTACCTGTGGCTCTAATGACCAGTTGTGTAAGGGATAACTGTGTCCATCACACCACAGAACAGCCCGCTAGTTAAAGCTCAAATGGGCAAGGTCATGGGAAGTGATGAATTACAATTGCCCTGGCCTACTTCAAAGAGTCAGCAAATATAATCGTAAATGGCTTAAAACCATTTCATCCTCTCTAGGTCTATCTCTGAAAGTACTAGAGAACTGAGAGCAGTGTGGTACTTGCTCCGGGAAGTATTCCCTGTTATATTTGGAACAGCCAATGCTAATTTTTCACTGACAGAAACATTTATTAAATTCATTTGACTGGACTTCTAAGCCAAAACAACAACAACCACCAATATCAATATGCCATTAAAAAAAAAAAAAAACAAGAAAAAGAGCCAGAGGAGTCAATAGTCTTCAAAAGGAGAGAACATGAATCAGAGCCTTCTAGACATGAGTCCATTTTACAACCAACACAGTAATACTGATGCCATTAGAAAACTGTCTCATTTTTCTGCTCTTAATTCTATATGTCAGGTGTAAAATGTGCTTTATAAATAGCTTTAAGTGCTCCAATGCTGAGCCAATGGGTACTCCATGAGAAAGTATTTATGACTGTAGAGAAGCAGTAACTTCTTTATGGTAATGAGCACCTTGCACTGGAAATTACTTTGAAAATACTTCATTAGTGACCAAATATAAATTGCATTTTAAACATAACTTCCTAAGAAACAGTGTTAGTTCTAGCAGTTACGAAGATTCAAGAAAAGAGGTTACAGGAAAACTTCACACCTATTGAAATGAGATCTCTAAAACCCCTTCTTATTCCTTTAATGTTTCTCCCCAACACATGAACCTGTGGCATCTCAGCTCCCGTGTGTTGTGATCAATGCAATGTTACTTCTCCAGGGTTTTTGGATCAGCCACTCTCTGCTCTGTAACACAGCATAAACTTTTGAATTCACAGAACAAGAAGTAGAATGATCTAAATGTCCACTAAATTGAATCCTGGAAATTTCGTCCATGTCAGTTCCCTCTCTGCACCACCCTGGGGCTCAGGAGGGCTGGTGCCTGGATGGAGGGACATCCCGGTCCCTTTCTCACACCCTTCTTTGCTGGGGAGTGGGTACAACTTTTTGTGTCCATGAACTGAGTGCACTGCATCCAAAGTAGGTTTGGTGACAGAGAAACAAACTGACAGAGGAAAAGGAATATCATGCAAGAAATAAAGCCTGAAGATACCAAACCCCATGGATAAAATGCAAAATCTCCTAAAAAAGCCTTTTTACCTCTCAGACTTTTTACAGCTTGTTTTGAGATGACTGCAAACCTTACCACCTTGCTGACACTACTATGAACAATGGTCTTTCACTCTGAGACCTGTAACAAAAACGTTTAGTGTCTAGATGGAATGCCAAATACCTGCCTCATTTCTGTGTCATTACATCCTTGACTCCAGGTTCCCCCTCCACCGTGGCTATGAAATTGGTTTTATTCTTCACATTTTTGGCTCATCTTGTCAACACAGCAAGTAAATTAGCTCTTCCAGGAGAATCACTGAGTTTTGTGCACTTGCATGTTGTGCTGATGGCCAAATAATTTTTTAACTTTGTTTTTCCTCTGACAGAGAAAAATTCTGTTAAAACATTGTTTGCCTTGCTTGGAGGAAAGAAATTTAAAAAAACTCACAATCCAGAAAATAGAAGATAATCATTATCTTGGCTGGCTAGGAAAACAAACCCAACATTTGTGTGGAATTTACAGGGACTGTGGAACACAAGAGTTTATGTCTTGCTCTTAACACAGTCGTGACTACAATTTGCTCTTATTAAAAAAAATAAAGTGGAGTTAAGCTAATATTTCTGCGGCTTTCTGCATTCTTTAATAATAAAATATGCTTTACCAGATCACGACTCTCTGCTGTTATCAACCTAATATTGATCTGACTGTGAGCTGGATCATGGAAGGAGTTACTAATTGGCATTTCAGAAGCACATAATTACTGTGTAATATAATATGTATGTTATAACCTTTTACTCTTCTTTCTTTCCTGCCTTCCTTTCACTTTTATTTATTCATTAGCTCTTAGATTGTAAACTATAGAAGGAAAGTGCAGATATGTCCTTAGCAAAAATTCTGCGGCAAGTTTCATCAGTGTCCAGGGACTGTATCAGCAATTTTTACTTTTCAGGTTTATTTTAGTAGTGTTTTAGCACCTGCTAATTGATGAGTAGTGGTGTACTAATAGTTTTCTTATTTACAATTAGATTGAGGAGCACAGACTTTAAGGGAGTTTGTAGTGTTCCCTTTGGACTTATATGTGTTTACAGCAGCTAAGGTTTTTAAACCAAACTGGTGCCTTAGCAGGAAACATCTGCCCACTCCTGCAAGCTGCAAACACATCTCCTCCTACAGAGAGAGAGAGAGAGAGAGAGAGACTCATATGTAGCTGTTCCTGGCCACAAAGGCTGTTCAGTCACAATTTTTTGGATTGAAACTTCAGGTAGCTGCATCTTTGAGTGCCCGCAGGATGTGCACACACCAGGCCTTGCACAGATGGGAGACTCACTGCAATCTACAGGCTGTTTAGGAAATAAATCCCTTAAAATGAGAGCAGCATTTCTGAAATCCATTACATCAAAAGCAAGTCACTACAGATAATCTCAGTGAGTGTTCAATTATGAACAGCCAGGATAATACACAGCGAAGGGCACAAGTGATAAAGGGCTGTGTCATTGGTAAGAAGACAGTCTATAGCAGCATAATGCAGAAAACCCCCAAATAAGTGGTACATTTAAAATGAACAGGTTTGCATGGTATTTTGTTTAAGGCAATATGGAATTTGAGCAGTGCTGTGCCACGTGCCAATATGTTTGTCTGGCTGTATGAGGGGCCCAGCGCTGGGGAAGCGCGGTGTGGTGGCGGCCGTGGTGGCAGGAGGCAGCCTGGCCATGGGGACACAGCTCACTGTCACGCTGCTGGATGTGGCCAGCTCAAAATGCACGCTTGGAACAAAGGAAATATTTATATTTTTGTAAACATGGAGCAAATGTACAATGCCCTTGTGTTCATTCTGCTCTTGAGACTCTGTCTGGAGGTGTATACTGACCTGTTAGGGAACTCCAAAAATTGTCCAAAAATATTATAGCACTCATCAAAGAGACTGGCTTGGAGCACAATAGAAATGCCTTTAGTGTTGTTGCCTGAATGCATTTTTGGGCATCCTCATCATCTGCACTCGCTTTTCTTTCATTCTGGCAAACTGGTTTTGATCATATTCGTGTTGAGTGGAGTTGATGGTGTGATTTATTTGTATTTTGTTGGCCAAAACTATGTGCATGATGACACATACGTGTGTGTGGCAAAGACAAGATAGAGGTCTCTAGGTGGAAATTCGAAGAACTAATCTCAAGTTGTAAATCTTCCCATTTCCATGTATTACCTTTCCATACTTTTTCAGTCTCCTTGCCAACATCTGTATTATCAGAGAATAACAGGGGCCTTTTCCTCTTCAAAACAGTCCTTCCTTCATCATAAGAAGAGGCAGGAAAGAGGAAAAAACCATTTGAAATGCTTATATTTTCCCCTTCCAGGCTATAAGAAAGAATTGGTCCATGTCAAAGGTAACAGCAAGATTAGTTAAGCAGTACTAGTTAAAAACTGAAAGAGAGAGAGAGGAAGGGAAAGAGCTGCTATCAAATCCCAAGCTGCTGCTGTAAGGAGCAGCACAGTGTCTCCAGAGTTCTGGTGCTCAGGCCCAGTGTGTCCCAGCAGCAACTGCCCAGCATTCCACAGCCAAGATAGAAGTGGTTGGGGTCTCTCCTTGCAGGGGAACTCAGTCCCATTGCCAGCTGTGACCTTGCTGGTGGGGTGTGTTTGCTGGCACTTCCTTGCCTACAAATTGTTAATGTGCTTTCAAACCTTTCCACTCTTAATTCCCTGCACTTTTTGTGAAACTTAAAAGCAATTGGCAAAAAGTGCAGGTACTCCTGTATGCATGAATATATACTGATTCTGTGGTGTACATTGAGATATATAATATAGAGCCACAGCCCACCCCATATTCTAACACATAGACAATTCATGCCTTTCAGTGTAGTCCTGATCATAGGAATTTAGAAGGCAGTCACTTTAAAACTAATAAACACAAAGGTACATGAGCATGGTGGTAAATTACAACTAATAATGGGTTAGTACTTTCCTGGATTGTAATCGTATAAAAGTGTTCCTACTGCCCATCATTACTTTAAAAAATAGGGCATTAAGTTTGATTCTCTTTGAAGCCACTTTGGGTCTGTGAGTGTTACGTAACATTTTCCTGAACAGATACCATTTAATGAGGAACTTAATCATTCTCGTTTTTAATCCAAAACTGTTTTACTAACCATGTGTTGAGAAAATTTTGTGCTTATTTTGTTCAGTATTTCATTCTTGGACTTAGCATAGTAAGAACTGCATGCAGTCTACCACCTGAGCATTGTTTTGGAATTTGCCTAGGGCTTTTCTTGTTTAAAGATTTTTATCTGAGGTCCTCAAATTGAATTATAAATGTTAAGTTATGCAGCATCCAGGTTTGTGACTGTGCTGTGTTAATCATTTGACAGGTTTTTGGATCAGTGCCTTCGACTTCTCACGTGCTGACAACACCCAATGTTACTGGCAGCATGTGCCAGAAGCAAAGCAAAATTAACTTCTATGATTCTTAAAAATGAGGCACCTGATGTGACAGAATGCCTTGGGGGCTTTTTGTTTCAAAGAGAGAGAATGAGACAGGCAGGTTCCTTACACTGTGAATGGAGCTAGGAGTGATTCACAGCAGTATACGCCAACCCAAGGGACCCGAGGGATGGAACACCTAGAATCAGAGTCATCAGCTTAATTAAAGACTCTCCACAGTCCTGAGCTGTGAAGCTAATGCAACTGCTGCAGATGAGAGTGTGATTTATTTCATTTTAAATTTAACCAGTAAAATAGTTTGAGTGAATTATGCTTTAAAATGGTAGTTTCTCAAGGCTGATGGCAAAGGGAGCTCCAGCGCCCAAGGTGAGTGGTGGGCGTGTGCTGTGGGTCTCATCCCCGCATCAGGAGTGCCAGAGGGAGGGAGGATGCTGGGGCCTCCTGGGAAGCAGGATAATGTTCAAAGATGTTAAAAGCTTAGCGATATTTATCCTGGCCTTGAGCTGCTGTCCTCTTCCCTGAGGACACACCAGAAAAATAATCCAAAGTTAGAGTTCAAAAAGGAGGCCAGTGGAACTGGAGAGACGGAGACGGCTGTTCAGTTTGAGTTTGTGTGTGACCTTACCAAGGGAAAAGGATGTGGAGGGCGAGCCCTGGGGAAGTTTTGCAGAAAGCTGAGAAGGAAATAGAGGTGATATCCGAAGGACACCTTGAGGCAGTGGCGGCAGCTTGGCAGGAGGAGGCAGAGCCAAGGGAGTTTCAGGGAGATGGAATCTGAGCACGACTGGCTGCTAACGGCAGCTGGCGTCAAGAAAGATCAGAGTGGGGTGTTGTGTTTTAGCTTCAGCTGAGGAGACGTTACTTTGGATATTGGCTGTTGGATTGGATTACGTTGCCAGATCTGACCTGTCACACACAAGTTGTTGCACAAAGTCACAGCCTAAGGAGAAACCAAGAGACAGATAATGTACTTTTTTGGAGAAGTGACAGAGATGAGGTTTGCAAAGTTTTCTCAGTGTGGAACCCCTACAAGCAAGGGAGCACAGTGTCTGCAGGCTTCATGCCGGGGTAAAAACCCATATATATATATGTATATATTTGGACGAGTTAGGCAATGTGGGGAAAAATAGAAAAAAATATGCACAGGGTTAGTTATAATTAAGTCCACTGTTTTGTGTCATAACATAGAAAAAGTAACCAAAAAAAAGCCAAACCCATGAGTTTGTTGGAAAAGTTATGATAATATGATAATTATTGCAAGTGTTTCCCCTTTAAAAAAAGGTTTGGGGAGCATACAAGGATAGTGTTTTGGTAATCTTTGTCCAAATTCAGCTACCTATGCAATATTAGTTTATCACTGTGAGAGGCAATAACAGTACACATGTTAAATTCTTTTTAAAAATTTTAAATGGTTTTAAACTTCTTCTGTAATGTTTTAATTGATGTAGCTCATAAAAAAAGAATATTTCAGTAGTAGTAATAAACCTATTACTTCTTGTATAACCTGAGCTACTTCTGTAAATAACAGATGTTAAGTATAGTCATTCAGTGACATTTCTGCACAAGAATTTCTAAGAATTGTCGTGTTAGCAGAATGGTGGTGAAATCAAAATTAAAGCTATTCATGTAACAAAAGTGGGCAAGCTTCTGTAATTTACAGTAGTAAACATCAGGGGTGCTTAGCAAGTAACTGAGCACAGAAAAATTGATGCTATTACGTTAAAGGGTAACACTTAAGTTGTTTTATTTTCCTGCAGCTTGAGGAAGTCGCAACATGCTAGTGCTTAATATCAAACTTGCTTTTAAGTTTGTATCATTAAAAAGATGAACTCTGTCTTCAAAGGTGGCTGTTCTTTAAGGGGGCAGTCATGTTCCTCCTGCTGCTGGGTAAGCACCGTGCCTGATCCCATCCTAAATGTTCTTTTCACCAGTGGTGCTTTGCCCAGGAGAAGTCCCTGGCTGCCAGCGTGTCCTGCAGCTGTTCCTCGGAGAGTTTCACACCCCATGGCTGAGTGAGATGCAAACGATTTCTGTGCTGACAAACCCCAGGCCTGCTGAAGGTTTTTCACGGCGGGAGGGAGGGAGGGAGCTGGGGCAGGTGCCCGTGCCTGGTGGTCGCACTGGTGGCTGTAAATGCTCCGTTCATGCTCCTGCAGAAGGTGGAGGAGTTTGTCCGGGGCGGGGGATGGTGCTGGAGCTTTCCCCCGAGATCTGCTGCACCGTGCAAGTCAATGCACCAAAGTCCATTAAGCTTAAGGGGAGCTGATCTCTTGATGTCAGCGGTGAGGGCTGAGTGTCCCTCTGGGGACCCCATTTCCTCAGCCACTGCTGCCTGGGTAAACCATCTGTCAGAGATCTGAGACGATGCCTCTGTCTCTGGGTTTACTCTTCACTACAACAGTCAAGGAACAAAGAATATTTATTGAAATATTTGTTTGTTAGCCTTATTAATGTTTTTAAAATTGTGGTTTCCGCAGTGTAAAGGCAAGAGGCTATCTCTTGACTTAGTTTTTCCCTGGGTATTATAGATGAATAACAAGCTTACATTTTGAAATAAACTTTTTTTCTTTTGTAAAATCAATTGCTTAGGCAGGAGAGTTCCTGACTTTCCAATTAAGCAATTTATCTAAAAGAAATCTTTTTTTCCCTTCCCTTTAGAGCATTAAACCCTTACTCAGCTTGAAAGCCGCATCAGTCTGCCAGTGTGGGATTAATGCCACAAACGTTCCTGCTCATATTTGCTGCAGAGATGACCTGCAGACATGACCATCATGTTAAAAAATAGCTTTTATAATTCCTTGTGCCTGGTAACTGAGAGCCAAAACCTGCCTCTGTTTTCCTGTATTTCTTCTTACTGGTTAGAGGAGGGGAGCAGGCACAAGACCTGGTGCTTTGTGAGCACACACAGCCCGGCGTCCTAAAACCTGGAGTAAGGCTGGTCCCATTGCTCACCAGGAAGACTTAGGGTTTACTTTGGCTTTTTGGATAAACCTAGGGAAGGGAGGAGACTTTTTCTTCTCCTCTTGTTTGCCCGTTGTCAGTATAAATAAGTTCGAACATGTTCTGAGATTATCAGTGCAGCTCCTGAACACTGAAAAGAATCAACCCCTCAAAGCTTTTGAGCTTTCCCATCACTCACATTTTACCTGTACCAGTAAATCCAGTGTGTGTATGTGTGGCACTGAGCAGCACAATAGTGTGTTTATTCAATCTCTCTCCTAACCTTGCTCCTCTGAGGGACTGGAAGGAAATTGCTGTGCTTCTGCATTTTCTCCTTGTGGGATGTATTAGTTTCCTCCTGCTTGCAAGGATCCTTTCCCCGACTCTTCTGCTAATCCAAATCTTATAAACCATTCCAGCAGGCAAGAGATGATCCAAGTTCACTGCTGGAATGATTGACTAAAGGTTTTCTTGCTGTAATTTTTGCATATCAATAATTTCTTAGTAGATCTTTTTTTTTTTCCTACAGGACACAATGTCTTATTGCTGGAGCTAAAAGCTGGAAAATTGGAGTTTGGTGTAGACTCACAAGTTCTGTTACCTCTGGCGGTAACTGTTTATCCAGGCAGAGATTCTGCAACTGTTTCTGCTGAGCTTTTCCATGGAATTAAAGCTGGCTTTTTGGGTTAACTGTTCCCCTGTGGAGGTGGAAGGAAGCTTTCAGTGACTTAGCCGGCTGACCCGGCTGCCTGAAGGTCAGGGTGACCTCAGCACTGCGGCGAGGGGAGCTGAGGCCTCTCACTCGCTTTTCCTTTGTGGCTTTCTGTTTTCTTCTGGGTGTAAGTCCTTGGGAGTTGTTTGCCTGGAGAATCATGAGCAAGTGCAGCACCGTGGCAGAGACAGAGATTGCCCGGTCACTGGGCAGCCTGCAGGGAGCTGGCTCTGCCCTAGTCCCTGTGTTGCTCTGGCTCAGCAGTAATTTTGGGGGGAAAGGAGGCAAAAAGAATATGGATGACAGAAAAAGACTGAAAAAGAAGAAGAGGGAGAAAAGTTAATGCCTCAGAGCCACTCTGGTGGCCTCAGGAGACACACCAGTTGATGTCACGTCATTCGTAACTTGCTCAGGAGATCACCTCTAAGGCTTGGGATGATTTCTGCTTTCTGAGATGACAGGACTGTGCTCATACTTCTCAACTAATTTTTCACACAATGTTATCTGACTGCTGGGAGTCAATACAATCAAGGATTTGTCTGTTTAAAGACCCAAAATATACTACCCATGGCTCTCTTTCCTAGTGATGATTTTTAACCTGTGAATTCCCTACCTTTGTCTACAGTAAAACCTCAACTGACATCCACGAGTACATATTTTTTATATAGATTTAGTCTGGAGTTTGAAAAATCTCAGTTTTGTAATTCAATGGCTGTAATGTGTTTTCTGGGAACATTAATGTTTCTGAAACTTGATTATGCAAATATTTGCAGAGGGCAAACAAACGCTCGGAGAACACATCCATAAAATAATTAAGCAAAGATTGGTGGTTTTCTATTTTCATAGTATTTATGCCTCTTTAAACATTTCCCAAACACTGTGGATGCCTCTTTCCCCTCAGTGATTTAGAAGTCTCTGATGACATTAATTGCATCCCAAGAGAGGTTACCTTTACTGGTGAAACCCATCAAGAAGCTGAGGCCATGTGAAGCTATTTTTTGAGATATCTTTACTGATATTTTATAGAATCAAATAACTATACCAGTATCATCGGAATTATAACACTAATCACTGTTCAAATTTGAGGACTCTTAAAAAATGAAGAAAAAGAATTTTAGATGACCATTTGCCCCTTGGTTATCAGTGGGCAGCTGTGCTTTTCCACACCCAGTACTTAAATACCAAGTCACTGAGTTGGTGGTTATGCTGTGAAAGAGATTTATTTCATGAGTTATAACTAAGCTCTCAGAATTTTTGATTTTTAAGTTGTTTCTTGTCATACATGTTGGCTTGAAATTCTGCAGGGTCACTGTAGCAATCCTGAGACAGACAAGTGGTATTTGGATTGAGCTCCAGACACATGGAAGCGAGAGGCTCATTCTCTACCAGGCTTTGTGTTCCCAGCACAGCTCTGTCATTTTTATACTGGATTGAGCTGCATAAAATAAATGCATTTATAGTCCCAGGCAGTGTTTAGAATGAGTGTTGTGCATAAAATTGCTTGCTGAAGTAACTCACCTGATGCTGCAAGAGAGATGGGCCAAGAGAGAATTTGGGTCATTTTACCTAAGAAGTTTTCTGTAATTAAACTGGTTTGCATTTTTAAATGAAATAGTTGAAAAAGCTTTAAAGTTTCAACTTATCTATCCCCTTTCCTCCTGAAACATATTTTTATAGCTTCAGATCTAAATCATTTGGCACCAAATTTTGATAAAGAAAAAGAATCATCATTGCAGGATTTTGAAGACCTTATTTCTCAGGCTGAGAAAGATTGATAAACATATATTTTCTGTGTGTGGCACCCTCTGAGTACTCTAGCCCTACAAAATGAAGGTGGCACGGGTTAGATGCCATGGAACTAAGAAATAATGAGTTTGAATGAAAAAGAAGTAATAACTGATTGGCAGATTTTTATGTTTCATTTTCAAACTGTAATCAAAAAAATACTGTGTACTCTCATTTGATGAATGCTGCACACACTGCAGAAAAAGTGCACTGCAAGATTTTGGAAAAGTGCCTGCAATGGATACAGTGGGTTTTGCGAAGAATTTTATTTTTTATGGTTCAGTATTTTTTAAAACACTGACAATTCTCAAGCTGCCTTCTTGCTTAGGTCAATTATTTTTTGAGAAGGGATGCAATGTGCTCATTATTTTTTCAGTATTTTTTCTATGTTGTTGCTGCAGAGAAAGAAGACAGTAAAGCATCTGAAAGCCCAAAGATCAGTCTTTAATGATTTCTGCATTTAGAGCATAGAAATGAAACTACTAACATTACAGTTTAACACAAATTTTCATTTCTATTTAATAACTGCTTTGAATGATGACTTGTGTGATTGATCATGGACACTTACACAATCAGCATTTATAGTTTAACTTTTTTAATTAAAATGTTGAATACCTACAGGTATAGGCTATATAGAGTAGTATGTGATAATGTTAGAGTTCTCCAGATTAGTGCTATGAATGTTTGACAAAGTCTCATAATGTCAAAATTTAAATTATGGAACAGCTACAATTCTGCTGTGGAAAGTGCAATGTAGATCATGAGACATAAAAGGAAGCATGTTCCAGATGAAGTAGCTGAGTAAATATATCATCTAAGTGGTTGATAAAGTAGCTAAATTACTGTAAACAAACAATAAAACATCTTAGAGGAAATATCTCACAGAAATTGCTTATTGAAAGCTTAAAAAGATAAATGCAAATTGTAAATATGTAAGGGCTGGAGGGCAGACTTTTGATATAAGCTGTAGGTTCTCTTGGCTGTCTGTCTAATAGAGAGGATATCCTTGAAGAGTAATGACTATTCCCTCTGACAGAGTAAAATGTAGCAGATGAGAGTTGATATAAGATGGACCAAATCTATTTCTGCCATTAAATACTTACAGAAATATTTCTGGGCATTGTAATATGAAAATGTTCAGTAAAAGGAAATGTTGAGACTGTATACATCATTAATCAATTGTAAGTCATCTTAATGGATAAGAAATTACTCCCTAGATATTTGTTTTATTAGTGAATTCAGTTCTGCAGAGCATAAATTCTCTGCATACCACACAAACAGCTTTTTTTTTTTTTCCTTATCTTTGATAATTTTAGTTTCCAAGAAAATATCCAGGCTGGAATTGATCATCCTCTACCCCTAAGGCTGAAGATGCCAAATGTATGATTTTATGCCAAAAGTATTTGTGGAAGCATCAAAGTTCTTGTCTGGCAGCCAGTGGGCAGATGCCATCAGCAGCAGAGGTGGCTGGGAGTTTTCAAGCTGGAGCCAAGGTGCTGTGAAGTGTCCAGGGAGGCCTTGGAGCAGCCTTGCAACACTTAAAGGGCAACACTTTCTCATCTCATGAGAAAAATGGGGACAGGCTTTCTTAGCTGGGCCAGTTGGGATCAGGAAAGGGGTAATGGCTGTAAGTTAAAAGAGGGTAGATTTAAGCTAGGTATAAGGATATATTTTACAATGACAGTGGTGAAACACTGACCAGGTTGTGCAGAGAGGTGGTGGAATGCCCATCCCTGGAAACGCTGGAGGTCAGACTGGGTGGGGTCCTGAACAACCTATTCTAGTTGAAGGCATCCCTGCTCATTGCAGGGTGGTTGGACTAGATAACCTTTGAAGGTCCCTAACAACTCAAACTATTCCATGACTCTATGTAAAAGGAGAAAATTAAAAGTACTATGAATCACAGCAGAGTTGTCAATAATATCCCCCCCCCCCAGGTAACGGGAGGAAGCCCGAAAGAGCTGGAAGAATTTTTTTGGGGGGGATCATACCTTGCTTTGTGTTAACTTTTTTTCTTTTTATTGTATTTTTCATCCTACTGCCTGTGGAGAACTCTCATGCAGATGAAAAGGTAATGGTAATGAGTTGAGCTGATGAATCTTTCAGAGGAAAAGAGGAGAAAAAGAGAGAAAATATTGCAACTGTTTTCAATAAGGGGGCTTACTTGAAAATACTGATTCACTGATTCTCAGTGTTTTCTCAAAATGACACTTCAAAAAGATGATAAAAAGTTTCTAAGATAATGAAGATAGAGGTAATACTAAAATGACACTGATAACCCTCCTGAATTCAGTATTATTCTATGTGACTACTTTATTCATTATGATTTATGGAGAATATCCCTGGCTACAAAAGCTAGATAATAGATGGGTTTTATCTTTTTAATAACAGATCTAATCCCACAATCATTATTTAATGAAAAGTTCTTCTTTTCTTGCATGTGTTTTTCTGAGTCAGGTCTTAAATTTTCCATAGGTGACAATATACATGTTCAAAAAACAAATCAAGAAATGTTCATGTTCTTGCCACATGCCAGCATGATGAACAATTAAGCACTATTAATTCCCTTCCATGATGGACATTGAGGCAAAGGAAACTTAAATAGCTTCCACAGGGCTGCTGAGGGCTTGATGTTAGAAGTGATGAGAGCTTGAGGTCTCTTTTCAATACCCAGCTGAAATACAATGTTCAAGAGCAAAAGTACCAAACTTGTTCCTTTTGAAGACAAAGTGGCAGAAGTCCTGTTGATTTTTAAGAGGACAGAGTCATTGGGTAGGTGACTCTTGAATTCTCTATAGGCCATCTGTAGGCTCTTGGACAAGGTGCAGAATAAAGCTGCTGTTGTATTTGGATTTTGGGGTTTGTTTCTTTCAGTCAGGACGTATTTGTATTCACCTTTCCTAAAGAGATAGAAATACATAAAATTTAGAGGAAATGTTCTGTAAATAAGGGATATTACTATGAAGAATATTTAATTATCTTTTCATTGCAAAGTAATGAACTGATGTAGTTATAATCTGCATGGCTGTGTGAAGAACAGAGGATAGATACAAAAAAGTTAATGAAAGTCTTCCCTGTCCAACCACATTTGATTGATTTGCTTGTCA
Source organism: Machaerirhynchus nigripectus (assembly GCA_013397975.1). NCBI lineage: Eukaryota > Metazoa > Chordata > Aves > Passeriformes > Dicruridae > Machaerirhynchus > Machaerirhynchus nigripectus. The sequence goes on along the minus strand of VZRQ01000108.1, from coordinate 645,220 downwards.
TTCAGTGAGAAATGCCACAGAGCTGGGAAATCTGTCTGGCTCTGGCTCCGCTGAAGGAGTTTGAGTTATGTTTCTTAATAATGTAGCTTTATATTTAGGGGTGAGTTACAAAGATTTTTGCCCTTCTTTCCTGAAGGCAAGATATGATCCAAGTTCGCTGATGAGATGGAAACTGGTGGTGTTGAGTGCAATCAACATGCATCAAATGATCTTATGAGGAAACTTGATTGTACAACATTCTTGAGGCTGACTCTAGGGCTTCTTGGATACATCATTTCTTTGTGGAACCCCGAACATGCTGGGGGAATATACAGCATGTATAATGCATGCGGTAGCAGCGTGCTGATGAAAAGTGGATGGAATCAAACAGTGAAACCAGAGTAATTGCTGAAATCTGCTGCAGATCCTGAGTGTAATTGATAAATAACCACCAATAACCAGAGCAATAGCAGTTTCACTATGCACGTGCTCAGAAACAGTTTATGTTTTCAAGGGAAGTGGAAGCATGTCTGGGTTTTTCTCAGATGTCAGGGGCAGGGCTGCAGCGCAGGTGCTCTTTCCATGGTGCAGCAGCCTCTCAGAGCCTTGCTGGGAATGGGAACATCCTGCACAGAGACACCTTTGCACCCTGGTGGACTCAGTTAATCAGATCTGAGTGGGAATGCACAGAGAGTTTCACTATCCCACCTGATGTACAGTGATTCTCTCAGCTGCTGGAATGGGATCACACCTGACCCTGGGCTTGTACCCTCTGTTACTTGATTTCAAAGCTGTTTTGAAATCATATGATTGTGCTGGTAATGACTACAAGGGGAGCAAGTTTAGATGATCTCTGTGCCACGGCTGGAGGATGCCTTGAATGTTCAAGCACATTAAATAACACACAAAGTGCTGGGTGGCTTTGTGATTTAGTGTGATGATAGGAAGTCCCACTGATCTTCTTCTCCTTAATCCCATTTCAGTAGGTGGCTCTTGGACAGTTAAGATTAGTAGCCTGCCAATGATTATGTCAATTTCATGCCTGCTTCTAAATTTTATTTAATTGCTCTGAGACTCACTTTAGGTTTCTGATCCAATAACATTTTAGTAATTAGTGACCTAACAGACATACAATACTGCAACTGTCATCTGGATGAAGGTTTTGTTGGTTAAAAGAAGATCAGGCACTCTTTCTATATTTAGGTGTGGCTATGAAAATGGAGAACCAGCACAAGGCAGCACAGGCAAGGGAAGAGAGAAGATCCTGGTTCTGCAGATGTGCTGGTGGGGCAGCGAGGTCTGTCAGCCAGAGGGATGGGCAGATAGGGAGGTGGCTAAGGAGAAGGGGTAATTCCCATGAGCCATCAGGGCCTTCAGCCCCTTAAAGAGCAGCTGATGAGATTCACCTGTCCCCTGGCTGAGGTTTCCCCTGGAGATCTCTTAGGGTGGGAAGGGACCTGAGACAGGTCTTTTGAGAGAGGTGTAAGGGTCACTTACCACTTGCACATGAAACGATAAATGCAGTGCCTGTGTGAGCAGGCAGAGACAAAGCTGGATCCTTCCATGCACTCCTGGCTTCTGAGGATGTTTCTTACACAGCTGGAAAAGGACACCTTGAAGCCTGGCATAGCCATGGGGCAGAGCTGAAGGTGTAGCCGCAAGCTCTGGGAAGGCCTGGACACCTTTGACCAAACTGCTGTCCCTGACCATAGCAGGGGACTTGGAGTGAGATATCTTCAGGGTCCCTTCCAACCCAAACCATTCTGGGATTCCAGGACTCAAAGTCATGTCGTGTTGCTAAACCAGAAATTTGCAGAAGCTTTTTTAATACAAATGTTTATATTAAATCCCCCCATATCTGTGAGAATTAGAAGCTGCTAGTTTCAATGAGTAGTTTTGTTCAAAAGAAATTCCTTAGGGAATAAAATGAAGGAGATTTTCTCATTTTTGTATCAATGCTTCAGTTAAATATTTATAAACAGAAGCTTCTCTGTGGTACTTTGAAGCCAGCCTGTTTCTCAGATATGTATTAGTGTCCAAATCTGTCACTATAACATCCTGAATCCTTTAATTAGGTTTGCTAGTTCATGAGTAAAATAAAGTTGCTTCATCAGATGTTTCTTTGAGACAGAAAATACATTTCCTTGATGTTTTGAGTTATTTACATTTTCTGCAATGCAAATTTTAGACATAGCCTTTCAGAAGGCTAAATGAGCTTGAAAAATAGAGGTCATATCAAAGTGATGTAGAGCTGAGTCTTGCTTGTGCTGGCTTTATGTTGTTTCTAATTAAAAAATATTCAGAATTGAAAACGCCTACTTCAGCTCAAGAATTCATACGGTAGCAATAGCGATGAGACTTCCCTCTTATGTGGCAACAGATCCTTCCTTCCTTCCTTCCTTCCTTCCTTCCTTCCTTCCTTCCTGCCTTNTCCTTCCTGCCTTCCTGCCTTCCTGCCTTCCTGCCTTCCTGCCTGCCTTCCGTCTTCTCCATTCTTTCAACATTTTCATACCCAGATGTTACAATATAAGGTTCCCTATAAATTAACAACATAAGATTCCCTATAAATTAACAATATAAAAGTACTTAATTGATAACACCTCTCTGCATTTTCTAGCAGGAGCCGTAGCGTTTTATAGCAAGACCATCTTCTCTGCGGATGGAAACATTTTCAGAAGCAGGGTTGTATCCTGTGGTATGAAACAGCATAGCTAATGCCATGAACCAGTCAGAGAGTCAGCGTGTGGTCTGGCTGCCTTCTCCTGGCAGGGCGTGTGCCAACAAACCATAAAAAATTAAAACAAATATGCAAGGTCTTACACTGTATATGAGCAAGTACTATTCCTCTGGGTTCTACCATGTGTGTTGTTCCAAGGAACATCTGAAAGAAAAAATGCTGGTTTGGCTCATCTGAGGGCCCTGAAGGTCCAAAGAATAAGCAGCATTTCTCAGCTTGTCTAGATTCAAAGATATTTAAATGGAGTATGTAAAAGTTTTACATAGACTTCAATGAAAAATATTTTTAGAGCACTTGTATGTTTTGCACCTAATCTTACTTTTAGAACAGAAAGTTTAATGTTTTCTTTTTCTCTTAAAGTAGAAATGGAAGTTTAAGTAGAAGTACTCATGCTTTGCACAACCATATCCTTCTGCAAGCTTTTTGTGTTGAACTGGGGTCAAATTTCCCATGCTAATGATGAGATAAAGATTCAGATTTTGGAGTAAAGTTGATAATCAGTAACAGCTGGTTTTGGTAACCAAGTGAAGATTTTAGAAAATGTTGCTATTTCAGAATAGTTCCAAATCACATTCAAGAATGATTTAACCAGTTCCTGGTAAAAAACCCCCAACTAACAAATGAAGAATATTTTGGCAAAGAATACACAGTAAATGGAAATGAAATGCAACAGAATTTGACATGAATCTAAACCAATTAATATAATTCAGCTGAAAGGTTTGATTTTGTCTCCTCTCCTCCTCTCCTAGTCCTTAACAGATGAAAGATCTGGGTAGACTGACAAGCATTTATTTCATTAGTGATCCCACAAGTGCTTCTCACTGTTAAATTTCAAAAATTTAAAGTTTACAGACCACTCATATCTTAAATTCTTATTAGACTAGATTAGAATCCATGCTCAAAAGAAATTGTTTTTTTCCCATGTGATTTTCTCTTCATACTTATATTTACATTATATTTTATATTTCTTCGAGGTCAACAGACAAGCAAAATTTTTGGGGTCACATTATTCAGCATTTTATTCTGTAAAAATTAAACTTTTTGTTCTAAAAGAAATATCAAAGCTGTTTCTATAAGTAAAGCTTCACTACCTGCCCCCTCCCCCAACTTAGAGCAGTGGGGGATGTTAAGACATTTTAAGAGTAAACAAATAAATAATAATTCTCTTTCCATCCCCTAGTTTGTTACAGTTTGTAGGATTAAAGAGGTGAGCAGCAGAAGGCTTATGGCTCTTTCCAAAAGAGGAGCAGAGGGGTTGCAGGCAAAAACCCCTTTGGAGATTAGAAAATGTCGAGTACCTTTTTAAAAAAAGTCAACCCAATTAAAGTTTATTTGACCAAAAATGGTGATAAAAAACCTAATGTACAGTGTGTGAGGGTGCTAGTTTTGACATTATAGATATAAAACAAATTTAAAATACCATAAAAATTGTCGTGCTTTGTAAACTGTTAATAGAATGACATTTTCCTTCCTCTTCCTGGGACTGTCAGATTCTGACTTCTGAAACTCTTTTTACTGCCTTGGAGTCTTTTCAAACACAGCCACCTCATGGGATCCCTACTGAGGATATTTCTTGGATATGAAAATGATGTTTTCTTTAGAATCAATCCCATGGCAGCCCTGAAGGTACTTTTGGTTAGTTTTCATCAGAAACAGGAGACTTAAAATGCCAGAAACAACACTTAGAATTCATCTTCTAAGAGTGACACAATTTCCAGCTTCCAGTGAGGAATTAGCCTCAGGACTGGATGAAATTGGTTTGATGCTTTCCCCTCAGCTGGCTGCTCGAGGTGGCCCAAGCAGGTTTGTGTCAGGAGGAGCTGCTGGTGCTCCAGCTGTATCGACTTCAGCCAACTCATCCCATCACACTGCAACCCATCCCGTGCAGCCACAGGTTGCTGCTGTTGGATGCCAGGTAAAGAGTCTTGGTCTAATTCTTGGTGTGCAGCAAATCAATTAGTTAATTGAGAATTAAATAAAGTCTAAGCAAAATTTTCAAAATGAGCAGACTGTGCAGTGACCTGGAGTTTGCTCTTCTGTGATGAGACAATTCACATTTCCAGTTCTGGAAAAGGGGGAACCCCCTCCACAGCCAAATACTGCATCAGTGCAGTGAAATGCAGGTGGTTGAAATATTCCAGAGTATTTCAGAAGTAGCAAAAATGTCCAAAGGCAACAGAATTTGTGTAGAAGCAGCTATGGCTGCAATGGACATATTTTGGGCAGTCCTGTGTCACTGCTGAGTCCAGGGAGCTAAAACTGAAGGCAAATTTCTTAAGATGATTAAAAATAACATATGTATAATCTTTAATAAGCTTTTAATTAGAGAGGTGCCTGTGTTTAAAGCATCAACAGATACTGCAAAACTGTGCCCTGGAATATCTGCTTATGCCTGAGGTGGCACAGACAGGCTGAGCCGGAGGCAGGCGGAAACGGCGGGTGCAAAATTCCCTCCAGTGTTTGCATATATGCTAATAATGCATTAGCTTTCTGTGAGGAATTTGTGGGGGAATTAGCATCCAGGTCACCAAACTGCATGTTTTTGTCCCAGGCTGATCTGCTGGGGAAAGAGAGGTAGCTGGCACCAGTGCCACCCTCATGCTGATCTGTGGATGGTTGTCATTAGCGATTACAACTTTCATGTCTTTAATTACGGAGGTGCTTTAATTCAGTCTGATGCAAAATGAACTTAAGGCTCTGTGGATTCTCACTGTTGCTTTTTTAAAAACAGGGTTTCGTAACAGAGCCTGAAATTTAGTTCACGCTGAGCTTTCCAGAAGTTGCCGACTGTCAGCGAGTTTGGGACCAGTTCTGACCAAGACAGTTTATGGCTTTCTGGTAAACCACATGAAAATTTGAGGATTTGGAGGCGTTCCCTCATACTCATTATTTCATGTCTGAAGGGAAAGCTCAGGGTATTAAATTTTCACATTACTGGCAGTTTTGTTTTTTGAGTCCAAGTCAGTAAGTGCTTTTGTCCACAAGGGCCCTCCAGAACAGACATTATCTACATCCTAGACAGCAAAAAAAAAAAAAAAGCATATGGAGAGGAAAGCGATTTATGAAACTTGTAAGTAAGCACTCATTTATTTGCAGATTTGTAACATATTTAAACAAAAAGATTTTCCTAAATGCACTTGAATGGCATTATCATGTAGGCCAAGTAATGCAAAACAGCAATCTGATTATCTTCCTTTTGTCTTGTGGCATTCAGTGTTGATCCAACACAAAAGTAGGATCCAGATGAGGAGCAGCACTGATTTAAGTGACTAATGTAACTCATCTTGTTGGTTAAAAATATTTATCAGTCAAAGCTGCAACTGCCTGTAAACGTCTTAGAGAAATGCCCTTGGTGAAAGCCTTAGAAGCATGTGCTTAATTGTACTTAAAATATGGATGCTTTGCTTTGAAATGCCAAGAACATACCACAGCATAAAAGTAATGTTAGAACAATATAATTAAAAGTGCCCATATATTCTTTATTTGGCTGTGATCAACAATGATATTGTAGTCAGATCCCTATTGCACTTGCCAGGCAAAATGGAGAAACAGTGATGGATGAGATTACTAAAAAATGTCAAGAAATGGACATACAAATTACTAAGGGTGTTTTTAGTGCTTTCCTTTTGGGGTTCTTGCTTCAGCAGGGAAATCCGGGCTTCCACAAGTACTTGAGAAGAGTGAGAAATCAAAATTAAGCTTGCAGTGAGGGGCTACTACAGCTACAGAGGGGGGTTATTAGGAAAAAAGGGTTTTCTCAGACCTCTTGCCATCCTTTGGGAGCTTGTAGGGAGAAACATTCTGCTGCCACCCGGAGACCTGAGGACCATTCCCTGCAACATGGGCTGCGTCCCTGCTGAGCCCCGTGTCCTCCTCAAACGGGTCTGTCTCTCTGGGCTCTCAGTTTGCCCCAGCTGAAGCCTTTTCCTCACCTCCTGAGTGCCCCCACATTTGAAGCCCAAAGACAACTAAAACAGACAATAACACATGAAGGGAATCCTTAAATAATTGTGTACCACCAGAGACTTGTTTGAGGATAACTAGCTAGGATTACCAACATACAAGATTTTTAGTCTCTGCATTTGTAAGTACCTTATAGGAATTAGCACAACGTCTTCTGAAACCTAAATGTGTGAGAACTGGCTGGCACTGCAGCAGCAGCAAAAGCAGGGGAGCATGAAAAATGTGGTCTCTGAGCATTCTGAGGTGAGACAAAGTGGGAGAAGAGGTGTCAAACTTCAGGTGTAGATAAACTATTTCTACAGGGGTCAGCTGACAGGTTGGCTCTACAATGTACTATAAATCATCCTGCCTATAAGTTAGCTACTGGTTTCAGCTGCTTCTGGTGAAAGCAAAATGTGCAAGTTCCCTTACCATGTGCAAATAAGCTTTCATCCTGCAATGGATGAACAATACAGTACAATTTAGTTTCCTATTTTTAATCTGTTACTTTGCTCTGGTATTGTGCCAAAATTTGCTGGAATAGGAAATATAAATCTCTACACTAGCATATAGTCAAATAGGATTTTGGAATATGTAAACTGTAAACCCAGGTGGCACTGGAAGCTCATTAGCTCAGTAAAAGGTTGTTTTCAAGAAACGTTTAATAGACTCTAACCACTAATCTTATCACCAGGTTACAGTTGGTACATCTATCAGTGAAATTTAGGAAGGCCGAATAGGAGAATGTGTCTTGGGTTGACAAGAGCAGTGCTGCACTGAGAAGAGAGAAGGTGCTGTTTATAAACAACTGCTGCTTACGAGGCAGAGGGGAAGAAAACTTCAGTATGGTCAATTAAAATCAGCCGAAATGTTTTGAGGCAGGCTGCCATGTCCCCCCGGCAGGCAGGCCAGTCTCCCTGTGTTGCAAGGTCTTTTCCGTACAGCCATTTCTGTTCCTTGCTGGGACAAATCAGCACTGTTGGTGCTGGGAGGATGATTTGCCGCCTTTTTGATCTGTGCCAACTATTTTTATATTCTGAGAAGGCATGAGTAAAACCCCTCAACTTAAATTTTCTACGGTCTTCATTATTTTATCTGTCTTCAATTTTTTAAAAACCATATATTCACATTATTCTGCAGTGTCATAAATGTGATGCTTGGAGGGTCATCCAGTCCCCTCTCCTGTGGACAGCAGGCTTTGAAATGTGTTTAATTACTTTTGAGTAAGGTGTGGTGAGCTGGGTCAGGCTGCAGCACGGAGGGAGTGTAAATGCTCAGCCTGGTGTGCACCAGCAGCGATGCACAGCACCCTGGCCCTGTTCCTCTCACCTTACACCAGTCAGCTGAAATTTTGCTCTGCTTTAGCCCACAGGCTTCAGCCCCCAACATCCACCCTCTCCTGTTGTGTGGGGTAGGAGTGGATGGGCTGGTGAGACACAGAAGCAAAGGAGTTTGCTACAAGAGCAGGCTGTTAACCCAGAGATAAAAAATAGTATCTGCCCTGTATGTCATCTAAAGTGAAACTGCAGAGCATCCCTGGACCAAGATGTTTAATTTTATCTCAGTTGTACCATAGTCTGTGCCCTCCAAGACACGTTAATACACCGTGAAAGCTTTAATTTTGATGCCACCAGCCAGACTTCTCTCCTAAGGGCTGGGTTCCTAGGCTGTGCTAAGAAGAAAAAGAGAGGAAGAAAAAAAAAGAGGTTTAAAACACTTTTTTTTAGGACTTCTATCCTGTGAAACTTTAAGGGATTATAAACCATATCAGTGGCTACTGAAATCTTTAGTCATGAGTATTTTTTACAAAAAAAATATCAGAAAAACATCACAGAGTGTGCTAACTGTAACTTGCTTTTACCGCCTGATCCTGAGTGTATGTGCAAGCGTTAAGAAATGAGTATTTAAAAAGAAAACTTGGCAGCAGAATATCCAGCATTTTCAGGAGAAAATGTGTATTTCTTTTGATGTGGATCGTGTGTTAGCAGGGAGGGATAATCAGAAAGTACCATAGCCACTCAATATCATATCATACACAATCCTATTATAAATAATTCTCATCAGATATGACTAATTTAACACACTTTGGCATTACCTGTTGGTGCTGTGGGATATGCTTGCAGCTGTAATTTCAGGTCCTTAATGTTTATTATGCTACTGTCTCTTTTGGTATTAAATCTTGCCTGGTTGTTTCAAAAATTCTCCGTTCTTTTTTATTCCCATATACTATTCCTGTTAGACACAGTTTATTGAAAACTCACATAATATTGCATATTAAATGATAAAGCATGTGTAGTTTTGCTAAAAACCATGGCAGTAATTGTGTCTAGTAGTTTAGATCCCTTGCCAGCAGGGGTGTGATCACAGTAGGGATATAAAAATCTACCATCTTCGTGTTAAAAGAGCATTCAAAAGTCATTTGGGCAAAACACTTAGCAGAGAGCACAACCCATTGTACAGGTGAGCACTCCGTAAAAGCACTATCTATATGTACGCTGAGACACTAAAGAAACACTCGAGAAAAGCCTGAATTATTTATTTCCACATGTTACCCGTTAAAAGCACTTTAAGATCACTCCAAAACACTCCTGTCAGCACACAGTAATCTCAGAAACAGGAGGAGATGAAAGACAGGGTGCTTGGGAGAGGCTTTGGAGAGTGGAAGTGCAGATAACTACTGCTTAAATGGGCCAGCAGTGTCGGTCTCTAGTTCTCTAGACACTGTGATAGGACTGAGACATTTATTTCAATTTTGCAGACCGTTCTGCCTTCAAATCCCCAGGCCCTGATCACCACATGGCACTGTCCAGCTTTGATCCACGTGGAAAACTTGTCTGAGCTCGGAACGGGGCTCAGCCCTGCAGTTACCCCAGACATTCCTCCTGGCTGGAGGAGCTAGGGGAGAGTCAGTGTCCTTGCCCCAAATGGCTGTGAAAGGGTTTGGATCCTCTCCCAGTTTCTTCCAAGAGGGACAGGACAGGCACCATCAGAGGCCCTGAAAGAACAGGAGTTATTTCACAGAGCTGTGGCACGGGCAGTCCCTCTTTCCCTTGGGCCTTTTTCAGTTCAGCCTCCTTACAGAGTAACTTAAAACAATTCTCTGAAAAATGTGAAAAACCCCTGCAGTTTCACTCCCCTCTAGGTGTCTGCTGGGGCCATGCACTGTTCCCACTGGATCTGGCAGTGAGGATTGAAAGGATGAAACACGGTGCTGAAGGCAGTCCCAAAGGGTCACTCCTTGTGCTGGTGGTCAGGGTTTGTGGCAGCATTTCCTGGCAGAGTAAAGTGCAGAGTCCCTTACCTTGCTTTGGTGCTAGCACACCTTTGGGAGGGTGTGCTCACATCTGTCACCAGTCGCTCTTCATGCTTCCTTCGTTTCTTTGCATCAGCTTTGTACTGACATTTATTTTCTTCCTTAAAAGGATAAAAAGAGTAGGTCAGATAATGTATTCCTACCATGGTTTTAGATTTCTTGTGTCATTTTAAATCAAAAAGAAATTAAGAGAATGAAATTTTCAGAGAGTCAGTTGAGTGTAAATGTTTATTGCTAACAAGTGTGAAATTGTACAGTTCTAATTTCCAATGACGCATTAACTCTCTGGGTTTTTTTAAACTGGCTTTTCACAGAGTGTTGTCAAAACAATTATTTGTCTGGAGCTCCAAAAATCACAGATGTGATTTGCACTCTATTGAAAATCAGTGGGATGCACTTAAAGTACTGTTGTGCTTTTTAAAATCCCACCAAGGATGAGGGCTTCCAGGGGTGCCCAAACACAAAGTCAGCTGCTTTGGGCTATAACATCATTTTGAGGTGAGTATCTTGTTTGCTCTGTGGGGAAGGAAACACACAGATCTGTTTTTGACAATCTGCACTGCAGATTTGGAGGCAGGGACTGAACCTGCTGGTCACACATCTGTCTGGGGTTCAAAAGGAGTCTGTGGCTGTTCTGCCTTTTCTGTCAGAGCATGCTTTTATGACAGGTGATATGGCCAAGGTTGCAGGACAGAATACTGCAAAACTTGGATAGTTTTGGATGGCAATAGAAAAATGATTTCATAAATATCCCTGAAAGCTGATAATCTCATTTGACCTGCCTTTAACTGAATGTACCATTAAAATCTATGACATTTGGTGCTGTTAAAAATCAGACAATTTTTAAAAAACCTTCTAATTGGAAAATACTCATTTGGACAAATGGGAAAGGTTTCTCTTCAGTGTATTGCTTTGCTCATGAAATATGAGGAAAAACTTTGGAACTGTGGGAATATTTTATTTAAACAATTTTCTGAAAAAAACCACATCTAGTATCCTCTTATAATTCAGTTTGTTTATTATATATTTCTAAAAATAAACTGAATTCAAATAAAGCATTTCCAAAATATTGAAAAGAAACATTTGCCTATTAAACGATTCAGTACATAGATAATGCCTGAAAGCACTTGAGTTTTTCAAGTTTCTTATGCAGAAACATAAAGCCTCAGCACAAAACAAGAACAGAATATGGATTTCCTGGAAATGCTGCTGAGCTAAAGAAAGCAACTCCCAGCAAAGAACTCAGTGAAAGTCTCTGATATCACTAAGTCAACAGTGCACTGTAAGTTTTTAGAGGTGACCTTGCAAGGATTTCTTTTCCCCAGGTTCTCCAGTGACCTCTGCTCATAGGTTAAATGAGCCTTTCTGTTCTGTAATTGAAATATCCAGGAGACAAACCTGTGATATTTTTTGCACTTTACTGAAAAGAATCCGTATTTCCCTTCCAAAACAAACCAAAAAGCAGCTGAAATTATTGCACACAGGATGTTTTATAGACTATAAAAGATAAATTGTGGAGAAAATTCTGTCCTCTTTCAGGTGAACAAATTTTCATCTGAAAGGGAAGCTGCACAAGTAGGTAATAAAGTAAAATAAAATACAATTTGATCTAATTAGAACTTTGTTTTCCAGATGTATCAGCCATCTTGTTTACAAAATTTAGCATTAAACTCTGTGCAAAAAAATTTAAATATTCATTAGTATTTTAAAAATATGGTAATTAGCCCAACAATTGTGCATCTGTCTAACAAGTTAATGTACCGTTGTCTTTACCTGCTCACATGGAACTTTATAATTAAAAAGTGGATAAATCAAACCTTTTGAGGTTCTGGCATTACTCAGTGGTTACATGTGGGTTTTTTACACCAAATTTAGTCACACCTACATTGGTATCAAAAATCAAAAAGGTTTTTGGGTATCACTATCATCCTCCCTGCCTATGGGTGATTAAATTTTAACTTCTCATGAAATGGGACTGACAGTCAGCAAGCAGCAGGAAAAAAAGCTAACGAAATTACTAAAAAGTGCTACAGTACATCTGCTCTTCTTGGTGTAAACTGGGATCCCTGAACTCAGCGAAGACTTCCCTGGTTTAACCAGATGAAAATAAGGCTCCGTGAATTTCAGGCTTTGCCTTGAATTCCATCTGTAACATTCTGCAGTTTTTAAATACGGAAAATCTATGGAGTTTTTTTTATGGCTACCTGGTCCTTGGGCAGCACATCAGAGCACGTAAATGTTTCCTGGAAAAACACCTTCAAATTTCGGGCTATGTGGCTCCTGTTCTCCCTGCCTTAGAGTGTGAACACTGCTAATGTTTGGAAAAAAGTTACAGAAATCACATGGGATTTTGTTTTTCATTAGAAATTCCAACATTTTCTGCAGAAGGAAAAGCAGCTCTGCTCTGGCTGACAGCTTTAAGGGAGGCACCAACAATGGAATTAATATGCTCAATATTTTTTGAGAGGAGCAACAGACTCTGCTTGAGTCTCAGCAGGCCAGAGATTGCCTAAGTGTGCTTCTCTGCAGGCAAAGTTGGCCCTTTTATGAAAGTCTGTAAATCTTTAATGGCAGCTGTGCTCCTTTGCTTTTGCTGCCCAGTTCCTTTTTCATGTGTTTGGGTGTGCCTCTTGATTCTGTGAGGTGATTTACATGTGTTACTTTAGGAAATAATACTTTGAAAGATAAGGGTTTCCTCTGCTTGCTGGAGCATTTCTTTCTACCCAGGCAGGACAACATTTGCTGTTTTATAAACCTGTCTGTAGTTCAATGCCCTGGAAAAAGAAGGAGCAGGGAAGAGCATTTAACAGTCTTACCACTGCTCACACACCTTTGAACACACATCAAAGGAGCAGTTCAAGGGGGAAAGAATAACTACTTTATTTTTGTGGAATAAGTTTGTGAGGACAACTCAGTCATCTGGTAACTGAGGCAAGGAGGGAATGTGTTAGTTACTCGCTTTCATGTAGACTGGAAAAAAAGGAAATAGCTGCTTCTAATGAAAATGAGGGTTTTTTTCTTTTTTTCTGTTGACAAAATTGAGGAAATCGTGCAAACACACGTAGAGCTGCTAAAAATGTTTTCATGTGTTATACCACATTGTAACAAGCACCTTCATGCAATGTTTTCTTAACAAGTAATAGTTAAAAGTAATTTTGTTGAAAAGCTTAGTGTAAATATAAGTTGAAAATTTTGGTTCTTTTTGTGTTATGTAACTGAAATCCAGAGAGGGACTTTTTATATGGTCATGGAGTGATAGGAGAAGGGGGAATGCCTTCACACTGAGAGTATGTTTAGCTTGGATATAAGGAAGAAAATCTTCAGTATGACCATGTTGAGGCCCTGGCACAGGGTGCCCAGAGAAGCTGTGGCTGCCCCATCCCTGGAAATGTTCAAGGCCGGGTTGGATGGGGCTTGGAGCAACCTGGGATGGTGAAAGGTGTCCCTGCCCATGGCAGGGGATCAGAACTGAACTTTAGGGTCTCCTCCAATCCATACCATTTTAAGATTCTGTTATTTATATTCAATGAATTACTCTTCAAGTTCATAAGTAATTTCCACCTGGAAATTTAGAGTGATGCCCTGCTTAACTTGCTTCAGAATATTCCAGAAGTTGAAAAAAGAACATTGCTCTTTTTTAGTATATTGTGAATAAGATATTGCAGATTAAGGTCAAAACAATTAGTCTAAGACAGTCAAACTAAACATGCTAAATTTGGTCACTGTATTCAGATTAGTTTTCATTGCAGAGGCCAGGTTTTGATTTAAGCAGTTAAAAAGGATCTGATGCCCACAAATTATAGTTCAAATTCAACTGTGATCAAATGATAAAAACAATACCCATGGCTGAAAATTCGGTGGTGTGGCTATTAGGGTTGTTAAATCTACAGTTAAACCTTTGATCCTTGATTGTTGGCAGAAAAAATATGACTTAAGGTTTAGGAGACTGGACTACATCTTGAAAAATTAATTAATTTGTCAAATGACAGGCTGGGAAGTGATTTAAAGTACTTTTGGTCTGCAAATAGTACCTGTGTACTTCTTCCATGACAACAAACACTTACCTTCCATCCTGTTTGGGCAGCAGTATCAATAAGTTACCTTCTGGCTGCACGCCATGTGTGGCACTCTGGTGTTAGCACCGTGCTTAATTAGCCAGTCTCTCCTCCTGTACCTAATCAGGGAGTGCCCATCACAAGATTGCTCCCTGCCTCGTTCCCCATGATCAGTTTCATTTTCAAATTGAATTTTCCAAAGGATCACCTTGCAAACCACGTGTACAGCCTCGTTCTAAGGGTGCTTTGCCATTTCCCTCCAGGCCTGTTTGCCAAGGGCAGTTCCTCCTGGTAGGCACCTTTGCTAACATGGAAAATAATTTGGTGCAAAAACCTCAGTTTCTGTCATTGCTGTTCCTAAACCAGAAAATTCCTTGGAAATCTATGGATACTTCCTGCTGCCTGGGTTAGACCTGATTGAGTGAACACCTGTGATCTTCTAAGGTACAGAACAAATGTTCCAAATTAGTTTTCATGTTATGTTATTCTCTGTTTTAACAAAGCTGGCACCAGTAAAAGTATTTGATTTATAGCACTGGGGGTTAGACCAGATTCAGGTTTTTTTGATTTGCAGTACCTTTCCCAAAGTTATTCTACATTTCTTTTTTCATTTGTGCTCAAGCAAAATAATCCACAAAATGCAGCATAGGTAGCCCGGTGCTTCTTACCATATTTCTTCTATAGTTGCTTGGGAAAAACTTTTTAGTGTGGACCTGCTTGAGATAAGAGCTCATGTAGTGCAGAGCAAGCAGGACAGAGATTGTTATCATGATACTCAGGGCTTGTTTGGGTGAAATTCCTTGTCTTTTGATACTGCACTAGAAGTAGGACAAAACAACAAATTTAAATGCAACTATGGAAATAATTTTTAGCCTAAATGTGATTAGAATTCTGTGAATGTAGACTGTGGAGGCTGGTTGTCATTTAAAAATGCAGTGACAGAGAATATGATTTCTGGCAGCTAAGCCAAACTTCTGTCACTAATATTCATATGTTTAAGGTGCAATGGGAAAAATCCAGTTCTTTGTGGTATCTTGTAGATGTCTATGATAAGGAAGATAACAAGGGGAGCTTATTATATATAACTGTGATGCTTCCAGCTAGGAAAAAATTCTCATAAAACTGAGTAAGGTTATCTGGCTGCTGAAGAGATAAGGTATCTGTTTTTTGGTTGTGGGTCATATAAAAAGATAACAGAACTGAACATTAGATTTACTGAAAACTCTTAATTTTTGCGTTAGTTCTGAAGGTGAAAACTTCCATTTCAATATTCTTTCTCAAGAGTTTGTGTGCTGTAACCTATAATGTAATGTTAATTTTACTCTGAAATATAGAATAATTCAGGGAAGGACAGGTCCATTTGGCAGGCACAGGTGTTTGCTGTTTTAACTCCTGGTGTAGCTTCACACCTGACCCTCTGCAAATCCAGACACCAGTTATCTGCTGCTCTTTATTTCTGAGGCTTAAAAAAATCAAAGTTTTTTATGATTGGTACTTGCTAGGGGCCAAGAAAGGACAAAGCTTCCCTGTAGTCCTCTAGTATAGCTACTGTCTGCAGCAGTTTCAGTGTAGTTTTGTAGGAAGCTCTAGGCTGGTGCACCATATGTGTGTTTATCTTACCCAGAATTTAGTTGATTGTAAAGAATGAGCTCAGTGAAAGTATGTAAAAAATGGTTGAACAGATTTTCTTTGCTATAAATTCATAAAACATTCCTTACTTTAAGTTTAATCTAAAAAATTCCTGAGGAAAGTTGGAGAAAAGGTTTAATTGAGATTAGGGCAGTTTAAATAATAGTATTTGTACTTTCAGAGAAGAAAATGTTATTTTGATTTGTTAATGGAAGAAACAAGTTTAATTCCTGTCTGGGCTTAGTTCACCTTTCTGGAAAACCTAATCAAAACCAGTGTAAATAATATTGTAGCAGCACTGATAATATTATGGGTGCACCATAAACCACATCAAGGAGCTGAGAAGCCACTGGAAACTATTGCAGCTGTAAACCCTGTATCAGTGAGCTAAGCCATTGGGAACTCCAGTGGCTGAAAACCCCAAATGCTGGTGGAGTGTGGGAGGCCTCAGGAACCATCAGCCTGTGGGGGAGCCAAGGCAGCTGGTTATGGGGCCATGGCAACTGCCAGCATCAGGTGTGTGATGGAGCTTCCCACAGGCTGGCGTTGGGATCAATGGTGCTTCATGTTTTTATGAACGACCTCGGCACAGATATGAGCGTGCCTGCATGGTTTGCTGAAGATGCAAAGCTAAGAGGGATTGTCAGTAAGGCTTGAGATGTCCTACAGGAAGGATTGTGTGACCCTGATTATCGCAACAGAAATGAAGTTCAACAGGACAAAGGGAAACGCCCTTCTCCCGGGGGTTAGTAGCAGGAGTGCCAGGTACTGGCTGGGAGCTGATTTCCCTGTGGGATAAAGGCTTTTAGTGCACAGTAGGTGCAGCCAAGCCTTTTCATTCTGACAGCTGTCATCTTTTAAGGTTATGAATCAGGTTTTGTGATTACAAGAGAGATAATACATACTGTGTTTTTAATAATTTTTCTCATGACCAACAGCAGTTGTGTCTTGGCTGATTCATGAGCTGTTCTATCTGCGTGCAAGAACAAAAACCTAATGGGGTGAACAAAGCAAGGAACCTACTTCCTTATTCTTACCTGTGAGACAGGAAGGGGAAAGAGCAGAAGCAAGGAAAGAACATTCAGCATTCACACGCTTAATCTCGATTGGCAGCTCATCTGGATATTAGCTGAATATGTTTTTTCCCCATAGAGATCAGAGGGTTCCTGTAAGAGCTCAAGGAAAGCTCTGGGCTGCACTTTAATGCTCTCATCCCCAGACACTTCACATTCACAAACACCAGGGCAGCACTCAAACGGGATTTCACTCAGCAGCACGGGCTCTTCATGGACCCAGTGCTTCAGGAAGCATCTGCTGGCTCCTCTGTGGCCCCTCCAGGGGCTGTAAGGGAATACCTACCCCGGCACCTGGAGCTGCTGCCCCTGCCTGACTCAGGTGTTTCAGGGCTGGTTTTCACACTCCCCCCCTTACTTCTGGGCAGTGTTTTGCCCTTTTCCAAATACCTTTTCCCTGAGGTGGCCCTGAGGGGTTTCAGCTGTACCCTGGGTAGGGCTGCTGCAGAACTGGCCCTTCTTCAGGGTTCCCATAGCCCCCCACTGCCGGCACAGCACACTGGGGGACTGGCACAAATCTCAGGAATCTGGGAAATCCTTGGTACTCAGGTGTGTGCCTCAGACTGTTTTTGGCAGACCATGAGAGGAGACACTCAGGAAACACTGTCCTCTCCTCAGCTTTGGGGCAGGAACTGGCCAGAGAGCGTGGGACCACAGATTGCTTGGGACAGCTCATCCTCTGCCCACATGGCACAGAATGAGAAAAAGGCAAATGCAACTCCAGCTTGCACTGAGTGAAAAAATGGACAAAGTAGTTACTAACAAATGTAACTTAGGTTGCAGTGATGTGTGTGTGTTACTGATGTGACAGATATTTAGAAGCCTCCCCCCAGTAATGCTCCTCTGGCTACTGGGTGGCTCGGCCTGGTGGGCCAGTCCAGCTGGTAACATCTGGACTTTTTATCAGGAGAGGACAAGGGATTATGGTTTTAAACTGAAAGAGGGTAGATTTAAATTTGGTACAAGGAAGAAATTCTCCCCTGTGAGGGTGGTGAGGCCCTGGCAAAGGTTGCCCAGAGAACCTGTAGATGCCCCATCCCTGGAAGTGTTCAAGGCCAGGTTGGGTGGGGCTTGAAGCCACCTGGGGTAGTGGAAGGTGTCCCTGTCCACAGAAGGAGGGGTTGGAACGAGATGATCTTTAAGGTCCCTTCCAACTTGAACCATTCTACTCTATAATAAATGGGTCAGGAAAAAAAATTTGAGTGCTTCAGACTTGTTTAATATATTCATTAATGGCCTTGACATAAATATTATGAGTGTACTTAGAGAATTTGCTGAAAATGCAAAACTAAGAAGCTCTAGAGGAATAAACCTGCTGGCCCGCGAGGCCTTGTTCTGTTTGGGATGACCTGAAATTAATATTTCATCTTTTTTGGTCATTGAACTGAACCAGTGGTTTTTTCGCCCTGTTCCAGCAATAATAGCATTTATTTACGATGTGCTTTCCTGCCTTTGATATAGTGCTGCTGGCAGGAGCAGAGAGGAAAGATGAACATAAATGTTCCTCTATTTCTGGAAGAAAGCAGAAGACTGAAAGGAACCAAATGGGAAGAAAGTATGTTCAAGCTAGTAAACACTTTGGGGAAAAATGTTATATATTTTTGCCAAAGCATCCCCATGTGGATTTATCACAGTGGAGAATTTTCTTCTGGAGCAACAGCCAGGTTTCTTAAGCTTGTATCAAGGTCTTTAAAAGCACATATGGCTGCTACTGTCATAACTTCAGATATCCAGTGGAAGTTTTGAAATTGCTCAGCTATAAAACTCTGTGGGTGCACTTCTTCACCAGCAGTCACCTGTGACTATCCCACTCCACCATCAAGCATACTTGATGGCCCTGGGTTTGGGGTTCAGCACACTCATGGTTCAGCAGTCCCCTGAGGTATTCCAAGCAGGTTATACTTTGCTGGGCAGTTCTGGGATCAGTAGAGGAGGCCCGTGCTGCCTACCATGGCAAGCACCACTTAGGGAGCACCCTAAAATACTGTTATAGTCCTCCTGGAATTTCCACTTAAAAAAAAAGAAAGCTTACCAAGAGGAGGCTTAATTCCGTGTTTTTCAACACATGAGCTTTAAGTGTGGGAGCATTTCTGATGGGCTTTCAAGGTCATTTTTCTTTACTGAGCATTTATAGCAGCTGTGTAGCAATTACTGCGTAATGGACACCTGCCTTCTCTGGAGTATGCAGAATTGATTTTTTCGTGAATTACTGATTGGATTGATTTTGCACTTAAGACAGTACTGGAAAATTTAAGTGCATAAGTTAGTTTGATCTCAGATACTTTGATTATGGCAACCTAAAACTTTAGGCATATTTGTCATGACAATATCAGAGTCTAGAGAACTGAAAAGGCCTCTAATCCTAGTCCTTCTCCTGACTGGGCAAGAAGTTTGCCACTATATATTTATTACTAGTTTCCTTCTTATCCCCTCCTTAGTTCTAGACTGAGCTTATCAAGGCACGTGATTTTATTTTCTCTCAATATATTTTTTTCCCTGCAATATCCCAGTAATTGGAATATTAAACACTTCAGTGAAACTTTAATTGGAGCTGTATCTTCTTCCCTTTAGACTGCCATTTTTAGTCAGGATGATTTTCCTGATATTCACATTGAAGTTTTGTTACAGTTTTGTTTGTTGTCTTTCTGGACTTTGAGAGGAAGGCGTGGGTGGGTGGTGGCCCTGATGGTTATCAGTCAGATGGAGGGTTTGTTATTAGACTGGAAAGAATGATACAGATGTTAAAGCAAAAGACAAAAAGCTTGAATCTGTAGATGTCAGGAGGGATTCACAACAGATTGGTCACAGTGTGAAGGGTACTGAAGTACCTATATTTTCTTTGTTTCCATGAAAAGGGTCAGGAGGGGACGTTTCAGAGTGGATATTTTCACTTGGTGATTTCATATGAAGAAGCTGACAGCCTTATGTTCTGAATAAGTTGCTAAATAATTCCCATTTACCTTCTGCACTCTGGTTTCTCTCTAGCTGGGACTGCACAACGGTGGTGCTGTGTTGTGTTACTGATAGCACCCTCTCGTCCAGTCACCTTTCTGCCCTCAGTCTGTCCTTCCTCCACGGCATTTGTACACCACTACTGCAGCATCCAAACACCTCACAGCCTTCATTGCTTTTTCCAATTCCCTTATGGATTAGGCAAACGCAGTTATTCCAATTGAAGAACTACAGGACTAAGGCACTTGAAAACTAAAGGCTGTAAAGTGAAAGATATTTATGCACTTTGCACATTTAGGTGCCTAATGTGATTTTCTAAAGCATCCAAATACATTAAGCATCCAACTCCTGCCGACTGTGATGAAAGTTAAGTACTTAACTCATCCAGATGTTGTGGAAAATTGTGGATGGCTGCCAATCTGTCTCTCTTCATATTTATTTAGATAAATTTTTGAAAACACTAGTCTAGATCACTTGCTGCCTGCTACTCAGGGAGACCCCCAACTGATAACCTATTACATTTTTTTCTTCAGTTTTTCTGTTTTATATCAATTGGTTATTCTATTTAAAAGATAAATTGAGTACTTTCTCCTGAAATATTACAAATGTGGTATTTTAGCTATCAGGTTTCTTAGCAATTCAGCAATCGTACCACACTTGATTTGAATCGTGTTTAGATTATCTCTCTCCTAAACCAGCTATTTTCTTAAAGGTATTTATCAAAGCAGTTTTTGAAGTTGTTCTAGCTAAATGCAGAGTGCAGTGTTTCAGTTAGGAGGAAGGAGACTGTATTCACACTTACCTTTCTGCACGAAAGCTATGTTTCATATTTCTGTGATTTAAATCATAATGGTATTGATAAAATATAACAGCTGCATTTTACAGTCCTGAATTAGTTCACTTCAGTCTGGGATGCTGCGTTATTGCAAGGTTTCTGAAAGCTCCAGAGAGCCACGGGTGAGACTTACACCTGAAAACTCCGTGAGGCTCCTGGCAGGGCTCTCTGTGAACGTGTGTGCTCCAGCAGCTGCTCCGTGTGCACTTCAGACATCTTCCTCCTGCCTCAGGGCAGAGCAGAACAAGAAGCAGACCCTAATCCTGGCCACATCTGTTCTGGGGTCTGCATTTTGGAGGTAGAGGTCAGACCCCACGGTACCAGCTCACCCCAATGTGTGTAATCAGCCCCCAAACGCCATGGCTGCACAGATCGATGCCTGGCACTGCCCCCTGCCATCACCTCCGTGGTGCTTGGCCTCTGTTTCACCCGGAGATCAGTCTTGGGCCTTACAACCTCCGCCCCGTGTGTGCCCCCAGAGCCAGGGGAAAGCGCCTGGCAAAGAGCAGCCTGACTCCTTCCATGGCAGGGACACCCTGGATGAGGCTGGGCAGAAAAGGGGCTGCACCAGTGAAGGGACAGCACTTGCTGTCTCCGAATCGCCCCCCAAACCCTGCCGGACGGGGTGTCTGCGGTACCGGTGCAAAGCGCTGGCTGTATCAAGCATCAGAGGAGCTCGGTGCTCAGGGCCTCTCCTTCGGGGGGTCAAGGGGCTAAAAAGCAGCTGCAGGTGTCAGCTCAGAACCCCCGAGCAGCAATTCCGCTTTGCACGGAGCTCCAGCACCCGTGGCTGGGAAGCAGACAGCATTCCCCTCTCTGCAGGTGTGGCCTCTGCACAGCCAGGGGACACGGCTGGGGCTGCCCTTCTGATCCACCACAGGAATAACACCAGTAAAATGTACTTGCATAGGTTTAATATCATAGATCCCTTTCACAAAAAGCAGTTCTCACAGTTCTCTCAAAGTGAGAGATTCCTGACAGTGTTCAGATTCTTGTTATTCTTTCTTATTCAAACGTTTTTAAGTATTTTCCCCCCTCTTTATCACACTGTGGAAAGGACTTGAGCTGAAAATTAATTTAAAGGGGCTGCAACTTTGTAAAAGCTGCACCAAGTTGCTTTTATCAAGTAATAGTTTGTTTTCTAAGTGGTTTAAGCATAATTGAAGTCACAATAATTTATAGCAGCAACATTTCTGCCACTGAATTCAGATCTATTTATAGTCTACAGCATTAAAATTGCAATTAAAAACTCCATGCTTGCTTTTAATGAAATGATCATTCATCTTCTGCTCTCCAGTTAACAGAATATAATTGTATTTTTTACTAAGAAAATTTCTTTCTATGCTTCTGGAAGTGGTTAATGCTGTATTTGTCCTACAGGACATCATAAAAAAAAATCCATCTCAAAAAGATTTTTGTGGGTGGCCCCTTCATGTCAAACTGAATTCACACTTCAACTTGAAATAGCTAAAATCTACTCTGGCAGTGGCTGGCTTTCATATTTTTGTGTGGATAGAATTTAGGAATTTTTTTAATCACTGAATAACTTTTTCATATCGTGTGCTGGAACAAAGCTGAATATATCTTTTATTTAGATTCTTCAGACAGGCTGTTCTGAAATAAATGGAGAAAATGCAAACTGTAAAATCTGACTGTGCCTCCCGGTGGCAGCACGGTGCAATTCCTGCCTGCTGGAAGGCAAAGGACTGTAACTCCAGTGAGAAATAAATGGATTATGGAGAGTACGTTTAGCTGCGTGAAACCAACATTTTTCTCAGCTCTGAATGCAATCAGCACCACTTCTAATAGATAAAGAAAATCGGCATCTTTTCCATTTTGCATGTGGCTTTCATATTTAATGAGATTTTCATCAGTATAAACATCATCCTTTTGGAATGCAAACCTGTTTTTACTATAAAATATGGCTTATGCATGTAAACAATAAATGTGTCTTGAATCTGAATGTTGCTGAAAATCAGTTCCTATGATGCTGGAAAATAATTTCACAAATATTTAGCTGCAAAACCAAAAACACTTCATGTAATTCTTTTGAAGGGTCTTTGTATTTCCTAAGATTGAGAGGACAACAGGTTTGTCTCAGTATTTGTGAGTAAATAAAAACCACCCAGCTGTTCACATTTCCTTAGGAGATTCATCCTGCTGCCTCATGCAAATCCTTCAAGCTATGTTCGTGTGTGGTGTGAAAATTACTGTCACTTGTGCCCTTTTTGGATATTAGAGAGTGAAGATTAACTTTCCCAGAGATCAGCAGAATAACTTGAAGGTCATAAAAAGATCAGACTGGGAGTTATTCTTAGTGCTCCTAGAAGGTGAGGAAATGAGGGACATGTCCCCACATGTTCACATTTTCCTTTTTTTGGGGGGGTTGGATTGAGAGGCAGCTTGAGTGCTTGCAGCTTCCTCTAACTGTGAGAGCACCAGACCATTAAAGCAGAAAATTTCTACATGTGCCAGCAGCAGGCTCTTCATTGCAAAAACATGGTTTTAGGGGTTGCTTTTGACACTTGATGCGATAGCTGTGGCTGTCATGAGGAGCCTTTCCTTTCCTCACATGGCTGGATTTTGGGTCAGAGAGCCGGGTCCTTCTCTAGTTAAAATTGTACTTTTATTTGTGCCTGATCAGAAATAATCCCAGTTTTCTGTGGGTCTCTAATACTATGGCAGTAGTCTTGTGTAGGGTGTTGGGTCTTTCTGTTTAACAAATCGAAGTTTCTCTTCTGTTTTCCAAGGCCTTTTTGCTTTCTTAATGTTTCTTTTAGCTGTACATTTTCATCTCCTAATGGTTATATCCAGCCAAGTCTCAATCTCATCTTTACACCCTTTGCAGTCTTGTCTTCACTGGAAATAGTTTCTCTGCTGCTAAAATTCCTCAGAGGTTTGAATGACTTCATTTAAAGAACAGCATGTTTTTTGGCCCACCTTTCAGATGTTTTGTCCATCTTAGATGGGATGGAGGGTTACCCCTTCACTGGAATACACGCTCCTTTTTTTTTCCACCTCCAAAATTAGTTACTCGTCTTTCTGTAGTTGTCACGGATCACTTTGAGGCAAAATCTTGTGTATAGAAATTAGAGCTTTCACTGTAGCTAAAATCTGTTGGTGCTATCAGCAAACTGTTCACAGGGAGAGGCAGTGGAGGAAAATGACAAATTTCTGGTGTCTGGAGTCATAAAATAGCATTCCTGATGACAAATACTTGTGTGTCACCTTTGGGCTATGGGACTTTGTCATCTGCCTGGGAATAGACCAGAACTTGTGCAGAATGACTGAAATTTATTTCTGTGACAAATACTGACAAAGAAAATTATCTGGGATTTTTTTTCTTTGTTGATTTTTAAAATGAGGTGTTGAGGAAGCTTAATCATTATCAAGGTAACTTGATATACCTCAATATTGAGGTAACTGTACTATATTGTGAAGCTGATTTATACAGAGCATCCCACAACTGAAGATGCTGTTCTCTGGTTTTGCTCTTCTGATTTATTATTGATACAGCCCTGTGTGACTCTTTCAGGAGAGGTGGTGATAGTGCAATTGCTGATTTTGGTCCCTTGGAAATCTTTGTGCCGTGGACATCCCAGCTTGTTACCCCTCCTTTTCCTCCACTCTTGCCTATATTTCTTCATTTCATCTTTCTACTCTCTATTTCTGTTTCCCCCCATATTTTCTTAGTCCCTTCCTAATGCTCTTAGGACCTTCCTGTTGCTTCTGGTAAGTTGTGTCCTGTGGGGTGGTGTCCCTGAACACGTGTGGCTCAGACTTGCCTTTTCCCCACCTGCCCTGTGACACTCAGGAAGATGCAGGTGTCTCTCTGGAAACCTTTCAGCCAGCCTAAAAGTCTGTGAAGAAATTCACATGAGCAAGGAAGCAGAAGGCAAAACAATGGCATGGTCATATAAATGGAAATGCTGAACAAGTCTCAAGTTGGAGAAACAAGCTTTTAAGTGCTGCAATTAATTTTAATTCTTCTTTACCTTGATGTTCAAAAATATATTTAGAAGCAAGTGTTTGAAGATGAATGTAATATTTAATGATATGCCTGTGGTCCTTGTGAAAGTTAATTACCAGAGCATCCATTAGAGCCAGGAACAACATATGTTTCCTCTGGAGTGCCTTTCTGAACCTGTCTAAACATTTTTATTCTAAGAAAACCATGCTGGGAAGCCTCTCTAGCATGAGATGTCTCCAGAGAATTGTGGGCTAATCTTCCCTTGCTCAGAAGGCACCCAGTGGGTCCAGCATCTTTATCTGTATGGGGTATTTCTTCTATCCTTTTCAATTTTGTAATTGACTAAGGTGGATAATTTAGTAATTATCCTCGGTAGCATGGTAAGACAAATTAATTTTGCTGTAAGAATGGTTCCTTTATGAGCTTATGTATTTTTGCTGACACTTTACTTTCGTGATGTGCAATGTTCTATTTCAAATAAAATCAAGAGAAACAGTTTTCAAAGCAAAGAATGCAGTGGCTGCACGGGTCCAGCAGTGATTTAAGGGTGCATCCCAGGCTTCCCAAGCACAGAGCTGTGACGTGGAGTTTGTAGGACTAACTTGCTGTACCGAAAAACACCCCAGACAACAAAACATTCCAAACAGAGCAGTATTAGCTGTCAGTGAGGGCAGTGAATGTGTGCTGGGTATCTGTATCTTTGTTATGGCTTCTCCGGGGGAGGAAATGTGCTCTTAAATCTATTATGTTACCTTTTCTGGGGGGTTGTAGTCATCTGTGGGGATTTGTCAGACCTAACAAGTTTCTGTTGAACTCCTTAGGTAGCAGTTTTTTTCTAATAAACTTTTCACATTTGTCTAGAGCCTCACTGTTTTCATCCTTACTACAACCTAAAGTGACCCTCTGGGGTAATTTTGAACTGAAAAGCAGCTCATGAGTTTGAGGTTGTCAGACCATCACTGTAAATTTATTACTAAGGGATAGCTTTCTTTAGGAGTTCCTGTATTTAGAAGCTGTCAGTATCAGAGCCTGCTATACAGCCTTTCAATGGTGGCTTTTTTTTCACTTTCTGAATGAGAATCTGTAAGTGAAATTTGGTTGCCAGCTGCTGGCAGCACTGCACCCCTGTTGTAGTGTTGGCTGGAAAGTTATTCTCTTTCCACAGCCTCTGCAGCTACTTCCATCAGTCCAGTGCAATGAGATGTTCTGAATTTAATTTGATCAAATATTTGTTTTGAATATAGCGTTCAGATTCAGGAAGTAAATGAAGCTTTCATAGACACACACACACAGTTGAAGGATGTTGCTATTTATTCAGTTTATAAATCAGCCCTGTTTTGAGCTGCTGAATGTAATCCAAACACTGGCAAAGAAAAATAATGATAACATACATCATTGCTGCATAATTTTAAGGCATTTTATAGCCTGGAAAATGTGGTGTATTCCATAAAAGTGACAAATGACACAACACTGTAATAAATAGCCATAGTTTATGCATTGTGAATTGGAGTTTAGATTCAAATGGAAATTCTTCTTCAGCAGATTGGATGTGAATTCAATTTCACAGGCTCTCTACACAAATTATTTTGGTTTTCATATATTAGTCTGTGTTCTAATCAATGATGGTGTGCACATTCTATTGTATATAAGTACAGTAAAACTTATATTTAGAAGATACTTGAAATCAGTTACTATGAATACGATACACACATGTAAGACATTTAAATGAATCTCCAACAATGAGACAAACTGCCTTGACTTAATTCAGAATGACTTTGATTAATTGCCTGTTTGGAACGCTTGGTTCTTACTAAGTTTGTGAGTGAATGGTTCAGGTATGTACTGCATCTTTATCATGGTAATTAAGTCCATTGTACTGGAAAAAATCTATTTCCACTTCCACTTAGCATATTATATAAATATTTACAAGGACTGAGTTGTTTGAAACTCTTAATAAAAAGTAGGATGACTCTTCTGGAAATCAATGTTCCGGTGGTAGTCTTATTAATATTGGACAGATGCATCACAGTTAAAGTGCTGCAGTGTTTTTATAACTCAATGGAAATGCATTGGTATTTTTCTGGCTACAAAGAATTGTTAAGGGGTAGAAAACTGTGAGCCAATATTAGCCTGGATACCTCATGGCTAATTAAACAATGTAATAGGTAAACATAAGGCTCAAATATAAACTGTGGGCTTTGCTAAATTATTTTACGAGAAGCTTGAATTACACAATATCATCTAACTGTAGTTTTTATGGAATATTTCTGTGATTGCATAGCTCTTCCCAAATGAAAAGTAAACTTGGGCTGCAATTATATTACTGTTTACCAGACTAGAACAAATCCTGCTCAGCCTTGAACAAAATTAACTTCTAATGGTGCATCGTGTTCAGGTTCAAAACTTTCCTGCTGTGGCTGCATAAGCTTGAGCTGGTGTAAGTGACACAAAAGCCTTTCAGGTAAAAAGAAAAAGGTTCCTAATATAAAATCAGTATGGTTGGGACCCAACAGAACTTCTCAGGACTGTGCAGTGTAACAAATCTGAGAGCGAAATCCTCCTTTTGGAGAATGTTCTGCATAAGAATTCTCACAGCAGGCTGGGCCATGCCAAACCCAATGGGGTGCTCTGCTGGTGCCTGCTGTGGGCAATATTTTTGTCAAGAGAAAGGTTCAGATACACCTGCTATAAGAACTATGGACCTGCCTCTGGAAAACTGGTCCCATCTCCCAGAGGTTGCCTAAAACGATGAACCATTATTGTTTGTGCTCTAAGAAAACCCAACCCACCAATGCCACATAAACTTATCAAAATTACATCTGCACATTGAGGAATGAAAGTATCAACAAAATAAAAGCTTGTACGGTATGGAGAACTCATATTTTGGATGAAGCAGTAAAATTAACATTGAAATGATTGAGAAAAGTCCCTCAGAATGTTTAAAGCCTGCCTTTAAAATGTTTGTGCATTAAGCACCCACGTGACTACAGTGATGTTTGAGGTTTGGTTTTTTTTAAGACTTTTGTTTCACTCTAAAGTAGGAAAATATAGAGAAAATGACAAAGGGTATAGGGAACAATTCTCGAAAACAAAACACAATCTGCAAAAGAATGGCAGAAAGCATTGTAGAGCACAAAGTTAATGGGATTTTCTCCTGTACTCTGTATCTTACAAATTTTCAAGTAGAGCAATCTTGGCTAAGGAGGTTGTTGCAGGCTTTCAGTGTAGTGGAGTTTAGAAGGCAGAAATTGTCCTATGAAGGTGTAAAGCTTCCCATGATTTGAATGCATAGATCCTGAGGGACGTGCTGTTCTGAGTTTTGTGACCATTTAAGCTCCATGTCAGTAAGTCACTTTAACTTGTGCATTATTCAGTTTAAGAGAGCTTATTTGAATGTAAGTAGAGCACTTTGACCCAAGGCAGAGTATGAGCCTGAATGTTCCTTGAAATAGGTGCCATTTGTTTGACTTAAAATTACCACAATTTAACAACTTTTTCCCATTTAAACGCAGTAAAACTCTGCACTTTCGGTGCCCAGAGCATGAATTCCTTAGCAGAAGCATCCAACCCAGGTAACAGCGTCCAATGCTTCCCTGACCTAGGAAAGTGAAAACAGTATCTAAATCAGAATCCTTTGGACTTGAAACTCTGGGAGCTGTTAAAGTTTGTTTTCTTTTTCATTCAAGGATTTTTTTTTGACCTATTACACTTAATCTAGAATGCCAGGGCACCAATAATTTTAATTGTTAACTGTGTGTGACAACCGTGAACAGGAAGTAAATTGTGACTGAATATATTGACTGAGAGTGGCCAACTAAAAAGTGCTGGAGAACTGGCCCTTTTCTTCAGTAAATAACCAGTTTTGAAGATGATTGGCTCAATAATCTGCAGTCTTCAGAGCTGGCTGATGTGGTGTAAATCTGTGGCCTTTCCTGCTGTTTCCTGGCAATCCCAACCTGTATTTCAGAGCAGATTGAGGGTGGTAACATCCTCCTGGATCTGCAGGAGGGTCCTGGCTCTGCTGCCATCTGAGACAAAGCTGCAGAAACAACATAAGTAACAGAGCAAGAGTCCGTATGTGTATAAAGATATATATTTTTTTTTCTAAAGCTTTTATGGTAACAGTGTATCTATATTACATATTTAGTTGTTCTTTTTGCACACCATTTTTCTCTTTCAAAGAGTAATAAGTTTCTAGGGGGATTCTAATCGTTTTGCTTCTTGTATCTGAACCTGGGAAGATGAACTCAGCTGGGAGCTGGGAGATTTTTTTAGAGTATTTCCTGTTGCATTTCTTCAGCTAAGAGGCAAAAAGATGCCATATATCTTGTGTTTCTCCTCTGTTACTGTTAGAAAATCGTGTGAGACAATGCATTTGGAAGAAAGCTTTTTGTGCTTTGTGCAACTACAATACCGAGCTGCTTATCTTCTGTGTGTTTGAGGATTTACAGCAAAATAAATTCATGTGGGTTGAGAGTAAAAGATATCTTTTACTCCTGGAGCTTCAAGTAGTCAGTGAAGTGAAAGTTCATGCATAGTGTGCTTTGAAGACTGCTTTCTTCCTTCTGAGATGCTTGTTTAGTATAAAGTGAGCCATTTTAGACTGTAAGTGTATAGTTGTTCATTAAGTATGAAAAAAGAACATCTTTAAATATTGACATTACAGGGTTCTTTTCAAGGAAAGGAAAATTCACCCTGCTACTCTCTTGCTTATACTCTCATAATTTGTCTTGAATAAATGATTAAATGTATTTAAATATGTGATGAATTATTTTACTTTGGGGAAAAGTCTTCGTGGGATTATTATTCTGCTCCCATTTTTGCTGTTATTGCAATTTTAAAATTTTTTTCAACTGGCAAAGATGTCACTGTGCCCAGATCTTGCAGCTGCGTCTCCCCTGATGGCAGTTCTCCTTCCAGTTTTTCAAACAGTCCTGACAAATGAAAATGTATTATAGTACTTTACTTTTTTTTGTAACAAACTATTACCTGAGATGTCCATTAGTGAAAAGCTTTTCAGTTGCTTACAAACCCCTCAGCTGAGCATGAGCAGGGGAGGGCAAGGAGGAAGGTGGTATTTAGATTTCAGGGGTCTGAGACCCACTGTCAGAGCAAACAATACACAAATGAATTTTTAACACTGAGTTAAGATGTTAAAGGGTTGAAATCACTGTTCTCTTCTCAACCTTTGTGCATCTTGATGCTGTTAAGGGCATCACCACCACACTGAAGTAGCACGTAAGACAATACATGCACTGCTGATACTCAAAAAAAATCCAACTAGGTGACAGTAAATGCCCTACCTTTTGTTTGAGGGATTCATGGGTGGAGGCCAGTGGGAATTATTTAATGCACAGCAAACATGAAGGACAACCAGAGACTGACAAAAAAGGGCAGAGAAAAGGGCTTAGGTTAAAAAGAAAAGGCCTCTGGGAAATTGGAGGTGATTGTGTGTTGAACTTTGATTTAGTTGCTGCATTCCTGGCAGTAATAGACTTATCTCCAATGTATTCTCTAGGGATATAGGTACAAGGCATGGATTTGTACTGTTTCTAAAGTGGCTTTTTGTGGCTGGACAGTAAATTTAACAGCAGACTTTAGGAGAGGGAATGAATGAGGAAGTGGAGATGCAGTTGAAGATGAGCCCTGTGGTGGAAGAGGAGTGGGGAGCTCCTGGTGCAGGTGACACTGGTGGCTCTGGCAGTGCCACCCCAGGACACAGTGCAGCGGCATGGGGGGAAGTCTTTACAGTGGGAAGAGGGAGGTACACATGGAATGCCCTCTGTGGGCCGTGGCTGTGCCCTGGTGTGAGGCTGAGCACCCACACACGGCCTGGAACGTGCCTTTGGGCTGCCCGGGATGTGCCAGCCTGTCTGCCTGGTGCTGCAGCCCTGGCCAGGGGAGCCAGGAGGGGGCAATGGGGTTCCCTCAGAAATGCATTCCCAGCCTGGGCTAACACCTTAGGAAAGTCCTACCCAGTAGCTGCAACCTGTTGTACAGGATAAGTGTTCTGTGGACATCGTCCCGACAGGCAACACCAGAGAATCAAGACAGTTGGAAATAAGTTTTTTTTTAGCTGTTCTAGGATGTGTTGAGTTGGTTCTAAGAGATTGTTCTAAGATACATATGAGTCAAGTAATATTAGGCCATCCAGAAGTGACAAATCCACTCATACGTTTATGATGATTTTATGTTGAAGAAATGCTTTAGGTTAGATACAGTTAAAATAAAGGTATGGATATAGATGCTTTCAGCTAATAGTGTCCATTTAGATGGGTTTGTTTGTGGAATGCAAGAGTTTCTCTTTAAAACATTGGTTTAGTGTGGGAATGCAAAATCTTGTTGCCTCCACTTAAATCAGATAACTTTTAATAATTTTAAATTGCTACTCTATTTAAACTGACTTGAATTGTAAGGATGAGTTTAAAATAACTTCCTATACTGACAGAAGGTAGTTTAACATTTATAGGGCCTCAGTCACTCTGCCTTATGAAGAAAATGCATTTTATGCCTTTGATTTTTTTTAAAAAACTTTGATGTGATGGAGTTTGGTTTGGCTGATTCATTTTGGTTCTCATGTTTCTCGTGGAGGAGAGAATCACCATGATAAATGGATATTTTATGGGTTTGATGAATGGTTACTTCCTATTCCATATAATTATCAGGCAGTAGTTTCAATGAAAGATGCTGGGAAATGGAACTTTTCACTTCAGATAACCATCCACTCTGTCTGGCAAGAAAAATGGGTCTCTATTTTCAACATATTACTGTGGATCAAGGCCAATGGAGGGAGGGCACCTTTGTGTAGGTTGTGAAGGATAGGATGGATTTGAAAAAGTGCTTGTCTAAATGAAGTTGTGATGAAATTCTGAAGAAAAAAACATGTACAGGCAATGTTGAGAAACCAGATTATTTAAGAAAGCTGATTTTAATATATATCCATCAGGGAAAGGATTACTGTTTATAAAAGGCACCCAAATGTAGTGGTTCATTCTTGATCCTTTATGTCAGGAAATGTTAATAAGGATTATTCAGGAAGAATAAAATGAATATTTCTGCCTTAGAATAATTTAAAAGCAGTCATCTATGATTTTATTAAGTTCCATGTATCCAATTTTCAGTTTCTTTCTGAAAAGACTTGTGTTGTAGTGCCAATTGGCTATTTCATTGCATTAAAAACAGGAGAAATCAGGTAACAGCTTTGCCAGTGTTTACCTCTTGTTATAAATCCTGTTAGAATTATA
The DNA here is from genome assembly GCA_013397975.1 of Machaerirhynchus nigripectus. Taxonomy (NCBI): domain Eukaryota; kingdom Metazoa; phylum Chordata; class Aves; order Passeriformes; family Dicruridae; genus Machaerirhynchus; species Machaerirhynchus nigripectus. The sequence continues at coordinate 613,491 of VZRQ01000108.1, read as the reverse complement.
AGCAGATTGGCTTTTGCAAAGTTTAGGGAAAAGTTCTGTTCTAAAGACTTGTGACAAGACTCACAAGAGTTGATGTTCACATCTCCTCTGTTAAGACCATTAGAAAAAGATAGCTAAGAATCACTCAGTTTGGACAAAAGTGTTTCTTTTCAAATCTGCCTTGTAACTTAAGATGTTCAGCAATATAAAAAAAAATTGGAACATGTATTCATTTATCGATTTGTGAGGACTGAGAGCAGTGCTGTGTTGGAGTTTCACCAGTTTTGTGATGGTGAATGGGAATGGGCTGTCAGTGTCTTTGGCATTATCTACTCATTTCCACACAGGTATTGATTTTAGCTACCTCTACATTTAACTGCAGCTAATTTTTCAGCTTCTTTTTTAAAGCATACTGAGAACAAATCTAAATGAACAAATTGCAGTTTTTTTTATTTTCCAACATGAAGGGAGGGAATGTTTCCTCTTTTCAATTTCCCCTTTCATACTTTTAAGGATTGGATGTAAAAAAACTCCAGAAAATCATCTATCCTTGATCCAACTCTGCTTGCTTAAAGGACCACCCATTCTGTGGAATTTACCTGGATGTAAGCAGAGGGAGACGAGGGCTGAAATGAAGATTGTACATGAAAATTATTTTCTAAATGCTTTTCTTAGTGACTGGTATTTAGAAACATTAAAAATATCCTTACCAATAAATTCCGCTGCCTGATGTGAAAGTTTTATGCACGTGAAGAAAGAGGGTTTAACATGTGGGGTTCAGTGAGACACAGCTGCCACAGGGGAGGCAGAGGTGGAATGGGACTGGTTGGATCAACAGCTCTTCTCCCATGTAGTAAATCTTCATGCAGGACTTGCAAGTAAACATTTGTGCCTTAAAAATATCCAACTGCAAACAGTTGGTGATTTGTACCATGGAAGAGCTTACAGTTTTCAGCAATAGGTGATCAAGAAAAACCCATGAGGAGGATAGCTCTGTGTAATCATTTTTGTCTGGCAGTCCCCAGGCGTGTGCTGAGATCACTGAGCAATTATTTCCATTAGCAGTGACACCACAGGGGCCTGCTCTCCTGGGACTTCATACCCTGGCATGAGTTTGTGTATTGATTTCCTCATCAGTGGTAAAGAGAGAACCTATAATGATGCAGCTTTTCAGCAGGAGCATTTCTGCTGATCCTTCCTACAAAAGATGGGAGATTTGTTGCCAGATTTGTCTGAGACTCACATAAGTCCAAAACATGTTGGAGTCAGGACAAACTGACTCAAAGACATCACAGGGACCATGTCGATGTGTAGAACTTAGGCCTGATTTTCAAGCTGCTTCTATACTTTTATTTTAAGCATAGATGGAACAGAATAGTCCACACTGAAGTGTTGAAAAGGAATTATCTCATGGTGTGATGTTCCAGTAAATTGAAATTTATTTCTATTACAGGAGAAAAAAATCAATGCTAAACCTTGATATCTGTACTAGAGATATAGTACTACAGATGAAGCTTAAGGCTAAAATACCAACATGAATTTATAAAAAGCCCCCTCAATTATCATGTAACAATAATTATCTTAGTACAAGTATTTAATTAAACTTCATTTTGAATAAACTAAATAGGATCATTTTAACCTTTTGATAATATAAAGTACATATGAAGTTGAGTGAGTTTGTTTAAAAATTATAACAATTACATGAAAAGGAGAAAAAAATCCCATGGCTTCTGTTATATTCTTTATAGAGTAGTGTATGAACCGAGATAAATTGCAGGTGCAGAAGTTGTTGGTGTGGTGTGTGCCTTGATGGAAAAGTCTGGAAAAGAGTTTTTTCAACTTGAAGCTATCTTTGTGTTTCTTTTGTGATAAATGACAAATGTGCTGGAACTCAGTTTGAATGGAAACTGAGTAACTAATCATCTGAAGTTTCCATAACTGAATTCCTGCAAAAATATAAATTTTAGTAATGTAGGGCTTGTGTTTTCAGGGGGAATGTACTGGTGGATTATTTTACTCACGTGAGTATGAGTTACTCTCGTGCTCTGTGGATTCTGAGGAAATGAAACAAACTGCAGTGGTGAAGAAAGAAGTGGCCATGGTGGGGATATGTTCAGAAGGATCACGCTTGCTGCATACTGAGGAGCACGTTTTCTGCAGCCTTTGTGGGGGATGTAGGAAAGAGGGATTTAAGGGATGACAATTATGCATGTTTTCTAACGTAAATGAACGTCACTGTCTTCAGACCTCAGTGCTGCTTTTTCAAGTCCATGTAAACCATTTCACCCCAATTTGGATATTAAAAAGTGATGCTGCAGGTGTGCCTCAGTGGTTATTTTGCATCACAGTCTCAATATTCTGTTAATTGATGGAAGAGCTGCAGATCCTGTCGGGGTTCTGTGCGCTGGCACCCTTCCCCCACTAGGGTGTACAAATAGCCCGTGCAACTCCAGGCGACGGCAGAGACAGGATTTTAATTCTGCCTACCCTTCACTAGTTACAAGCCAGCCCAAATTACTCATTTCTCTAAAACAAGCAAGAAGATGGAAAGATGTTGATTTCTGAGGCAGAAACTGCTCAAATAAAATGTAGAAAGCATAGCATTTCGGAGTAAATGAAAAGCATATATTTCAGTCTCCACAGCCCTGGAAACTTGATGTATTGTAAATGTTACCATGCATTTCGAATCCCTTGAAAGCTGCCATCTATTATGATGAGATTAAAGGGCTGAGAGCCTCATTCAAGTAAATCTCATACAAATCTAATTTGAGTGGATCCCTTAAATGTGTTGAGTAGGATATGTAAAAGGTAGATATCTAGCTATATGTAAAGGAGTCCCAGTCATTATTCCCCTACTGAAGTTCACCTGAATATTTTAATGATAAATAGGATAGGAACTAGAGCTACAATGTGTAACAGTAAAGTCCTCACAAATGACTACTGATTTGGTGACCTGAATATCTATTTCCCCAGCTTAAATCCCATTTAAAGGCTTACTTCCCAGAGGACCCTTATTTTACAGTTTGATGTGAACCCCTATCTGCTGGAGCACGTACTGGTGAGGTGGTAACTGGCTGCGTGCTGCATTCCTGCATCCTTTACTCAGGGAGGCTCTGCCTTCCAGTGCCCCCTTCCTCTTGCCCTCTGTAGCTCTTCTGGGGAGCTTGTAAACTTTACTGGGACTTTCTGCTGGGAAAGCTGATTTGCTGTGCCCAGACTCTGATACTGGCTCTGTACCAGAGGTGTGACTGCCTTTGGCAGGTACACTGTGTGCTCTAAGATACCAGGAGAAGGAGTGGTGGGGAGTATGGGACCCGAGCTGATGGGAAGGTGCTGTGGGAGTAGGAGCAAAGGGAATGCAGTGTGGTATTGGTCTCTTCAGCCTTCTCAGTCCACTTGCCTGCTTGAGTTGAGAAGATATTTTTATGCAAAAGACCTACATTTTCTGTGCCCTATGCCCAGACCTACTGTGTTGTTTTGTTGGGTTTTTTCCCCAATGTTTTATGCATCTAAACTGAGAATTTTAATGATTTAAGGTTATCTGTCTTTCCTGATATACGGCTTAATTTAGCACGTTCAAATTCAACACCAGTGTGTGGCCTAAACACTTGAAAGCTATTTAGAAGCAAGAAAACTGAACTATAACACATCTGCTTTTCTGACAGAAATTTTGTAATTAGTCACACGAAGACACTTGAACATTGAGGTCAGTCTTCATGATTTGAGGAGGAACAGGAATTTAGAGTGCAGTGTGATGGGTTTGGTTGCACAGTTTTGGGAATTCATTATCAACTCATTATTTTAAGCTGATAACTGATACTCCAGCTGAAAAATCAAGTTAGGGAGATGCAAAAGGCATAAATAAAAATGTGGCGAATGCCAGTTTGCACTTTTTTATTTCCCAGCTGGAAAGAAATATTTACACTTTGGAGCAGAGCTGTGAGCTTATTGAGGCAGCACTGGAATAAATCAAATAATGTGATGGAGAAGTTGGGAGAGAGGTGAAGTACAAATTCTCAAACTAAAGCTTTTCTTGTCTTGGGGAGACATTTTGTGCACCTTCCCTTGTGTCCCAGCCCTAGTAGTTCCTCTTCTGGCACAGCTTTTTTGTTGCTGCTGTGAAACAGATTCTCCCAGAAACCCAGGACAGCCAAACTAACAGCAACACACATGGCTTCATTCTATATTGGAAAAATCTCAGTTCAGTTTCCCACCTGAAGGCAGGGCCACAGTGTAGTGGGTGCTTTTCTGGCTCTCCCCATCCTTGCTGGGGAGGGCTGGTGGCCTCTGTCCAAGGCAGGAGTAAGAGATGGGAAGCTGGGAAGCACTGAAGCGTATTGTGGAGAATGAAGGAAATAAGAATCTTAAGGGGAGAGGCACACACCACAAGTTTGTTCAGCTAATTTGAGCACTACCATTTCTCCGAGGGAATAGGAAAGATGCAATCAATTGGCTGTTAATTTAATTATACATGCTCGGAGTGTTAATATTCTTAGTTTACCTTCTCATCTACAAAACAAATACAGCTTATTATTAAATTACCACTGAAGATTAAGGCAGCTGTCTGTAGTGCTCTCTGCTTGGGAATGCATGACTGAAAGTGTGATAATGTGGTTTTCTAGAAGAATATAGTAAATATGCAAATTCTTCTTTTTTTGCCGCATTTCTTAACTTTTGAGATTTGACTGTGTTAAATGTGTCAAAGTAATTTATTTTTGATCAGTCCTCTCCATCTACAACTGTCACAGTTGACATTTCTGGCTGATTGCAGATACAGTTCTGCACCACTGTCTTGTCCAGCCCTGCTTTCCTTCACACAGAGCTCAAACTCTTGGGGGAAAAACCCCTCTGCCTCTTCTGTATTTGGAAATTCCTCACCACAAAAGGTCTCTGGATGGATAAGAGAACCTTCTCCCTTCCCAAGCTTTGTTTCATCCTTGCCGGCATGCTGCGGGCCAGCGGGCTGTGTGGGAGGTGGGCACTGACCAGGTGGGAGAGAAGAGACGGAGCACGCGTATTTAGAAGGAAGTGCAGCTCAGACTTGCTGGCTGAACTTGCCTATGACCACCAGAATTTAAGTCTGGGCTTGTATCTCTGGGAAGTGTTTTTAGGTGCTTAGGCAGTGATCTCTGCCCCCCTACCCCTTGATGACATTTATTAGGAGACTTTATTTTTTAATTAAGAAAGCTTCCTGATAATGCTTTCCAGATGTGGCTTCCTAGTGCTTAATTGTCTTCAAGGTAGAGTTTTCTGATCCTGCTTCTCAGGTGTGGCCTTCTAATTGCTTTTCCTTAATCACACAATTTGCATGCAGCTGTAAGGTTGCTTTAATAAGTCATGTACATATTTTTCGTTTAATTTCTTTACAATTCATTTTACCCTGCCATGATTCATTAAAATAAAATCAGATGAAAGTAGTTTGTGATAAACTTAATAATTTCTAAATAGCAGTGACATTGTTTCTAATACTGACAATTTTTTTATTTGATTCTTCAATTCTTTTCAGGTTATAACAATACTTGAACCCGTATTTTTGCTATATTGTAAACAGAGGTGTTGAGAACCTACCAAATAAAATCATGACAAAGATTGCCAGACTAATGTCTTTATTTCCTGTCTCCTGTCAGGAGCTCAGAGTTGCAGGTGTTAGCTCTGGTTAATATTATTAGCAAGGATCTCTGGATAATATTGTTATTTTTTGGCAATATTTTACATCATGCCAGATGAGAAAGAGTATGAAAGAGAAGAAAGTGCTCTATGAGAATTCTCAGAATAAGTTGTGTGTCAAAGTACAAACAGGTAATGAATAAGTCATTTATATAATAAATGATTATTCAGAAGATGCTTCTGGTTTTGTCTGAATAGTAAAATTTGTCCTTTGCAAATATATAATTCATCCCAACTCAGAAAATAAAGTATTTTTTGCTGTTTCCCTTATGAAACAGTCAATTTGAAACATTTAGGACACAGTCTGGAGAATATCACTTTATTACTACTTATTTTAGAGGCAAGAGAAAAAGACAGATTTCTTCACGTTCATTTTTCTTGCCAACAGGTCAAACAAGAAATACTTTTTGCTTATTTTTGTTAGATTTAATTTCTGGGAGAAGAGTTAGTTCACTGCCAAGCACTAATAACAAGCATTATGGCCATGATAAATAGGCTTAGGACTAAGGATCACAGCAAGAAAACTCCTTTTTTTTGAATGATAGTGGATGGAAACATGGGGACAGCCTGCACATGGATTTTCTCATGCTGTGCTGTGGAGTGGGGCTGTGTAAGGCAGAGTCCTGCCTGGGGCATCAGTGTGCTTTCAAGTTCTCTAATCCCAAATTTCTCTGACAGCCGAGATCTGAGTGCTGGTCCAGCCAGATCTGATTCATGATGTAAGGCATGTTCTGCTAATGTCTTGAAATGAAAAAGTAGTCTGGGAGAAACTGAAAATTGTTTGGGAGATGCCTGTTTAAAATGCCCTTTTTCAAAACTTAGTTTTAGACCCAGAAGCTCTTCCTGAGTATTAAAACTTGCGGGTCATAGCATTTGTTAATCTTGGAAGAGCAGGCTCAACCAGATGATTGAAGGTTTGGAAGAGGTAAGGATCCTTTCATATAGGCAGAATATAGACAAAATTCCTTCAGACTTCACGAACTGACTAAAGCATTACAAATCAGAAAGCCTCTGAAAGGAACTTAAAGATTATAAGTGGAGTGTAAGACTGGGAAGAAAATAGAACCCTTGAAAAACCAGTGATTTAAGTCCCTGCATTTGACCAGCCCCTATCCATGGGCACAGCAGAGCCTGGATTAATCTCCTCAAATTTCAAAGAAGGCCCTTTCTTCCAGGTGAAATCTTTGTAGTCTTTGCTGCATAATTCTGCCTGGGTTATATTTTTTTGGTGCTGAGAGCGACCGCAGGCTGTATTGCTCTATAATTGTAGTAGAATTTATTGAAAAACACTTTTTGGCTTCAGTGTTGCCCCTCAGTGCCAACTGGATGGTCTTGTGGATTTATTTACGTGTGGTAAGCACTTCATCCTGGTGTTATTTAACTTGTGCTCTGAGCTGTTGAAATATAGGTCTACTTTTATATCAGTATCTCAAAGGAATGTATTCTTTAATTCAGCAGAGAAACGGCTTAATAAACTCCCAGTGATCAGAATTTAATTGAATTTGCTCAATTAGAAAAAAGCATTAAATGAATTGGAAAAAAAAAAGGAAATATAATACCAAAAAATTAAGCTTTCAGAAATAAAATTTAAATTAGACCCCAAATAACATTTTTATCATCTTCCCATTATTAATTAAAAAGGAAATTAGATTTAAGCGGGTTATAGAGTGATCTGAATGTGGGAAGCTTGCTGCTGTGGCCTTGTGCTACAGGAAGGGAGCTGCAGGGACACAGACCAGGTGGGTCCAGAATGTGCATTGCACAGACTGAGCCTGAAGTTATCCTTGATACTTTTACCTTTGTACAAAGTGCCCTTTCTTGCACTCCCACCTTTGGGATAAATATCGGGAATACACCAGCAGGGTTATACTGGATAGAATCTTATGAACATACAAAGTTCTCTTGTAATATTTATGCACAAAAAATCAGAATATGCAGGGTTTGATTTTTATTGGTTTAGAATGCTTTTAATAGTATTGCCTAATTGATGCATTAGTTGCATTTGTTGGCTGCTAATTTAATTGGAGGGGGAAAAAAAATCGAATAGAGCACTTCAGTTTTTCTTGTCAACATAAAAGAGATGCCCGAAATAGATGCTGTGCTAAGAATATTACGTGGCTGAAAATTAGGTCTAATTTTATTAATGGAATTATTGATTTTGATGCATGGCTAGACATGGTGGTAAGTGTATGGAGAATTGTGTTCTTTAGGTAAAATTGGACAGATAATAAATGAAACTCTCATAATAACTCAAATAACTTGACAACTTAGCGTGGTGTAGTTAGAAATGTTTATAAATGGGCACACTGTGTTTGTCCCTGAAGTTTGTCCCTGACTGTGGTTTGGCTGCTGTTGTTCCTAAGCCTCTGGACCAAGGTACATAAAGACATTAAGAAATGTAGAAATAACTCTGTCTCTTAGTATTTTCCTCTGCTATCCCAACAAACTCTTTATGCATGTGCCTAATTTAATAATGAGTGGTTCCCTTGAAGATGTTTTTAATGCTTTGCTAGATTAGCAAATCTGCATGCTGCTCCAAATGTGCCTTATTTTTAAATGCCAAATCGTTTTTCTTTTGTGTGGATTGACAATTACTGGTTTTGAACATTGCAAAAGGTGCAAATTTACAGCAGCATGGAGTAAGCCTTTTAGTATGAACCTGTGTGAAGTAGTGCACGAAGCTGTAATATCTGTAGTTCAGAGATTTTGCTGTCATTGAGGATTGAGAATAGACTTGGGCCTCAGTTTTGGAGGACAGAAGTGTAAATCATTCCCTGCCTAAGTCCTTGTGGGGGTTGCATAATGTAATGTCTAAGCTGGCTCAGACTGGGTGAGATGCATGAAGGGTTCTCGCTGTATTCTGCAGTGATAAGGGGCTGTGTTCGCTTCTGAGCATCGCATTCCCTGAAAGGCACAGGGAAACAGAGAATTTGGGCGAGGCCAACAGCTGCAAGTGTTGTAAACAATGAAAGAACTGTTTCTTATTAGGTGTCAGTGGGGAGGTGAAGCAAGACACATCTCCAGTTCCAAGATCTACAAGTGTTGATGAGACAGAGGGTAACTGGATTAAGTTTAAGTGTGGGAGACCCTGAAAACCTTTCTGTTAACACTGAGGAGAGTGAATCATGAATAGGTTCCATGGGAAGGCTGCAAAGTCTGCCACTGGACTGTGAGAAGTCACACAGGTATGACAACAGGGATAGGACTAAATGACCTCTTTTTTTTTTTTTTAATTATTTGCAGATTCCAGACTGTGAAGATTGCTGTATTACTGTGGGAATGCCTGTGGGTTAGAGTGCGATCTCAGCATGCAGCACTGAGTTAGGAGCCACTGAATTTTACTACTGCTTGGTGTGTCCTTTACGTTTCTAAATTCTGTCTCTGCTGCTCAGTGCAATTCTGCCTCAGCTGTGTTTAAATCTGTAGTTGTGGAACAGAACTGCTGAAAGCAAAACCTGGGTTTTAATGTGGCTGGAAACAAGCCTGATTGCTGTGAAATGCTCATGTTGGGTGGTTCTCAACTGAAACATGTCTATGGCCTCAAGTTTTGGGGTCAGAGCGTGGCACTGGCTACATTGAGCCTGCTTTCTGAAGATGCTGGAAGCAGAAACAGCCCAGGGCTGCTGCTTTTCAAAACCTGCCAAACTTCGGGCTTGCCCGTGGTCCATGCTGTGCCTTGGAGTGCCATACATAGATTTCTGAGCTAGTTAACAACCCAGCTTTGGAGCTGAAATCAGGCAGAGCGAAGCTGTGGCTGAGCTGCTGGATCCTGCAGGGAGGTGGGATAATCACCTTGAGCGTAAGAGTGAGAAAATCCAGTTACAGCTTCAGGTCCTGAACTGAGAACACAGTGCTGCACTGAGCTGCCCGCTGGTACTGCCATAAGTCTGAACTCCTGTTTTGCCTTGGTCTTTTATATCTTTTAAATACCCCCTTTATTATTTTCTGTTTGAAGATGACCTGAGGTTTTAGTACTTTCTGTCCTCTAATGCCTGGGGAATTTGTCTGCCAAAAGAAAAAGCAGCTTTAAAATAAGACACAATTGTAGCAACTTCACTGTTCTCTGGTCTAGGAAATGCTAAATATGAAACAAAAACCCAACCAGTTCTCTTTAACAATAAAATATATTTTTCTGAGAAATATATTACATATATTTTAACAATGACTTTTGGAATATTTAATTTTAGTGCTAACTTTAACTGTGATTTGCAATGTCTCCTGGTACAATTTTTCTCTGTTAATAACTATTAATTGCAGCCAGCTACTATGTGATGTATATTATGACATAAACTTCAAAATGTAATATACACACAGGCATTTCAAGCTGCAGTAATTCTGGAGTTTCTGTATTTGGTTATCATTAGTTTTACATACTTGTAACAGCAAAATCTAATGGCTGTAAAAAAGAAATTCTGAACATTGTAAAATCTCAGTGGAAAACACGTGAATTGCAGTTGATGAATTGGGGATAACTTGTGAAACTCAACTTATGGTGAGCTTGGAGGGGAGCAAGTTGCTCTGGGTCACTTATAGAGGAGTATTTAGTGAGACTCCAACTATTTAGAGGTGGCAAACAATTTATCTACAGGGAGGAATGAAGCTATGAGGATTGCTGGTCTGTTTCTTGTCGGGTTGTTATTTACCTGGTAGTGGTTTAGGGTTTGTTTGATTTATTTGATATAGTTTAGGGTCATTGCAGTAGAAACAGAAGGTAACTGGAGCCGTGGAGTGGGTTTGTGGGAGCAGCAGAGGGTGCGTGTGCAAGTTGGGATCTTTGCTCAACTACAAGTGCAGCTCCCGAGTTCATGATCTGTGCCCTCTGCACAGCACTTCCACAGTCTGCCCAGAGCAAATAAACTCACTGAAACCCTTTTTAACTTCTGTTCTCTTGGCAAACATCTACATTGCTAAGGGTGGGAACAGGGAAGAAGTTTGCACATTTTACATCTCTTTAAGTGTTGCTTAGGTTGCTTTAAGCCATCTTGTATTTCCTGCGATAGGCTTTCCCTGGCAGACTCTTGTTCTCCTCTCTTGCTCTGCAGCTGGAACCCCCACTGAGTCTGCTCTGTGGTTCTTTGAGATTCTTTCACCTTCTGGTTAATTTTTCCTTGTTTTCTTTTTCCCTTCAGATCCCCATTTCCCCCTACTACCTGTGGCATAAACACTTGCTTCTGTCACCTGAAGCCCTGTTCCTTGCAAGGGAAGGCAGAATTGTCTTTCCCTTCCTAACACACTGTCAATCTTTATCTTCTTCCAAGGTCTTGCACTTGATCTTTTTTCCTTGCAGATCTTGATTTTTTTCTTTCACCTGCCCAAGGTTTCTTTCCTTACTGCCGCGGTTTAATACCTGCTTTTCTCAGGGAAGCTGTCTTTGCTTCCCACTGCTCTCCTGCCTTGCCTCCGTCCCCTGTGCAGTGCTGCTCAAGGAGCTGAGGTGACCAGTGACATCCCCTCCCTCTGGTGCCTCTGGCATCTTGGAAACTCTCTGCAACCCCCTTTTCTGGGAGCTGGGTGAGTCTGTATATAATCTGATGTACTCAGGGCTGTAGCTTAACTAGGCACAGCCTGACATAAAAGTAAAGGAGACATGGGAACATGAAAGTCATGGAGAACCTTTTAAAAGTGTGACCCTGTGCATCCAAAAATAGGAGGCTTTTTTTTCATTCTGCGTTGTAATGATGTATGTGACGGTAACAATGTACAGTGATATTTATTTAAAGAAAAAAATGTTTCAATTACTACAAAAAAGCAAGGCCTGCCACCCAACCCATGGTAAATGTAGTAGAACACTTTTATAAGGTCTCCTGGCTAAAGCAAAAGTCTATTTTAAAGTTATTAAAGTTCCATAATGAGCTAGCTTTCTAAGCTCACCGATAAAAGTACAATATTCTGTGGCTGAGTGCAATAATTCAGTGAAATTAACCAAGTAAGTGGTCAATGAAGCAAATGATTAAAAAGCAGACGATTGAAAAATGAAGATTAAGAAGGGAAAAAATTGCATTTTCTATTACTGTACATTTTGTAGGTCATAATTAAAGTCCACCACATAAAGAGTAAAAACACCCTTATAAAATGTACAAAATTATGTAGGGGTGCTTACATCTTTGCCTGCTGTATCAAACTATGTATGTCTTGCTAACTTTAAAAGGCTTAAAACAATTACAGGAGGATTTGCAAACAAGGAAAAAAGGGGAATAAATTTTTTAATGGTCTTAAGCAGCTATTCTAGCTTTTCTCCCTTTCTACTGGTTTGTTTGGGGGTTTTGTTCATTTGGGTTTTGGTCTTTTTTTTCTATTTGTGGGAGTGGTAATTGATGATCTTGTGCATTAAACAGATATTTACAGTGAGGTTCACAGACCATATTTAAGCAATTTAAGGCCATGTTCAGCCCTGATATCTTCAAACTCTTTGCAGCATTGGTGGCTGTGGCTGTGTGAATAGTGCAGCTGCTCAAGGGGAAGAAGAGTCAGAGATTCTGCCAGAGAGGGTGTCAGTGGAGATGTTTGGACATCAGCAGGAGCTGTAACTTGACAGCCTGGGCTATTTATTTTAAAATTTTGGTGGTGTTAGATATCGTTGTCACTCAGAAAATTCATTTTGACTTCCCAATGCTGGTGGTGATAAGAAACAGCTTAGAGACCCTCAGATGGGCATCAGTGTCATTTGTTGGCTGTGCTACATTTGACTTTGTGCAGATACTGCTACAGGCTTGGTTCACATCATCTTTTGGTGTCGTCTCCTTCCAGTGGCACCTCTGTCTGGATATTTGCTTTCATCCCCCAGCTGGAATACCCATAACCTTATGCACTTCACACCAAGAGAAACTGTTAACCCTGTGCATAAATTAATGGCCTGGGTTGTATCAGAGTCACTTCCTCAATTCCTTCTGGTGTCAGTGGAAACCATTTGGGTTTACCAGAGCTGAATTTCAAGCCATTAACTTTGAACATGTAAACAATTGTCCTCAGGCAGTTGGGTGTAAATGTAATGGCTTGAGTCTTGTAACGCTAATTCTATAACCAATTAAGGACTGTTACTCAATAATTTTGGTGTTATTAATTTCTTTTAACTAACATTTACCAATATTTCATCACTATAGGTATTAGACAGGAAAAGTCTCAGAGTATTCAGTTTTCATAATTAAATGTGATTTTTGCGGTTGCCTTTAATATCCCAACTTGGGGACCTCAATTGAATCTAATTATGCTTCGATTGAAAATAAGATATTCCACAGACCAAAGCTGTACATCAGGGCTCATTACTAAAGCAGCTCATTATTTTTGATGAGTAACTTCATTATATCTGATTCTGCAGAGAACAAGACATAATTCCATCGATGCTGAGAAGCTCGTTAAAGTTTGGTAGCCAGCAGCATATGACTAACAGCCTGAATTGGGCAACAAAGATGAGTAGGGTTAAAAAAACAATCCCTTAGGATTCTAACCAGTCCCCACAGGTGAGTAAGTTCTGCAAATTTCTATTTTTTTTCTGTTGGTATCAACTTTGCGAGGGTGGAATAGTTATATATTCCTTTTGTGGTTATATATTCTGCCTTTTGAGTGGTCTGTTTTAGAAAAGGAATGGCAAGCAAAATTCACAACAGAACATAATTTTTCAGGGAAGTTCTACTCTGAAGAAGGAGGTAGCAGCATTTTGCTGCCAGTCTCAGTGCCTGCTGGGAGTGTTACAAGATGTGTTCTGTTCCCTAACGCAGCATTTTTGTGTTGGGGCTCTGGCTTAGCTCACAAATGTGTAGAATTGTGTTACCTGACAACTGCCTGGGGAGGGCACAAATTAGCAAGGCCTCAGGTAAACACATTGTTAGTGCAGCCCTGAGCAGGTATTTGTGTGCTCCTGGCAGCAGCTCGGTGCTGTTCTGCTGCCCTGAATCTGCTGGGGATCCCCTGTGAAGGCCCAGGAGCTCTGTGCTGGGAGGAAGAGTCTGTGAATGCATCTTTGCTCCTGGATTTCCAGTAATGCATTGTTAAAAAGCAGCAGGTATTATTAAGCAGTGAGGATATAGTCAGAAGATGTGCTTACCTGTAAGTCTGATCAGCCTTTTTGTGTCTTCTTGGACACACAACCTATTTAATTCAAAATTTGCATTTTCCATCAATTCTATTTATTAGGGACTTTTAGCTTATTTCTTAGTGCCTAGGGTCAGAAAATTGATGATGTAGCATCTCTGGCTTTGATGCTCCAGCCCTATCCAGTGTTTTAATAAAAAGTTGGCTGGTGGAATGGAGAATACACTTAGTAAACTTGGAGGTAGAGCTTGAACTGAATTTGCTTGTGTTGGAAGAATCCTCTGAAAAATCAGAGAGAGTGTAAAATAAACTTGATAAAACAGTGACATGGTCTAAAATCATCAAGATGACAACTACAGTAAACACAATTGTGTGCTGTATCTGGAAAGGTGGAGCTAAATGTCCTAATAGAAGATGGTGAGAACTTGCTAGGAAGCAATAGAATGGAAATTCATGCGGGTGTGAGCAGAAAATTAACTACATATACATCAATAGTTTAATGCTGATCAAAAAATGAGCCCTGGTACCGGCCAAGCTCTTTCCACAAATGACAAAGCTTCTCCATGTTTGGGTAGAAGTTTTGTGTACTCTTCAGTGAAACAGGAAACAAGACTTGTGCCTCTCACGTCTGATGTCTCCCACGTGTCAGTTTAAGTTACTGGAATAAAAAACTGAAACAAAAACAGAGAAGAGCTTTTGTTACTGCTGTGAGTGCACTATTCCTAAACCATCTGACTCATCCCCCTACTTAAAGGGTTGATAAAGCAAAACACAAAGCATTTCCTTTGCAATGTATTTACAATTCTACTTTTCCCATTTTAAGGAGTTTTTCTGTTGCAGATATGTTAATGCAGTGTGTGAGCCTTCCAAAATCAGAGTTAATCTTGCAGTACAGGTAACTGCAACACTGGAACCACTGTGTTAAACCTTTGTCAAGGGCAGTGTAACATTTTTCTGAGGCCTTGAGTGCTCCTGAGGCACTGATCTTAAGTCCCACCTAATCTAGCAAAATCTTGCTTTAGTGTTACTGAAGTTGACATGATTATCACTGTTTTTATTTCTTGCCATTTGCAACTTCAGACATCAGTTTAGGCTGGGAAGTGTGCTGGGATCTCACTGACTTTTAACAACGGAGTCAAACCCTTATTACGCTGGCTGCAGTGTCTGTCAGAGCAGTTTTGTGATTTGCTTTCTGTGACTGGAGTTAATCACTGGTGATGCAGTGTTTGTATGTCACATACAAGAAATTTTTATGCAAATCCCTCAAAGCAGGTAAAAACCAACAGGAGAACCACACGAGATTGTTTTTACATAAAAAGGAATCAGGTTTACTTCCTACTTCACAGGTAGGAATGCTTTCACTTTGTTTGAACTTCAGGTGCCTTTGTTCTGTCTTTTAAGCTCATGATAAAACCTTCCTACCTGTATATCTATTCTATTTACTAATTTCTCTCCTTGTGGAATAGCAGAGCACTTCTACAACATGTAATCTTCTATTTAAGTGATTCCTTCTCAACCTAGAGCTGAATGAACACAATTTTCATTCTGTTGAAAAGATTCTTTCAAGTTTATTTCCAAATCAGAACATGTCAGAACTGGAATCGATCAGCAATGGATTCTGTCTATTCAAGTCAGAAGCAATTATCACTAGACTCAAAAGATAACAGTATCTGTGGAACAAAGGCAGCTGACAATGAGCCTGGAATTACATTTAAAAGTGTATTTCATGCAGTGTTTTATATCCTATAAAATGCAGTGAATACAGATAATGCCTCTGTAGCAACACCCAGTAATGTAAAATTTCTGTTCTGTAGAAATCTTGATACCTTGGGGTCACTCCTTGAAAATCACCCTCTAACCCTGAAGAAGTTGGTTCTTGAGCAGAGCAATGCAGGAGTCTGCATAACACACACACACTTCTCAAAACCTGTAAATGTGATAAAACAGAAGCGAGACCTAATAAAAACTAGTCTTTTCTGTCTGGTTTTATTTCTATCTGTTTAGTTCTTTGTGCAGGTACAGGTTGTGTGTATGCTGAGGGATGCTGTAAAACTGTGTGACAAGAATTGGCAGTACATGAGGACAGAGAATGTGAAGGAGAATAGGTCACTGCTCCAAATCTGGATCTTCTCCTTCCTTGATCCAGCCACGGGGTCTGCAGCAGCAGTGTTTTTGTCTTCAGTTTTGGCACATCACTCAGCTGTTCCAACTAACCAGTGTGGAGCATCCTCAGATCTCAAACTGGGCTCCTTTCTGGCCAGATGGCATCACTGATGCTCTCCAGGAGTGGAGCTGTGCTTTCTGACTTCATTTTCACCCTCTGTGATAGAAACCCCTCTTTCCTGGATTCTGAAGAGGAGATGGAAGAATGTTGGGTTTATTCAACTTTTTTGTATTACTTTAGTGCCACTGGACACACAACCACCAGTTTGATAATTAGACTTGAGTTTTGATACACATTCCTGTGGTGAGGAAATTTTAGGTATTTAAAGATTTGCATGGAATGCAACACATTTTGGAATTAATTTTCAAATTTTAAGAAATGGAGTACCTGTGTGTACTTGAAGGTTCTTTTCATATTGCTTAATTCCAGCTGGGATCTTTCCATGGTAGCCTTTAATCTCAGCATGGATATTCTATAGGAAAGGGCTGATTGAATTTGGGAACCAATGGAAATACATATTTGAGAGGGTGTTTGTATAGTGGCTAAGCAGAAAGAACTAGTTTTTCTCTTGGTCGTTATCTGACAGTGTAGCAGCCACAAGTATGAAAATGACACACGAGTATAAGAAAAACACAGTTTGAGCAAGAATGATTATGTTTTAACTCATTTCAAGGCTATAGTTGGCTCTAATTAACATTCTCATAAGCTGTGCTTTGATTAGGATGGCAATCAAATACCTGAGGCTTTACACATTTGCCTTCAGAATCATTTAATGAGCAAAAAAGTAAAAAAAAAAAACAGCCTTATTTTGACAAGCAAGTCTGTTCAGTCCTCAACAAATACCCACACTATACAAAACTCAGTATCCAGAATGTTGAAGTGAAACAATCACACTACCCAGAATCAGGTGTTATATGATATATGCAGTTAAACTTAATAAGCATTGTTAGTTGTCATTTTTGTTCTGAAGAAAGTGAAAAGAAAATGGTATGAAATTTTTATTATTTTTGAAGAATTTTCTGCCTGATAAATGTAAAATCATATTGACATTCTGCATTTTCTCTTCTGGAACTCTTTTCCCCAAGTCTCCACAGAAACAAGGAATGTGGTTGGATAGGCAATAATCTGTAGAAAAGAAGATAACACTATGGGCCCTCTTCCATAAGTAAGGAGTGAGAAATATTAAAATAATTGAGTGAGAAATATTTTAAAAAGCTTCCAATGAATTTAACAAAATGTATCAGAAAGGAAGCAATAAAGTTTATAAAGCATGGACACAATCTTCTATGAAAAATTTAGAAGGCAGATTTTCATAGGCAAGTCACAGATTTGAAAGGTAGTTTGCTTCATTGAAATGGAAGTTATTAATATCTATCTTGACTCAAACCCAGACAAAAATCAACCCC
>VZRQ01000108.1:560037-595464 GCA_013397975.1 Machaerirhynchus nigripectus | reverse complement strand
AAAAAAAAAAAAAATCCCCAATAGGACAATGTGAGCTGTGATTTATGTGAATTAATAATACATTGCTAAAACCACTCATCTTTATCTGTCTTTTGCATTTCTGGGGTGGAATTATTTCTGTGGGGGTCAGAAAGGGCTCATGTACCTTGTATATTAAAATCATGCAATACATGCACTTTATTTGGAGAGGTGGTGCTTCAGATTTAGTATCCTCTATAAATAGGCACCGAATAAATCAGTGTTTGTGCAAGAACCTTACCAACATTTGTACCTGCCTGATTGCAAACTGGTGCATGACAGATGAACAGCACTTGCAATATTTAGCCTGAAGTATTTTGCTGTCATTTCTGTGCATGAATGTGCAAACTCTTTTTGCCATTTGTTTTCAGATCTAAATGGACACTTCATCAGGACTGTGGTATGAGCAGATATTGGGTTTTTAAATGTGGTGGGAGGGGGCTGATTCAGCACAGTCATGAAGTTATGTATGTACTGAAGTGGCATGAAAGACTGTTTATGTAGTCTGTGACATTGCTTTGGCTTGAGTGGCCCCGTTCCAAATATTCCAAACATCTGTGGGTGTTAAAATGAAGGGATCATAATGAAATGAAGCCTGATTGCTTAGGTGAATTTTCAGGCTTAAAGTGGGATGGAAATGTGGGATTTCTGTTTAATGAAAAAAATTGGTTCCTGTTGAATGATAGCAGAAGGCTCCTTTTCTAATTCCTTGCAAATAACCTATAACATTTTTTAAACATGGACTTGATTATAAAAGAAATGGATTGGCATTTGACTTTCAAATGCATAATTCATCAAATTATCAAATGAATATTTGGTAAAACTAAGCTTTGTATTTTGAAATTGCCTCTATATGCAAAAATCAGACCTGTACAGCCATGACTTGAAATGTAACAAGCGATTTCTGCTAATGCAGGTGTGTAAAAGATGTGGTGAGCTAGCAAACTTCAGTGACAATGGTATACATAACACACCTGATCTGATTGAAAAATTTAAATTTTAGCAAGGCAGGAAAAAAGTTCCTACATTGGCTCACAAAGGTGATTTTCTGAATGTGTTTGTACTATGAAGTGTATAAAATGGTTATGAATTAATTAACATGAATGGCATTAATTAATAGCAGAGATATTTTTATTTAATAATTATATTAAAAAGATAATACATTTAAATTTTAAATGCCAAGCTCTGATTTTATGTATGCAGCAATTCTGAAAACCTCATACTTTTCATATCAGCTTCTCTCGTTTTGTGCTAAGATTCAGCTTCCTTCGGAAGTTCCTTCAGATATGTTTTAAGAGATCAGAAGTGGGTTGAGTCTATAGGAAATAATTATGATTGACTCATCCTTTCGGGCTGATTTTGCCTTTTCTTTGTGTGACTGTGATCCATATTGTTCAGTTATAGTGAGCCCACTAACCTCTACTGGAGCGAGCTGCAAGAGGGGAGCCTCGCCCCAGCGCTTCTCCCAGCGTGTCCCACGGGCTGCAGCTCCTTCAGGGGGATGGAAACCCTGAATAATCACTGAAATGGATCACTTGTGTTGATGGCTTGCTCACAAAAGAAGATCTGGGTGTTCTATAGGTGTATACTAAACATTAACCAAAAAATGCTGTTTTCAATGACAGTGCAGCTAACAAAGTAGAGAATTCCTAAGCACCTCATGGAATATTCTTGCCCAGTTTGTGTACTATTATTCTCTAAATAGAACTCAATATGTTTTAAGTAAATGCTGTAGCTGAGGTGATAAGAGACAAGACTCAAGAAAAATAATTGTGCAAACATGCAATTCTGTGCATTTTTGAGGAAGACATTTCCATCACTGTTGAGAATAAAATAGGCTTTTTTTAGCAGAGTTTTTGGAAGGAAGCATGCTGGTTTTTTAGGTGTGCTGTTTGGTGTTTCTCGGGGAAAAAAAATTGTGTTATCTAAGTAGTGTGAAGGGGATTTTTTTGCTAAATTTATATACATTTACAGGTAGTTTATGTTAACAACCACTCTAGTAGGTATTTTAAAGAGAACAAAGGAAAAGAAGCCCAAATCAAAAATTGAGTAAAGGCAAAGATTTTTCTTAAAGCGGAACTTGGAAAGAAATGCTGCTGTACTAAACATACTCTGAACTTCAACAGTGCAGGTTGTCATGCAAAAAGCCTGATTTCAAGAGCCAGCTCATGACTGGCAGAGAGACAAACTTCATGGAAAAATGCCAAAATTTGTGGTTAAGCTAGCAGTGACCCTGTGCTCTGCTGTGCCACGTGGGGCTGTGTACTGCAACAAGCAATGCAGCCAGAAACAAAAGAGTGATTAAAGCAGGTGCCCAAGTGGCACCTGGCCATGGAGATCCAGAGGCAAAAGGGAGCTAATCATTATCGGATTAGAGCTCCTTAATGTAGTCCGTGGATTACTGCAGCTGTAAATATTCCTGGAGAGAGCCCTGCTGCCAGGGCCTCGGTGATGAATGGCCGCCCTTGCAGCTCTCCCCCGGGAGTGTTTAGAAGCTGTGAAGGTAGAAATAGAATAAATAGAGCACACTCCCTTTCCCATAACTTATGCTACCATTGCAAACTGAATTTTTCATTGGTTTGGGATTTTTTTTTTTTTTGTTGTAGGAAAAATACAGAAGAGCCTAAATAACTTTCAGCCTTGCAGTATCCGATACTTGCAGCTTCTTTTTGACTTATGGAGGGTTGGAAGAAAGGTGCCACTGGGTCAAGGAGTCCTAGTTTTGGATGTTCCTTCACCAGATGTACTCTGAGAACATCTACGTTTTCTGCCTTAATCTCCCAACACCATAACTTTTGAGAAACGTTTCCATTCTGAATTAAATAAACCCATTTTGTTGGGTAACAGGAGCTGCCTAGATTCCTATGGACTTGCGGATTTAAATAATCTCCATTTGCTCAAAGGGGTAATGGTAGCAGCATTTTAGAGTTGGAGACAGCAAACAGATGCAGAAACTGCTTTAATTTGTTTTAAATAGAGTATGAAGATCAATAAAACAATGTATTTGTATAGATGCATGTGTGTATTTTTGTTTTCAACATAACCACATTTAATTAAAGATTATTGGAAAATAACTCGCAGACCAAGGAAATATGAAATGTTTTTGTACTTTAACCATGATACAAGTGATTTATGGAATTAATAGCAAGTTCTCAGAGGTCACTGGTAGCTTTAAAAAGCAAAACTAAACACTAAAACGACTCTAAACTTTAAATATTTAGGGAGTAGGAAATTGCCTTGCTCTTGATAAAAGCCATGCAGTGGTTCCACCAGTTTTCTATTTTTGTCTCCTTGTTAATCTCAGACTTCTGGTGCTCTCAGTTGCAATGGGTTACCTTAAACCACGGTAGTTAAAGCAGTGTGACTTTTTCTGCAAGTGTGGAGCACGTGCTGATTGTAATTCCCACAGCGAGAATTCACTGAAGGGTGATTTACAGAGGCATACCATCAGGAATTTTGACAGCCTGGATTTAAACCTCCATCTATATAAGACTTACTGCCTGCACTGCAGTTGCATGAAGGAACAAAGTAGCAGCTGATTGCAGCTGGTCGACACAGTAATGGTTTTTTAAAAAACATGAAGATATTTTAGAAATGTCAATTGCAATCCTAATTTTTTTTTTCCTCCTAGTGAAATGTTCAATTAGAACTCAGAAAGGTTCCATGATAAATAGATAATTAAAGAGATGTACGTTGCAAGCAACATCAAGGCTCAAGTCTTTGTTCTCAGCAGAGCAGGGCCTGACCTTTTGCATGACTGGAGTCCGAGCTGGGTTTGGAAGTAGCATTTTCTAGGGTATTTCCTCAGGTCACTTCTTCTAATTTACTTTTTTTTGCCCTCCAGAATGATGCTAAAACCATTTCTCATTTCCAAATTCAGAATGAAAACACGTCAAAAGCTCAACATTTTTTGTGTGAGATAGAATTCTGGGTTTCTGGCCGACCCTTTGCTGATATGTGTATGGCAACCGCTTAATGCTTATTTTCTGCAGTAAGTCCTGATCCAGGGAAGCCATTCAAGGTGTGTATAATATGAACTGAGGAGTCTCACTGATTGAAATGGGGCAATCCTGTACACCTTGTATTTAGAGTGATCTGAGGAATCTAAACACACACCAGCAGGTAATCAGGCGTCTGCTCTATGAGCAGTAATTATTGCCTTCTCACCTGGTACCCCATGACACGATGGAAATAACCCAAAACTATTCTCATGTGGATTTCAGTATTTCTGAAACTTGATTAGCATCTGTAGTAACATCCCTTAACATCACCCCGTTCCACAGAGCACTTTGGAATCTGTGCTGCACTGGGAAAGCTCACAGAGCCAAGAAGTTGCATTGTATTGCCTGTTTTGTGGCTCTGTAATTTAATTGATGTACTGCAGGCTGTCAGCTGACCTTGTAACTCTCAAATTCTCATTTTTCTTCCCTGGCACAACTGGTTCATGACGTGTATGTGATTTAAATGCCTACTCCCTTTCCACAGCATCCAATGTCTTCTTTGCTCCCTTGTCCATTAAGATGTGTGCCTGTGGTGGTTTTTCTCTTGTATGTGCTTTGCTGCCTTATCATGCTCATATTTTTGTTCACCAGCATAAACATAAATAAAAGTGTGTCTGTGTTTTGTTTTTTAGATATCTTTCAAAACTTTGTATCTTTAATGCAGGAATTTTATGCACATTGAAATTCGGTATTAAGGATTGCTTATGAGGGAAAAGAAAATCTAAAAATTCAGCCACAAACTACTAAGTGTCCTTTATTTTTAAATAGAAAAGCATCAGCTTCTGAAACTCTAAACTGAGGTTCCTTCATTTCCTACAAATTATGAATTTTTCAAAGTGGAATAATCAACATGTTCTGAGAAACGGTACCTGAAAGCATGGAAACTACTACCAGCATAAATTGTCACCCACAGAAACATGAGTGGCAGAGTATATTAGTTGATCTGCCCCTTAAATTGATTGCTGAAGCCATCAATCTTATTAGCTATCCTGCTATTAATTGCAACTTTTTCTGAATAGACACAAACTTTAAAAGGGAATGGGACTTTACAGTAAATATTGCACTTCATGCTTGGAAAGAGGTTATTTAACCAGTCCATCTTACCTAGAAGAAAGTGACTTTTATATTTGGTATCTGTAAGAAATTAGTTAACAAATAATGATCAGCCTGGCAAATAACTGTTGGGACTTAACACACATACCTGCAAAATATATGCATACATATACATTTATGCATGGTATACACAGACATATTTTAAATTCAGGCAACTATCACTAACTACTAAACTGAATACAATTATTTTTCTTATCCTTGGGGAAAATAATTGTTATATAGTTGTACAGTTAACAAAATATATGCCTTTGTCAGTTTTATTTACTTCTGAAGAACTCACTAAAATGAGATTTCTAGCCTGACTAGGGTGTTTTGTTCCAATAAAATATAGAGGGGGAAAAATGGCTAAACCACTCTAATGATGTGCTGTGTCCTGCTTTCCATCTTTCTGTTTGGTTCCCTGAGCTGCAAACGTTTTAGGCCAATGATTATAATTATCTGTTTGACAGTGCCTGAAACAATACAGCATAGTTCTCAAAAAAATTACTGATAAAGTAATCACGTCATTAGTTAAAACTGTGACACTCCTTGGGGGTCTGTCATTTCAAGCTTGCATTTAGTTGTTTTTCACCTGCATTTATGTTTTGGTGTTAGGACTAGTATCAGTGTTTCTGCTTTGAGGGTCAGAATGAGTCCTACTGAAATAATTGAAGAGCAGCAGATTAAAAATGAGGCTTTCCCTATATACATTAAAGGTTTTGCTTTTGTCTTGGAGTACTTTATAAAAACTACTATTTGGGACCTACTGTTAGTTAGGGTCCTTGCTCACTTGCTCACTTCCAGCCCACCTGCCCTCCCTTCACTGTAACCCTGGTCAGTTTGGGGAAGGAAAGGTGGCTGTTCCCTCCCTCCCAGCAGCACCACCCTGGGTGCAGCAGACAGCTCTCCTTGGCTCAGAACAAGACCCTGCTTCAAAAAAAAAAAAAAACCCAAACCAAAACCACAAAACAAAGAACCAAAAAAAGCCCAGGTGAGATTTCTTCCTCTTGGGAATGACCAGGTCTGACTTTGAGCCCTGGCTGATCCTTGAGGAGAGGAAGGAGAACAAAGTTACTGACATCCGCAGGTTTGGTGCCTGCTAAGGGCTGTGAGCTGCTGGTACCCCCGAGACCCTGAGCTAATCTAGCAAGTGCACCCTCCTCTTCCCTGCCTCCCAAAAAAGGCCGTATTTTTACTGAGTGTAAGGACAGCCCTGACTGAATGAAATGTCAGAAGAGAGAAAGGAAACAGGTGTTTCTTTCCCTCCTGGAGCTGAGCCAGCTGTCACTGTGACAAAAAAAAAAAAATAGCATGGAAGGTTCCTTCCAGCTTCTATATTGTATTTTGTACTCTCCCCTTGAGAATCTCAGGGAACTCTATAATCCTCTGAAATTTAACGTGACACTCCCTGAAGTACTCTCTGTGTCTCCACTTGTAACTCATCTGTTACAATGTGGAATTTTAGGTCCATCTCAGCCGCCTTTAAGTTAGTTACAGCTGGTTGTGGCTTCAAGGAGATGAAACTTAATGAAAGTTTATATACCCTGTTTTCAAGCATCTAAGGTATAAAATAACCCAGGACACCCTCTCAGCTGCTCAAGAGTGCTGGAGGTGCAGGAGGTTGTGTTCTGGGGTGGAGAGGTGAGAACAAGGCTGTTGCAGGGTGAGGAAGAAAATGGCAGCGGGGAGAGGACAGATGGAGGGAACTGGAAATTCAGACCTAAAGCTCTTGTACCACATGCTGTGAGATGCACCCTGAGCTCCTCCGTGGCACCTGTGTCCCTGGGAGGGAGAAGCACCCTTGACCCCAGCTCTCAGGTTCTTTTTGCTGCCCTCAGCCATCCACAGACCCTGCCATCTGCCCATGTTCTGCCCAGAGACAGCCCCTTGATAACAAAACACGGTAGATTTCAGTTTAGAAGCTCTGTGTAGATCAAAAATATTATCAAGACATTCTCTAGTGGAGAAACCTGTAGTTCATACTTGTGTGGAGTATTTTGAAAACATGAGCACACAAACAACCCCCAAGCACCAAACCCTTTCTCTGATGAGAGCAGCAGTAATTAGTGGTGTTGTTCTTGCAGGCTGACAGTAACATAGGGTCTGTTTTATTTGCCCTGTAATATGTAATGAGCATTCCATTTGGATTATAAAACAACACCATGGATGAATTGGGCTGTATCGATTGAACCTCTGTACCAGTCAGTAATCATTTGGTTCCTCAAGCTTTTATGCCTTCAGAGCAGGAATTAAAAAATGGTTTAATTAGAATGTGGGGAACTATCCCCTTCAGTCAGCATCTGCTGACAATAAAGATAAAGGGCTTAAAGCAGAAAGGCCCATGACTTGTTAAAGGAAGTGGGAAGTCATGAAAGATGGTGGTGTTTGTTTCTTTAGCAATCTTTATGATTATTTTTATTATTTTTCAATCTGTTTTGCTTTATTTTTAGCTTTTCCTCATCTAATTATTGTATCATCTATTTAAATAACATACTATTTTTCAATAAATGGCCATTTTCTTAAAAAATTGGGATAAATTGTAAGTATTTCATTTAAACAAAAATATTTGGAACATCTAATGATACAGAACTAGATAAATTTGTTCAAAAATAAACATCTTTTGTCAGTAATCTGCATGACCAGCCTCTATCTAATATTTCTATTTCTTCTACAAGTTAAAAAAAGCAAAGCAAAGCAGAGCTGAATCCTTTAGAAGCTAATGGGATGTCCCCAGGGATGTGACCTTTCTGCTACTTACTGTTGGCTTTTCCGCAGAGCTGTTGACTAACAAAACCACGTTTCTATCAAACTTAATTTTTTTCCAGATTATGAGCATGCTAAGGAAAATAGCTGGGAATGAAGACTCAGTGGAGAGCAGAAGGGCAGCAGAGGTTGAGGCACAGGTTGGTTTGTGCTGTGCATTTTGGAGCCACCTCGTGCAGCTCCTGCTCCCAGGAGCTCTCAGCACAGCTGCCACAGCAGCCAGGCCAACCAGGCAGGGCTGCAGCGCCAGGGGCAAGGGAAGGGGACAACCAGCAGGGCTCTAACGAGGATTAAATCAAGCAAATTAGGTCTGTCTTACTCCAGGATGATGCTTGTCCATCCTCAGTCCTGGGTGCTGGGGGGAAGGTTGAAACAGAGAAGAGAGGTATGTGTGCTCAAGTAATGAGATTTAAGATGAAGCACTAGTGATTTTTGGTAGACTTTGTTGAAGACCCTGGGACAGGGATGCAGGGATGGCAGAGGATGTTACCTAGCAACTGCTGGAAGGTGGTTAACTCGTTGGTACCCATCCTTTCTTCCTCCCCAATAAACTGAGAGTAGAAGCTGAATTTCTACAGAGGAAAAACTGGGAAGGTTTCTGCTAGTAGCAGTGTAATGTTTTATAGAGGCTGTAATTAAAATGTTAGTAAATAAAAATAAAATAGCCCTGAAACGTTATAGTTCCTATTTAAACTACGGTAACTATTTTAGGGCTTGTGAGTAGGTTGTTTACAACCACTTTAAGGTTTGTGTGGAGGTTCTTAACAACCATGACAGAGACGTCTATCACCAGCTGTAACACTCCTGCACTTCTGCAGCATGAATTTCTGTAACAGGTAACATGCGTGTGGGTGTGAGTAATTTACTCACTGCCTGCAAATGCGAATCTCTTGAAGATCTGGGATTTTTTTTTTTTTTGCTATAAACAAAAAGTGTAGAATACATTGGTTCCATATTGTAGGTCCCAGCAGGAGTCAAGATTCTCCAGTCAAGAACAATGGTTGCTCCAGTTAAAGCAGTTAAATCCAGTAAAATCATAGGACTTAAACCAGTTGAAGATGTAACTGGCCATGTGGCAATACCCGGTAACAGAGCTGCTGTTGAGGTGGAAACTCATTTTAGATGCAGTGGTTTAACAGGTTGCTAAGAAAGATCCTGTGAAATGTGTGGAAAGATGGTTAGAAGGCAGTAGTGAATAACAGATCAAACTCAATTATGAGTTTTCTAAACTAAAATAAAGACAAGGTGATCTTAACTTACCCTATTATACTTTTCCTTACGTAGCCTGGATAGTGGTCAATATATTTGTGGGGGTGTTTGTGAATATATAGAATGTTTTAGGTATTCCCATTACCATGTGTGGTTTTTAATTGAATGAACATACCTGCAAAGAGGCACCAGACAGGACAGTCCAGCAAGTCCCTTGTCAACAGCAGGGGAAGGAATCCCACTGCCCAGTGGGTAGTTAGGTGTATGTAATCTTGTAGGTTTAATAAAAGTGAAATGAGAGAGTGTTATATACAAATGAACACACAATTCTTTTTCCTAGTAACATTCCTGTATTACTGCATTAGATGCAAATTCAGCTCAGAGTTGCAGGCAGCATGTCTGAGTAGTCTGCAGCCACCGGAGCTGATGGTCTGTGAGCCTCCATTCTTCTAAATGAAAACTGAAGTGCAGAAAGTTAAATGGTTTCTCTCATCTTATTTATTATTTTGGTTTTGCTTTCTTGCTTTTATTTATATTTGCTTAACCTCTAACAGTTTCCTCTAGGTGAGCAGGGATTTAATAATAGTAGGTTTTATTATGCAAAAGCAAAGATTGGCTGAAAACAGGGATGAAAACTCCAAAGAATAATAGAATACGATGTGCTAGTAGCTGCATAGACAACTTTAAATTACATCAACAGACTGTAATGTTGTTACTGTCTCTACAGATGAATATTGACTTTGATTTTGATTTCCTGAGCTAATATTTTGTTACAATATTTCATATGAGAAATGTAATTGAAATTCTAACTTTTGGCATGTCAAGTATTACTCATGTTGTAGGTGACAGTTTAGGAGTCTCATACAAGAATACTTTTCCTTTTCTCTTTTCCTTATTGTTTCTGACCTGGCTGGCTTTGCACTGAAGCAGAGCAAACGTGTTCACCCGGAACTGCAGTTATGGTTTATTGTGCCCGTAATGGAGGTAGTCCAGTCGTTCATCTGGGCACCAGTTCTTTCAGGTGAGATGAGAAGCTCTGAAAGACACTGGAGCAAAAAGAACATTTTGTTCTTCTTGTTTTTGCTGCAGCTGATGATGACAAGGAACTGGTGGGGTGGTCGTTGAGGTAATTGCTCCTGGTTTTAATTTTAATTTCGAACCTAAATATAAAGCTTTGCTATTTATGATTTTCTTTGCACTGCAGTATTAACAGGGAGCTGTTTTAAGAAATGTTTGCCTGTGGAGGGGTGGTCACAGTAGTTTTACAGGGGTTCCAGAACCTCAAATCCAGAGGAGTGCAGGAGCTGCACTTCCCCTGCAGTTGCACTGTGCAAGCCCTACAGGAACAGAAGCATAATGGAGTTGACAATTTGTTATCTGAAGCGTGGCATAACAAAACTTTTTGTCCAGATCTGTGGCCATCTGTAATTCCAGTCTTGGGAAAGGGGTGCACCTGAACTTTGGAGCAGTTGGGGTGCTGACCGTAACTTTAAAGCTGTATTTCTCCAAATGTGTTAATTCCTGTGAGCAGTTTGACTGTGGGAAGAATAACTCTTTGAAGGAGAATCACGGATGCCATCATGTGGTCCAGCAGGACTTCTTCAGGCTGCACTGGGGACTTGCTCTGTGCTTTTGGGTATTCCACATCCTACCTCACTTCAACTCCAGCACTGCAGAGCCAGTAGATTATATCCAACTTTTCCTAGGAGTTTCCCTGCACAACTGAGATGGGTATTGTAGTTCCATTATTAGTTGTTGATACAGGCTTTCATCACACTCTACTTATTATTTTCCTGACTTCACAGAATGCATTTAATAAGCTTCAAATCAGGCAGATATTGTACACAGTTCTATGAAATTACTCAGTTGTATTCAGAAACTATCTAAATGTTTGTGAGTATCCTCTTTTTTCAACACCCTTTCTTGAAAACAGCTAATAAAATCGGAGATGACCTACATAAAAGGATCAGATGTTATAGGAGAGTCTCTGAAATGGATTTTACTGAATAGTTCCTCATTTTAGATTTAAAAGCACGACATTTTGAGATTAATTATTTACTAAAGATCTTCTTGCATTTAAATTTATAGTACGGATTTTTGAAAAATAGGCAAACAAAGCTGAAGTCCTAAAACATTTCTCAAATATAAGTTTGAAAGGCATCAGTGGTTCCTGAAGACAGCCATGGAGACAAATTTCAGTTTTAAGGTGATGTAGACAAACTTGCTTGCCTCCAGCTGCATTATGCTTTCTTGTTTAAATCCATTAAAAGTTTTTGAAGCTATACTGATTAAGTGGAATCAGGATGTTCTTGATGTTTATCTTCCCTTTCTGCTGATTCAGAGAGCAATAAACAAGATACAGAAGGACAGAACGAGGATGATATTAATTGCTCCTGCTTAGGAACAGTTTAGGATGGCTGTAAATAGCTGTAAAATGATAGCCATCGAGAGCCATCATTCATTCCCTAAGTTGGAAATGCTCAGTCAGGAAAGATGACTTCATCTTAACTGTGGTTTTTTTTTCCCCTGTGACTTTTCAGTAGGTGTTCTAGGCACAGTGTTTTTGTTAATGTGAAATGCTGAAAATAAGACACAATTTTTACAACAGTGATGTAAAGGAAAATTTCCATCACGCACTGTGTGACACCAGAATAAAGACCAGGTTCTCTCTGTCTCCTTACAGTGTCTGGCTAAATGAGAATAGCTGATGATTCTGTCAACACTCTGGAAGTCACTGTTGCATTTCAAAGGCACATCCCAGTGTAGAATGTTAAACTGCACTAGGACAGTAGCAAATGTTTTTCTGTGACTGTTTGAAATGCTAAGCTACGCAGATTTATTTCCTTTCTGATTTTTCTCATTGTCCTTTCACAGACATTAACACAACTCAGGCTTAGAATACAGCGTGACATGAGGCAAGAGCAATATAGAAGAGGTATTTGAAGCTGTTTCTTTTTATCATGCTTAACCCTTAACAGGGTTTCTGTGGTCTAATTCCTTTGCAGTTTTAGAGATAATTACATTTCAAGTTCCATAATTGCACAAGGGAATTGAAACCTTGTTTAAACAAATAAATAAAAAATCAAGTGTTCTGTCCAAGACTGATTTTATTATCAGCTAGTGTTGATGGTGATGTATCAAGATGTATCAAGAAAATGTTTTGAGTTTTGCACAAAAATCCTGTTTATTATGAATATCCATGAAAAAATACAATAGGCCTTAATTTAGTCACAAAATTTTGACACACACTTCTTGACCTCACTGAAATGTGAAGTTGTGTGCTGGCACAAACACCTAAAGCTTCATAAACCTAATGTTTTCACAGAAGCTGAATTATCACATTCATTGCCAATTGTCTAAAATGGGATGATTGTGATGCTGCTTTGTCTATGTTCTTTTATGGTACTAATATTAATTTACATTTGCTCCGAGTTTGCCTTGGAACTGCCAAGGGATGGTATATTGGGGAAGAACACTTACTCAAAGTTAAATACATTCTCACCTCCTTAAGCCTCCCCAGAATGACACATTTGCTGGAATCCCTCAAACAAACTGAAAATTTGATGGTACCAAAAGTGCTACATCCTTGCATGCTTGCATCCTGTCTCTTACTGACCTACTTGATCCTTTCATCTTCTGTTATGAATATGTTTTATTCTAATGGCCAATTTCTGCTGGTTCCCTCACTGATCAATAAAGCTACCTGTAGGAGACCCGTGTATCCAACAGTGTCATTTAGATAAATGGAGGAATGGCTGAAAACCAGCACAGCTTTGTCCTGCTGCAGCACCTTTTCTGAGCACAGGTGCAGGGGTTGTGCCCAGCTCCTCTGATTCCACCAGGCAGCTTCACCCCTATGAAGCAAACATCAGTTCCAGAACTGGTGATGCTGGCAACAATTCAGTGCAATTACAGAATTGCCTCGTTTGTGGTTCAGATGTGAAGCCCTCTTAAAAATCAATCATATTCAGTATATTTGAATAAAATGCTACACTCATAGGGGAAAAAAAAACTGAATTGCTCATGAAGTTTTCTGTAGAATTAAGTCAGGAGTTTTTCTTCTCTTCCATGCAAATTTCTATTATAATTTGCCTTTTTCCTTTAGAAGCCTCAAGCTCTTGAGTGTCCCCTGTACCCATTGTTTGCAGGCATTCAGACTCTAAAATAGAGCATCTTATTTTATTTATATGGTGGGAAAAATCCATTGAGTAATATTATTCTGAGAGACAGTGGATGGCACTGTTGGTTTGCAGCTATGAATCTACAAAAATGAAACAGGACAAGACAACCTTAAAAAAAATAAAACTGAAACAAAAACCACCAAACCACTTCCCCTGAAAAACAAACAAAAATCCCTCACTCCATGCCTCCCAAAAAACTCCAAAATCACACTAATCCATAAAGTAGTGTCTTCTTTAACTGGATGGAGTAATTTTCAAACCATGTGTCAGTGCTCAGAAATCCTCAGACAGATGAAGATAACATGTTAGATTCATAAGCTAGGAAAAAAAAAGATATTAAACTGTGTTGCTTCTGTTAGTTTGACATTGTGGTTTTGTCAAAGGAGATAAAAATCCCATCTGGCTGAAGTGGGCCTTGGTGGTGGTTAATTAATTTAGCTAATGCACTGGAAGAGCAACATGCCCTCAGTCCAGGCAGCATTGTCACTATCTGTGGCGTTTGAGGTTTGCTGCAGCAGGATCTCACCTGTGCAGATGAGGATGAGAAACGTGTTCAGTCATTTGGAAACTACTCACAGACGTTGTGTAGAAAATGAGGTGTAGTTATTGTGTCTGGTTATGGTGAGGGGGAGGGAAGGCTGATGTGGTCTTGAAGTTTACTAAGAAATGAGCAGCAGGGCTTTTAAGACCCTGGAATTGTACTGAGCTTTGCATTAAGAGATTGGATTCATTTGAAGGTTTGGTTCTTTGTTTCTGAAAGGACCAAATGCACCAATTGTTTTGCCCACTTTTATTTTAAAATGTGGGGTACACGTTTGACTAGTTTGCCCTGGAGAGGTCAGATCTGGGCATGGCCAGTCTCCTGGGGAATGTGTGGTAATCTGTCCAAATCACACGCACAGGAAATCCAGTATAGAGTGCACAACTCAGTATTTATCGTCTCAGTGCCTTTGTGCTTGCTTGTCAAACACCAAAATTCAATTCAATTTCTGTCATGTAAATGCCATTTAAAGAGAGATTGAAACTATTAAAGGAAAATATCACCAAAAGATGAATAAGACTGTCATTATCACTAATCCTTTATTTCTGATAATAGCAACATCTCCAAAGAGAGAGAAAATTTATTTGTGGAAGTTTTACTCAATTTTAAACTTATGAATTTGATGTTACAACATTTCTACAATCCACTAAATATCTAAGCCCTTGAGAATAGCGTAGATGCTTGGAAGCTTACAACCATGCAGTGATGTATGTCCTCTATCCTTCTTTAGAAAGACAAAGCCTATTTAGTTTGTAGCAGTGAGGGGAAGAACTCAGTTGCAATTATGAGAAATTATTGCTTGACTAATTTGCCACAAAAATAAACCCAGTGGCTGGAAAGAGAAGTACCCTTGTGAATAATAGTAAATAATTGAATTCAGCCTGGTGTAAATGACATGACAGCATTTCTTATTGAGAATGAAATACAGGATATGAATGATGAAGTTATCATTCAGAAATGTGGGGTTTTTAATAATTTGTGCTTTTAAGTGGATTAGCGTCAAATCAGGTTCAATGTTATTGAATTTGAAATTCAGCATGTTCCTCATTTCGTCAAAGAAAAAGACCCAATGGAAGTAATGTAGCTGTTTGCTTCTTGCCTAAATGTGCAGTGTCAGGGAAGTCTGTGTTTGTGTAGGGCTGAAGTTTTGCTCTTCAGTTCACGGTCCGCCTCGTTACAGACAACACACAGAGACCAGTGAATGCAAAGGGAAATGGCTTAACCCAACACAAGTTCTTAATTCTTTTAAAACAAAAGCACTAAGTCCCACCAGGCAGCAGGAGGTGGCTGTGCCTGCTCTGCAGCCAGCACCTTGCATGTGGGTGTAAAAGGTGCTGCTCTTCATCCGTTCTCCACGTGAAGAGTAACGGCAGGCACTGCGTGTTCCTTCATCGTGTTCTCACGAAAACTTCCAGGAGTGATTGCTTTTCTCCTGACATAAGTTGGAAAGCTGGACAGGCTGACTGGGCTACTTATAGGTAAATGGTGTTTTGATCAAGGGTAGCAGTGTTAACTATCAATCTATTGATAAGAGACTCCTATATACACATTTTTGTGAAAGCTACACTTCAAAAGCCATAAAAATTATTGAATAGGTTGATAAATTTGTAAAAGGAGTTAAGTGATCATCACTGGACAAAATTTATTTTTTAAAAACTGCTGGTGCATCACCTCTGTGATCTCTTTAAAGATTGCAGGAAGGGGCTTCTCCTAAATTAACACCTTTTAACACCAAAACAGTACATAATATTGATTCCATAGCTGTTTAATCTGTATCCTGCAATCATCATGAAAGCCAGTTTTTATTTCCAGAAACATATTCATAGTCTAATAATACATTGCATTTAGGGGATGGTAATGAAATTATACCACTCTCAGTGTTAATTTTCTGTGTGTGAATGCCCTACAAAATCTCTCTAGCATTTGAGCCAGCTCCAAAAGCCTCACATACAACAGTCGTTGTAGCTGCTTCTGGAACATATTTTTAACGTGCTGTGGGGTGACAAGGGGCGCTTATGTTTCCCCTGCCATGGAGACAGTGCCACTTCTGAGTGCTCAGGCCAGGAGGTGATCAGTTCAGCTTATGTCTGATGATTTGTATGGATTCTTGTTTCTTCTGTAAGACTAAAATTATTGTTCTAACTAGAAAAACCTTACATTTTCCAGCCTGGATAGAAGGGAACTTGCTTTGTCTACACCATCAGGATTCAAGATTAGGTGCTAGGGAGCACTGCAACAGCCAAAGAAATCACGTGCTGGTGTTTGTTTTCCTGCTTGGTTAACTGTAAGTAAATACCCATCTCAGGAAAAGAATAGAATTGGATGTGTAGGATCTTTAGCTAATAGACTACCTTTGTTTTTTCTACAGTACCTTTGTTCTAAAACACAAAACCAAGGTGGTTTCTAAGGACTCTTATTATCAGTGTGACATACTTTAGATTAGGATCCTTTGAGATGGTGAATATATTTGCCAATTAAAAGACAATGGGAGGAAATGAAACAGTTTAGTCATGGAGGAGGATAAGAAAAGTGCAGTGGTGAAATTCAAAGAAAGGAGAACAAAAAAAAAGAAGATAATGATGAATCAGCTGGCTGAAACTAGCTTCAAAATTTAAGAAGGCTGCAGAGCCAATCCTTTTTTCTGCTTAAATTCCTGGAGAGGAAATTGAATCCGGCCTTCTGAAATGCTAGGGGAAATAGGCTGTGCTAACAGAAAAACCTCAACATGGATATCAGCCAGCAGGAAAGTAGAAAAATATGGATTTGTGACAAAAAATCAGGCTGGAGATACTGAGCAAAATTGCAGCTTCAGTGTTGCACTTGCCCAGCTTGTAGATCCTGATACATCTTATTTCTAAATGTGCTTTTCTTTTTGCCACTAATGTACAAATATGTTGTGATTGATGTTGTTTGCTGTTTAATTTATTAAAAGCATAATACCTTCATGAATAGCTGTGCTGAAGGTAGAAATATATTAGAAAGGTCTGTTTAGATTGAGAAGTGGCACTGAGCAACTTCTTAGTCCCAGACTGTTAAATACATATTATTGTATACTGCCTGTGTATGATTGTGTAACGTGGTCTGTGTGGGTAAATGAAGTGTTTGCTTTCATGAGTGAAATCTTACTCCATAGGGGGAATCTGTTTAAAAGCCTTGTTGTTGCACCAACCCAGTACTTGGTTAATGTTGGCTGAGAGAGGTAAATGCAGTTGCCTTCTGCTGAGGACAGCACTTACTGATGGCCTTTTCCATTCGTTAGGCTCTTCTCTTTCCTCCCCACTTTTCCAAAGTGTTTTCAGGTCCCTGGGGCAGCTTGGCCTTTACTGTGCTGGTTGCCAGATAGGGAGAGTTGTTCAGTGGTGTGATTTTAACAGGAACTTCTTTTATGCTTTCATAGCCCATTATTTGTTTTTACTTTTTCCTTGTTCAGACCTATGTCTCTATTTTGAGAACTGGTTGGAAATTTTATAATTAGATACTTCCTGGAATAGAGCACTTTGTTAAAATAAATGTTATGTTGAAAGGGCCTTGTTTACTTTTGTCAAGAAAGGGGTTTTGGGCCTTGGTTGTCTCCTGGTTAAAATGTGAGGTTCTCCTGCATTATCCAACAAGCTGACAGGTCAGATGGGCAGGAGATGGAGAACTTCATAACTCTCTCTTACAGGAGTGTCCCTGCTTAGTGAAGCTCTATTTTTATTGAAGCAATGACCTGGATCCTGGTTATGCACATTCACCATGTTCCCAAACACCAAAGTGTCTCTTTCCTTTCTCTGCATTCTCCCCGCTCTCCTGTGTGCATAATTTACTTGAGATGCTGGAGGGGAAACTGGGAAAGAGATGCAGGGAATTGGGATGCAGATCTGTGATCATGATTAGAAGCTGGGGAGCTTGGTGACCTTTACCATCTCATCTCTAAAGAGCATCTTGCTGCTTCTGCTTCTGGATAGTACCACTCTTTCTTTTTTTTTTTTTTTTTTTTAATTTGGAAGTTTTGTGCTTGTAAGAGTGCAAAATGGAATATTTGTAATGCTTTGGAAGCTGTTGAATACTGCTCATGTCTAGTTGAGAAACCTTAGTGGGGTTTTCGGGACCAGAGGTGCTATGTTTCAAATCAACCCCAGCCAGAGGAGTCTTTGTGGTAAAATGACTTCTTGTGAACATAAAACCTGTTCTGTCACTTGGTTGCTGTTAGTGTTATTGCTGTGAAAAATAGGGGAGGGAAAGGAATCACATCATAAAGGAAGAAAACCTCCTAGAATTACAGAAATAAAGTCAAAGTACTAGAAAAACAGATGTCAAAAAGCTAACGGCAAACGGCTGAGCCATTGAACATTATGTTCTAGAGAGCTTTCACTGTCCTACAAAATGTAAAGTGTATTTTGTTCTATACAGCTGAGCATCAGGAGATGGCAGTAGTGCTTGCTGAATTGCAAAACAGCAATACTGGGGAGAAATCCCTAGAAATCCAAATAAACTGCTTTGTAAATTTGCCAAAGCCGGTAACAGTATTCTAATTTATTAGAACTGTGTACAATCACCCTATTTTATTTACAAGTTTTATTGACTATCTGGTATGCTTAGCATAGAATTTATTGTTTTTTATTTAAAAGCATTGAAAACTGCCATATGTGTTTATCAATAACATATTAATATTAGGATTTGGAAAGACTTTCTAGAACAAACATCCAATTTTGTCCTTGACCAAATTATTTATAAATTTATAAAGTTATATATTTTGTATTATCATTATGTCATTTATATCACTATATCATTTATAAAGTCTCTTGAAAGGTTAAAAACATCAGTCTTATTCAGGGTGGCAGCTTTTAGCAGGTACTACATAAAAGAGTAATCTCTGCTTCCTAGGCACAAAACTATACTGCTTTATATACAGTCATTTAATTTTACTGAGTATGTCTTTGACTCAGAAAATGTACTTGAACTCATCCTATAAAATAATGAAAAAGGAAGTCCTTATTTTGTGTGCAGAGTTTCCAGATGTGATTGTTGTGTTTAAAGTGCCTTTGGTTTCCTTCAGCGTGTATCTGATACTTAAAATTTATTTTGGAGGCTAATTAAGGTTTAAATGCTTTGAAATGCCCCAAAGAGGGAAAAAAAAAGTCTTTTTATGAAGTTAAAGGAAACAAATTTCAGAGGAAGTGGAATTATGTCTTATTAGTGAAATATAATTCAACAATAAATGCTGAACAGAATATAATGTGTAGCTAATGAATAAAAGAGGCTATGTGGGGGTGATTTTTTTACATTTATGGAAGAGAAAATACTGAAATGCAAACGTTTCAACTATTGTGACTATGTGGAGAAAGTGTGTTTATAATTGCTCATTATTCTAAGAACCTTATCTTTTGACTTAAGACCACAAAGAGCCCTGGATTTTTAAAGGCAAACTTGGCCACAGATTAAAAAGTTATCAATATCAAATAACAGTGTCTACAAAATACAGCTGGGCATTGCTGAGCAGCAGGGATGGATTCTGAGGGAATTCTTTTGGAGAACAGTGTGCACCATTCCCGTGCAGAGTCACCTGCAGGACAGCTGTTCAAGTGTCACACAGCTGGGTCACACCTGTCTGTGCGTGATCCCAGGGATGCACAGCACTCCAGACCAGGGGTAGGGATCCTTGGAAACCAAACAACTCTTTATCCCTAGGGTAGGACGTGGACACAAGGGTGGGACCTTCCCTTCTGGAGGGAGGCTGCTCTTGGCTTGGTTTGGGTCCATGGCCAAGGCTCGGAGAGCTGTGGTGGATCTGTCCCTTTGCACGGCTGTTTCACCCGGCACTGAAGCTGGTTGCTCCTCCAGTTGTGCTGATTCAGCTGTGGGGAGACCATACTTGAAACTGTATCATGGCAAGTTCAAAGGTTAGAAAGGGTTTTCTGAAAAAATAGCAGTCAGAACGCAAAATATCACACAGCCTTTTACAGGGTGCAGTGCAGGGGCTTCCTAAACTGGAGGAGGTTGCATTCAGCCTATTATGTTAATCAACTTTGACTTAGAGTCATCGGTTTTTAAATCCCTCTTCATCGTTGGCTCTGGCAATCAATCCAATAATTTATTTACGTGTGTGTGTAAAAGATGTTCCTTTTGTTCTAAACCTGCTGCCTGAAAAATTCACTTGGTGTCCATTAGTCCTTGTTTTATGAGAAGCAGTGACTAATGATTCCTATTCATCCTTTTTCACTTGGCAGTTTTCCTCAGCTGAGGAGTCTGACTCGATTTGAACTTTGTATTGAAGCCTTTCTAAGTTCCTGATGAGCCTTGTTGCTTTTCCCTTTTATTGTGCCCTTCTTGAGATGGAATGATCAAAACTACATGTGCTGTTGGGGATGCAGGAAAAACGAGAATTAATGCAGTGGAATAATGAATTATTTTCATCCTT
This sequence comes from Machaerirhynchus nigripectus, assembly GCA_013397975.1. Taxonomy (NCBI): domain Eukaryota; kingdom Metazoa; phylum Chordata; class Aves; order Passeriformes; family Dicruridae; genus Machaerirhynchus; species Machaerirhynchus nigripectus. Next base: position 575,259 of record VZRQ01000108.1, on the reverse strand, counting down.
TTCTCTATTCTTTTGCTAAGAGTTCCTGGCAGTCTGGTTGTCATCCTACTGCCTTGGGGATGATGTGCTGATGTTCCAGGGAACGATCCGTGAGAAATTCTTGAGTAGCATGAGCTGAATAATCTGTGGGTGTACTGTGGCTGCCTTTTTATCCCCAATTACAATGTTTTGTGTTTGTCTAGATTAAATTTCAGTGGGCATTTTATCACCCAGTCTCTCAATGTTATGAAATCCTCTTGCAGTTCTTTTTAGGGTTTATTACCCTGGATAATTTTGTATCATCACCGGATATTATCACCTCCCTATTCATGCTCTTTTCAAAGCTCTTATGTGTGTCTCAAATACCCCAAGTTCCTCTACAATGCAGTGGATGTAACCTTCATGTTTTGAAACTTCTTTTTTTTCCTGCTCTTCATTTAGAGCTCTGTTGTTTATCCCTTTCAGCTTTTGGGGAGATAATGAAGTAGGAAAAAAGCTTTTACAGTCACAGCTATTAAAGTAGTTTGTTTACTCTCTCAGCTGGGTTTCAGTTCACAATATTTTAGTTTTTTGGCTGTTTGTAATTTTCTTTTGGTGAGTTTTGACACTGGCATGCACTTTTTCTTCTTGAAATGAAAAATTTTTAGGTTTTTTTTCCTTTCTTTTGATTTCATGGATGTTGAATTTGAAAGCCTGTAAGAATGCAGTATCAGAGTGGTTACTTATATGTCTTGCACAATATTTATGTCTAAATCAGGAACTCTTGGGATTTTGTGACTAGTTTCTTTGAAAGAATAATTTATTCTTAATGATGGGTTTTTTTCTGTGATCTCACTTAATATTTGACACTCAGAGCATTGGTTGATTGTATTTCACTTGTACAGTCCTTTATTTCTTTATGCAGGTGATAAAAGTTCCAGAGGAAATCTGCAATGCTCATCACACTGAATTTATTATGTTTGACTGTTGGCTTTCCTTCACAATGAGGCATTTCTCTGACAGCCAATTCTGTCATTCCTACCAAGTCAGTTTTGAAAGATGACTGTTTCAGTTGTTTTCAGAGAAAACAGTTTTGAAGTATTTTCATCATTAGATTATAACAGAGCTGCTGAAAGTGTTACTAATTTTGTGTTGCGAAGACCTGACACCGTGTCAGTGTTATGTCTCTTTACAGCTGGAGAGATTTATTTATTTCTTTGGGGACATAAATGTGGGGACTGGAAGCTGTTTTATCTGTCCACTCTGGGCTTCTCTCTGTCAGGGATTTATTGACTTACCAGTGGAACTGGCAAGAATTTTTGATCTTTCTTTATAACACTGATAATTTTGGGGTTTTTTGACCTTTATTTTTGCCTAGGAGAAAATATTGATGCAATGTCCAATGCTGCTATTAACCATGGGACTGAAGGATTTTTTTTCCCATAGACTTACTTCTTGCTAATATTTCTCTTTGCAGCTGGTGTAGCTGTAAGAATTTGGAGAGTGGCAGATGATGTGTGTTGGCTGAGTTTGACAACACAGAGGGACAGGATCACAAAGTGGATTCCTCCACTACGGAGTAGAATAAAATCCCTTCATGTCCCAGATATAAAACCAGAGCTTGCTGTGGGAAACATGATCAGAGCTTTCAGAAAAGAATTTCCTGCTTATTTTGTGGGATGGCCTGCTCAGGTTTTGGGGTCTTTAGCTGCTTACTAGAAGCAAAATTTGACAACAGCAAGGAATAATTTCTACCAAGTTCCACTAATGACAAGTTAAGTGCTACAAGGGAGTCTCTGGTAATGCAAAACTTTCACCTTTGTAGATTGTTAAAGTATATGACAATGTTTTCAATCTGTCAACGGGTAAGAAACATTTTTAAAGTCTATTTATATAAGTTGAGAGTCAGATTCCTCAAATGAGGAGTTAGTTCCTAACTAAAAAGAAAAAAACCAATTGTTACTTGATGCTGCCTGTAGTGTCAGATGTTGTGGCTTTTGTGGTTTTCTTTTAGGGAACACTTGAAAAAATCATGGCAAAATGTTATGCAGAAGTCTGGTTTCCTGGAATCTTTTCAATTTTATTCTAATTTTTGACCGTGACAAGATTTGGGTCTGTTTAAGCATTGCATGCTCAGAAATCTTTTCAGGGCAATGACAGATAATGTTAGATATTCCTGATAAGGAGCATTATTGGACATATTCTCCTACCACTGAACATATTGCCCTGCTAAACTAATTAAACTGCTACCTTAATGTGGAGGGCTTCGAACACAGCAGTCATTAACATATGGTTCTGTAACTAAGTTACAGTCCAGTAAACTAGAAACTGGAAAACTGCTTTCACCAAAGTATTTGTACTCTCTTAAAACCTGAATAAAAATCAAGAGTGTGTCTGAGTTGAGGGTACATCTTCAGCAGGCTTCTATTTCTTCTTTTCTGAACTTGTTTCACAATTTCTTACCAGTCTCAGGTTTACTCAGAAAGTTCCTCTTGCTCTCTCAGTTCACAGCATTGTGTATCTGAATTGAACTTTGGTGCAGAAATGTGAGCAGTTTGGCTTAGTTCTCTCTTCTGTGTCAAGACTTGCAAGATCTCAACAGAGAAGTTTGATAAATGAAGATTGCAATTTTTCTTTCTTTTCTGTATTACCACAGTAGATGTTGAGACTCTGAACTAGGAAATTGACAGAGGATGGGTGGAGAACCAAACCCTGTCCCCTAAACAGAAAAAGAAGGTGTTAAAAAAAAAAAAAAAGAGTAAATATGTAGAATAATTAAAAGAAAATTGTACCTGTTCCATCAGACTTCTCAAATGTGCTGCTCTTAACCCTGTGGTCCTCAGCTGCCCTGTCCCACCATGGAGGTGCCTGACTGCACGACCTTGTCCCCACTGTTCAGTCCCCCCTTTGCTCTTTTTGAGGAGTGGCAGATGAGGGGCTGATCTGTAGACCCAGCTGACAGAGCGATCTGTAGACCCACGCTTTCACCATGTGGTTGCAGTCCTACACTGCTGCTCCAGGCCCTGCCTACATCAGCATCAATTCCCTTAAATACGATGCAGATAGTCATGGCAGCACAGTGCTTTAATAGATGCCATGGTGAGCAGCCAGGACTGCATTTAAAGAGTTGGGGAAATCAGCCTCTGCATAATCTCTGTTAGTGCCACATGCCTTTGGAGTGCTCGTTTTGCTGCCCTGCCCTGATTTGGAGAATTCATCTTTCCCGTGATTGAGATGAACCCATTTGTTGCACAGCCCATAAACAACTTTACACTGATACATAAAGGAACACTCCCTGGGCAAGAACAGAGATCATTAATTATGCAAGATGTCACCATAAGCTGGTAAGAAAAATTATATCCCTAGTAACAGTTTAATGGCTATTGCTCAATGCTTTCCCATGTATCCTTTTCTGCACGGGGACTGAATTCATGCTCAGCCTCGACTGAATGAAATCTTTTAAAGATCTAACACCTTCCTCAGAGCATTTCCATGAATATGAAAAAGTGGAATATATTTCAAATCATGAATAATAGTGAAACTATTAGGAATTATAGTACTACTGCATTATATGGGCTGGGACACTGTCGAGGTGACTAACATCTGTTTTAGTGTATTGACTTGACTGACAAGTAACCATGGTTTCTGTCTTCTTCCTGCTCTCCATTTACACACTGTCATTTATTGGATAGATATACTGGACTACAGGAAAGGAATTGTTTCTACACTTTGAGGAAAGAGAATCAAAGCAAAGCATACCCAGAGACTGAATGGCTGTGTGAATCATGAAAGAGCTGCAAAAGAATTTTGTATAATTATTCAAAGGAGTTTTTGTAACAGCTGATTGAAGTGACATTACCGATGGCAAGACTGGCAAGCAGACAGTTATCTGTCATTAAAATGGTGCCAGAAAGCTAAAGCTTTAAAGCTCAGACTTGAGCTTTAGGCCAACTGTCAAGGGCTGCATGTATGCCCCAGGGGCAGCTATGATTCAAAATTCCTTTCTATTTTCTTGTTCAATTGTGGCTGGTGAAAAGAGAAGTTTCACTTTTTATTTTTGAACAAGACCACTATAAAGACAGTGATCTGAGCAGTAGATCTCTAAGTCGTATCTTAAGGATCTCCTTTATGTTAAATACCAATTAATTTTTTAAAGCTTTGTGCTACTAAGTGCTGGTTTTCTTTAGCATCATAAAATCGTGGTAGTCATTGGCAGACTTGCTGAGGGTGCACTCAATCCCACTGTCCATGTCACCAACAAATGTGCTGAGCAGTGACAGTCCTGGTAGCAACCCTGAGGAACCCTGGCACTGGCACATGAGGAAACAACATCGAGCAACTCTTTGATATGTGACCATCCAGCCAATTCCTCATCCCCTAAGTGGTACATCCATGAAATCCATGTCTCTCCAGTTTAGAGACAAAGATATTGTGTGGGGTGCTGTCAAATGCTTTGCACAAGTTCAGGTAGATGCTGTCAGTCATCTAAACATCTATTTGGCTTTTATAGGGTTTTGTCGGGCACTGATAGTTACTTTTTAACTTTACATAAATAAATTTCAGGGCATCATACAACTTGGCTGTTATTTGCCTACTGGTTTTCTCTTTTTTTTTAAACTGTGGGACAAAATAATTCTTGATTTTATCTGATTCCTTTGTCATAACAATTATTAATATGGAAAAGTGCAAAAGCTGTCTCAATAGCAAAGCCACTTTCTGTACAATCAGTAATCAAAATTAATCAGATTAACATTCCTTTTAAGTTCAGGTCTTCACAATAGAAATAATGGGTTGTATTTAATAATATTTTTCAGATATTAGCCTTTGAGATGTTATCTGAAGTAATCTAAACATTCAAAGCTTTAAAGTTGATTCTTTCAACAAGATAAAGCAAAAATCTGACATCTAAAAAGAGTAATTTCTTTGGGGTATACTGAGCTTCATCTTTCTCAAACCTCTTGAAAATGTTCATTAGCACAAAATAAAGAACAGTGAAAAATGTCTGCAGTCTTCCTTGGAGACTAAGATTTGGGACAAATAATTTTGCACGTGAAGTGAATATGCAAGTGTAAAGAGATTTAAATATCTGATTTTAATAGGTTTCATCCCACTGGGAGAGACACTTTTGATTATCTATGACCTATACCAATTATTGTGATTCCTCCTGTAGGCAAGTTATAATTTTAACAACTAATCAAACTAAGCCTGAAGGTTCTGCAAAATGCCAAATAGGTACTTGCCCTCTGGCTAGTTACAGAGCTCATGCTCACTACCTTACCTCATTTCAGTTTCTTAAACTACTTATTTTCAACCCATTGAAATGTTTCTCTTTTAAAGTAGAAATGCTTGGGAATCAAAATAAAATTTGATAACAAATAGTCTCTTCTTTGGTTTTGGTTTCACACCAAACATAGTCGTAAAATAGCAAACTCTCAGTTTAAATGAAAGTTGGCTTGATAGATGCTGAGGCTTGAAGTGTGTCAGCAGTGCAATGGAACGAGCTAAGTCAGATTCTAAAGCAGTAACCCCATTGTCATTGGTATCCAGTTCACAGTACCGACCTCATCTTGCTTTTTAGGTCAGTGGCACATCTTGTCTATTCACTCTGCAAAATAGACTTTAGGAAGTGCCTTAGAGCCAGAACTGAAAAGAGTGCTCTGCCGAGGTGAGAGTCAGGACTGCTCTTCTAAAAAATACATTGGCTGAGCTGAAGCAGGAGATTCTGCATTTATTCATCCCAGGGCTCCATTCAGGAAATGCTGTTGGGAAGCTTTATGCAGTCTGCATCTCTGTTCAATCTCTGCAGCCCTGTGTAGTATGAATTGGAGGAGATTTTATATCACCCTGTAAGAGACAGTGTGTTGAGCTTATGGTGGTGTAGAACAGGGTAAATTCATAGAAGAAACTGTGTAGTAAACAATCTTATAGTAAACAATAATGCATACAGTGTTGCATGTGAATGCTCGAGTCAAACCCATTTCTTGAGGTGAAATGTTTTTAGGAAGTCCCTGCTGACATGTTGTTTGTGGTTGTACACAGACTGAATGCTTGTCAGCGTTCTTCACAGCAGCAAATTGAGCCATACACAGGGAAAACTTGCATTTAAATGAGAGGAAGTATTGTACATATGTAAGAATACCTCTAATATGTAACTTGCAGGCCACGGGATGGCTGTCATATGTAAAACTAGTCCAGAATTTGAATGATTGTGGCCTAGTGATGCTTCTGCACAAGTGTGCTTTGAACAAAGAAAGTATACAGCTTATTAGCTGAGACTCAGACTCTGGATTTCCTGTCTCACTCTTAATGGAAGTAAACACTTATTAATAGAAAGCTTTGGCTAAACCAACACATGCTCTTGGGTGGCTGCTGTTCGATTCAGTTTGTGGTGTGTCAGCCAAGGCCATACTTACAAAAATTACTGCACCTCTCCATTGATAATTTATAAATCTGAATGCACCACTGAGGTTTTCCTAATAGGATTGTCAGGTTATAAAATCATTTGGCAAAGCTCGAATTCTTCATTGCTTCCTGAATCATCACAGAATTTGGCTCATTGATTGGTGAATTTAGTCAACTATCAAAAAAACTTGAAATTTGAAAGATGGTACACAGTAGAGGTTCTAATTGTCATCGTATTTGTTTACATTAATGTACATTAGTTTTTATGTTAAGTTTACAATGTTAATTGTATTTCAATTAACAATCTTAATTTTGTTAAATGCATACATTTTGTGCAGCATTTCAAACTGCATTCTGTTTAAACTTAGAGCATTCCTAGTTAAATGCAGAATTTGCATGGAAAAGAATTTTTTAAAGGACAAATAATCTGCCATTAAAGTGCATTAAAAACATTATAGAAACATATTTAAAACTAGAAAAAAGAGTGTGAGATAAAAGACAACAGATGCTAAAATTTTGGTAAAATGGAACAAAAAGAAAGGTATTATACAGATATATTATACAGGAAGAATTTACGTAAGAAGTGATATAATAATTTTTACTAGACCACCTAAAGTAATTGGAAAAGACTTGATGCCACTAAGAATCGAGCTGACATTTTGAAAGATTTGCACAATTTCTAAATTTTTCAGTCATTATCATGATGCTTTTTGCATTTCTTTCTTACAGTCAGAAGCCAAGTGGCATGGGCTGATCATTCCCACATTGTTTAGGGCCACCCCCTTTGGAGCAGATTTGTACTGCAAAAAGAGAGAGCTGGGCTTGTCAAAACCCAATTAGAGAGTAAGCTAAGAACTAAGTAGTATGGATGATCAGAGATCCTGTGTTTTAAGTCTGTTGATAGAAACCTTTTTTCATTTATCAGTGTAGATGTAGCTTAAGGCATCACCTGAGCATTGAGTACACAGTGAATATATTTCATCCGTCAATCACAGTCATGTTTTTATACTCTTGATTTGGAGACTACTGAGCTGGCCATGCTCTGGAGTTGAAGTCTGCTTAATATTTATGGTGAGGGCTTGCTTTGGAGCTTAATTGTGCCTGATAATGAATCTTCTTTTGGTTGAGTGCCTGTAAATACAACACAAGAAGCAGTGGAAGTAGCCCACCCTGCTGCCGATACAAGCACAGCTTTGCAGCCCGTTTTGGAGCTCTTCTGTCAATAATGTATCCTTTCAAGGACACCTGGTCAGATGCCTCAAGTTGTTCAATACACTGAACCAGAGACCTGCCAGAAATCTATAAAATGTGCTGTGCAGAGCTTATGAAATCCAGTTATTTTCTCCAAAAGCTGTCTCAAGGTGAAGTGTAGGTCAGCACTGGGATGACCAAGTTTAAAAGTGCCCTGAGTATCCCAACTGTTGCCACAGAGTTCATCCTTGATTCGAGATGGTACTTCAGGCAAAAAAACCCCACTTTTTTTCTGAGGAACCAAGAGCAAAATATCACCAGTTAGGTTGCTGCACGTACCACCATCAACCAAGGGTGCTTGGGAGTGATGATAGATGACAAAATGGTCTCCTACTCAAAAATAAACTTGTGCACCAGCAGAGAGAATCCTACACTAAACCCAGATTGCATCTCTGAAGGAAATAGTAGCCTCATGCACGAACAGTTTGGCCCCCTGTAATGACCCAAACACCACAGTTCAGTTAGGACTGTGCTATGTGTGATCTGATATTGGAATAGTCAACACTGACTGCTACACCTGACAAAATAAGTGTATCCCAGACCTTTTGTAAGTAGCAACCAATATTTCCCTCCTTAGTGAAAACACAGCTTTCCTTAAACGCAATTTTTAAAGAGAAAAAAGTGAGGGAACAGAAATCTTTCATACACATTATCAGAGAACAGTGACATTTTCTCACCATAAGTAATTTTTGACTAAAATATGGTAATTACTGATTTCCAAAGGCTATATGTTGATTACTCTTTGTAAGTGAGGATTTGGGTTTTTTCCCCAGTGAAATAACAGTAGTTTCATATCTTTAGTGAATTGTAACATTAACTTGATTGGGGAGAGGATGCGTGTGTATAAATAATGTATTTTCCAGAACAAAATCATGTGCAATTATCATTGTAGCACCTGCATCCTTGGATTTTTGTTCTCAAATTGACTCTGCAAAGCTGGACTTGATGCATAAATTAAGGAAAGAAGCCTTTTTCCATGCTTGCTGAGGCTGTTCTTGCTTTGCTGCTTTATGTAAGAGGCAAAGGCATGCTGTTTAAGCAGGTTGTTTTCCTGAATGCTATTTGAAATTATTTTCTCTGAGTTAAGCTTTCTCATTAAGCCTTTTTGTAGTGAAAACATAATTGTGAATAAGGCTTTATTTAACTTCAGAAGATTTGTATTCCCACATAGTTGTCACTATAGTCCTTGAAATAGCTGCTAGGTTTTGGTTTTCTTTGCCTTCCAAGATCTTAAATATGTATGTCACTTAAACATGCTGTTTGCAAATTTTAAAATGACTGTGAGTGCTGCTTTGGCATTTCCAGTCTTGTCACTGTGAATCTTGATAAAATACTGATTTTTATTTTTGCTAATTGACAGGAAAGAGTGTCCCAAATCCAAAGATTTCACTTGTATCTTTGATTTATATGGGTTCAGTGTCTCATGTAGGATGCTCCTATGTTTGTGTGAATGCTGCACAAAAGGACACAATGCAAAATCCTCAATCTAGTTTTGTAACTGAGACTTGTGTAACCAACCATATTCACTTTCGGATGTGATTTCTGGATAGGTGAGTATGGGCTCCAGATTATTTATATATTTAGCTTTGATTGATTTGGGACTGAAATAAATGCCCAAACAGTAGACTTTTGTTGCCCTCAATTCAGCAATCAACCATATTAAGCAAGAAATAGTGAATTATACAGCAGTGTTTCTACATGAGAAATTAAAAGTAGTAGATTTGTCCAGTGTATAAGCCCAAGAAGAAACTTATTTACTCTGGCCCCAAATCAGCCACTGCAGCAGCAGTGTGAATTTAGGAATCTCATAACTCTCAGAACAGAATACTCTTCATGGGACAACCCATGTAATAGACATCACCAGAGGCTGAGTGAGGACTTCTAAACTTTCTTTTTGAGGTTTTTGTGTCTCATATATATAAAGAAGACCATAATTTGGGTACCTTATAAAAGAGCCTGATGTTTAGTGGACTTCTGTTTCTGTCTTAAATAATGATCCTTTTTTTTTTATATGTCTCTTTAAATTAATACATGAGATGAATAGAAATACTGAACTTATAAAAATATTCTGGAGTTTTTTATTTCCAGGATAAGAGAGAGGTTTCAAGCAGTTTTCTGCTTTCTTGTCTTATTATATAACCTTGACGTTGATGAGTTGCATTTGTTCACAGTGACAAGCTAACTTGATGAAGGCTAGCAGTCTCCTTCTGGAAGCAGAATGAATAGGAAGCGTGCCTGAAATTTTTGGAAATGATAGATACCTGCCAGTGAGTGGTAAATGCAATTTGAAATGACATTGTGGATAGCGCATACACATTTTGATTTTGAAGTTAGTAATGCACAAAGTGCCTCCAAATACTCCTTGTGTCACCTGTTACAATAGATGTAACTAGATTTTGCTCTAGTCAAATGGCACAAATCTGAAATAATTGTCCTCAGTTTGGTGGAGTTACACCTCAGTAAGTGCATGGCAGTTTTGCTGTAAAGTTATTGTTGCCCTCTGCTTCAGTGACCATTCTTTTGTGAGTTATGCTTTTCATATAAGGCCATCTAGAAAAGTGGACTCCATGAATAGGACTTTACTAGTGCTTGAATATATGTAAGATGTTCATGGTAATGGGAAGTGGTATAGAATTATATGTTGAATTAAAAAAAAAACCCTCTAGTTGGGCTATTTAGGTATAATTAATTACTTTTTTCTTCTACCTGACTTACTATGTAATTCAACTCTTACTAAGAAACCGGTTTTTTCCCTAAATTTCAATTAGTAAAGGTGCACTATTATATTAAATGCAAGTTCTAACTTTGATTTCTCAGTAATCCTGCTCTATGAGTCAGGGTCCAGCTACCTGATAACCAGCCTGGGCAATCAGATAATAAATCACTAATTCATCACGTTTTCCCCCAAGACACATGAGGAGAAAGAGCGTGAACTACTTGGTGTTCCAGTGTGTACAATTTAGGCTGAATGGGACAAAATCCATTTGTGCATTTGGGAACTTCTTGGAGCGGAGAGTCCCCCCGGAGCTGCTGCATAAGGAACAATTTTAGTTTGCTGGCAGTGAGAACTGTGCAGGGTCCTTCAGTTTGAGGGTGGGTTTATGTGTGTGCTTGGTGACTGCAAACCCCAGCCCTTTGTTGTGTATTTCCCAGCTCTCAGTTTATTTTATAACACCTGGTACAGATGTATTCATGGATTAGAGCTGCCTTTGGTGGTTAAACAGGTATGGCTCCACTCACCTGCCACACCTGAGAAAGGCCCACCACGAATATTTAGGAGTAAGGTGTGCGTTTAGCTGGTGTTTCAGTGAAAACCATGAGCAGAAAAATGCAAACACACAGGAGCTTTCAAAGGTTGCTGTGCTTTGAAGCAAAACGTGGATTTTGGGTGCAGGCAGAAGAGAGACCCTCCCTACTGGCATGCTTTATAATAGCTGTTAAAAGTGCACGTTTTCTTCAGTAAGACTTTGCCCTTCTGCATTTACTCTGAAATGTAGAAAGTGAGGATGGTAGCTCAGCAGTGCCACAAGTGGTGCAGAATGTGCCCACATACTCCAGAATTTCAGTGGTAGCTATGTACCTTTTCATAGTGTCAGTCCCTTGAGAAATGGGCATTTTCTACAGTCTAGAGATGTCACATATTTTTTTACTGCAGAAGATTGTATAAACTATGCATTTTCAGAGATATTTCCTAAAAAAATTCTATTAGTTCTCTCTAGGATTGTAAAGGGACTCCGTGCAAATTCCCCCCGGTAAAATTTACCTTTCGGCCTCTCTGTTGTAGTTAGGGGCAATATACTCCAAATCTTTATCAGCATTTCATTGCATTACTAGATTTTACTGCTGCATAAAGAATGCAAAATTTTCTTTCCTCAGTTCCGCATCATGACTGCTTTCAGCAGTAATCCATGGTTAAAATATTAAACTAAAATACATGATTGCTGAGTGAAGTTTATACAGCATTTCAGATATGCCAGATTGTCCAGGTAAGAGAGGCATAATGTACATTTTTGCCGAAATTCTTGTTAAGTATGTTGTAACTGTGGTTAGGATTCGCTAGCTCCTTTTGAAAATTAGAAAAATTCGGAAGAATTAGAAAGGCAATAAGGATTAATTACCTGTTAAACTTCCATTAAAAAATCATCTGCACATCCAATGAATGTAAACAATTGATGGAAATTTGGAATGCTTTTGTTGTGTCGGTTAAGACGGTGCTGACCTACGCATTCACAAGTGTGAACACTTACGAGAGGCTGTCTGATTTCTGCTGTATCCGGGTATTGTTCATCCGTCACTTCTGCCATGGAGGTGGGCACTGCTCTCTGGGGGCTTCTGTGGCAGAGAGAGGTGTCTGACTGGGGCTCATTGTTTTGCTCATCGGGTCTGTCACTGCTTCCAAAGCCATTCGCAAAAATTCTCTCACGAGGGGCCATCCCTGTAATAGCAATGGACTGGATAAAAATTACTATTTCTACCTTCGTTCCATATCGCAAGACAGGATTTAAAATTTACAAGCTGATTCAGGAAGTGAATGATTAGATTGTGTGTGATGTCACCTACAGCTCAGTGTACATGTGAGAATATGATATAAACAAAAAATTATAAACTCCCTTCAGTTTCACCCCACAAGGGTAACAAAATCTCACGTGCTTTGGCAAAATGTTACAGCAACACTAATACTGATTGTCTGCTGCTCATTATCATAGTTTCCACATTATATGTGGGAGATAAGTATCATGAAGGAGTTAACCCTCTCTCTTTCACTGGTCTCATGAAATCCGTAAAGCTCCTAAAATAAATTATTCAGCGGATTCCAGTATTTTTTGATTTAAATATAGATTATTTATTTCCTACTTCAGTAGGCACTGGGTATCAAGGCTGGTAGATCCCCAAGGAGGCTCACTCAGAGTTGCAGCACTGAGCTCTCAGGTGTCTTTGATCTGAGCTGCCAACATTTTCAGTAAAAGAATCAAGAAGACTTAACCTAAAAATGAGACTTGTGAAGGTCTGGATGCCTGATAGGGAACCAGCAAACAACTAATTATTAACCAATCAACACAACCAAATACATCTTCTTCTGTAATACAGAAGTTTGTCTTCACTGGAGATAATTACGTTCTACTCAGGTCCACTTCTCAATTCCCTTGCATGTACAAGAAGCTGGAGGAATGTTGCTCTAGGTAGAGCCAGGTGAAATTTCTGCAGTCATGATCAAATTTTGAATAAAATTATCGCAGTCTGAGCCACCTCAGAGGTGGGATCTGTTGTTGTTCTCAGTACCATGGGATGCTAAAGTTAAAATATCTATGTGCTATTCATATTGTGGGAAACTAGTGAGCTTTTCACCCTTGTAACAGCACTGGAGATCTTTGGACATTCCTATTCTGTCAGAATAATTTAGCACAATTATAATTGTAATCAATGAAGTTAGTAATTTCTAATTGAAAAAAAATAGGAAAAATAAAAGTGATTTACAACTTAAAATGTATTTGATTTTTTTTAGGTAGAGTAATTTTATGATGTTGAATAAAATTCAGTCATTTAAAACCTGATTTCATTGTGTTAGAACTTAGTAATAAACAGGAAGCCAGGAACAGTAAATATTTAATTGGCTTATCTATATCAAATGAACACAGAGATTTTGCTGTATATTGTAATATTTCAGAGCTCTTATTGAATTTTCTTTTTAGTAGGAAGAGTTTATATTGAATTTCTGAGAAGTTTCCTTACTGGATTTTTAATACCTACTTTAGTAGGTAAAATGTTCCCTTCAGTGAAATACACAATAAATCAAGAAAGGTTGGTTCAACTGCTTGAGTGTGCTGCAAGCACAGTAATCAAAGAAATAAGGATGCAATATTTCTGGTACTAGCAGTAATATTTCTTTTGAACCAATGCATTCTGATATTACTGCTTTTCAGTATTGTAAATACAGTGCTGCCTCACTAGTGGGCTTTCTTCCAAGGATGAATTTTTAGAGTTGAGTGTGATGGGGGAAAAAAACGCATCTCTTGCAATGTCGTTTTTGGTTTTGGATACAGTCTTTTTGGGCAAAGTGTCTTCTCACCACCCTGCGTTTGATACATGTGTCATGTTTGATTCTGGTCATAACATTGAAGAAATACAACTCCTGCTTTCCTAGGACTGTAAAGTCTTTGTTTTTCATTGAGACTTTTTCTAATTCAACCTGAATTATTTCATAGATTTGCACAGTAACAACAAGTGTTATTATTATTAGGCACTGAGATAAGTCACTGCTATTGGAGTCTGTGTTAATCACACCTGGGTAATGTTTTATTTTTTAGAAACTGGAGTGGAAGATCTCCAGCACTTAACATTGATAGAGATAGCTAGTCAAAACTTAGTATATATAGCTGTCTGGGAAAATAATGGTGGTAATGGAGAGGGATGCAATTCCAGTAGCTGACTAGTCCAGTACCAATTTCCAGAGGAGGTGTGAGCACTGAAATTTTAACAAAGAGAAAACAATATCTGAAGGTATTGATGAAAGAATGCTGTGGCCATTTCAGATGGCTGGAATCACTTACCATCCTTTTAATAAGCTCAGATGCTACCACAAATAATTGGGGCTTATTCTGAAAAAAAATTCAAAGGATTTAACCTGATTCTGATTTCTAAATCTTAGAAAAAAAATTGCTTTCTGTGATAAACAGCCAATTTATCTGATGGAGAAATTATGTCTTTTTTTGATGAAAAATTGTTATATAATGAAACAACAGCTCATTAAACATATGGGGTAAAATCCTATGAACCTTCTCTGGGAGGCATGGTCATTTTTCCAACCTCATCCTTTAAAAGGTGGACAAGGTGGTAAGGCTCCTTCTGAGACTGTAAGCTGAAGAAAACAGTGCTTGATAACTAAGGCAAAAAATGGGACTAACTCTACCATGGAAATGTTCTGTTCTCATCCACATTTACCTAGTGAAAGTAAAGATCATCTTTGATTTTATCTTTTGAATACTTCAGATTCACTTTTGAAACAGCATACGTGATAAATTACAAATTTTAGCCAGGAAAATCTTACTGTCTTGCTCTTCAACTTAAAAGCTTGGAGGTTATTTTAATAGCTTAAATTACACAAACTTAAATATTCTGAAAGTTAGAATTAATTTTTCCTTCATCCCCTGGAGGTCTGAAGACAATTCTTGGGTCAGTTTCACTAAAAGAAACGGTGTTTGATTACCATTAAATGTCACACCAGGCACGGTGCACTAATATGGGAAATATTCTGCTACGTAACACTCCTGAGGAGATAATATGGGAAGAGTCAGTAACCTGCTTCAGTGCTGCACTACGCCTGATGAAGGAGCTCAACAGTGAAACAAAATAGTTTCATGCAAACTGTGAAATTTAGGTGCTGGAGTGCAATAGGCAGAGTTTCTAGATGTGAAAATTCAGGTACTAAAAGCTTAAAGATACTAAATATTGACGGTAATTTTTGTAAGTCTTCTGCATGCTAATGGCTAAACAGAGTTACAGCTTAGTTTTGTGGTTTTTTTTGTTGTTGTTGGTTTTGTTTTGTTTTTTTTTTGTTGTTTGGTTAGTGTTTTGGGGTTTTTTTTTTTTTTTTTTTTTGGGTTTGGGGGGGTT
>VZRQ01000108.1:525207-559990 GCA_013397975.1 Machaerirhynchus nigripectus | reverse complement strand
TTTTTTTTTTTTTTTGCATTAGTTATCTAATTAGAAAGGACAATGTTCTCTGAATCAGAATGGGCTGAATACTCAGTTTGAGGTTAGGAAAATCACAGTTTATACCTGAACTGTCATCTTGCTGCCTTCTCAGTCACTTAATTCAAAACTCACCACTGATCAGTTCTCTTTCTGTGCTCTCACAATTTGGTAGCTGGGTTTAACTTGGCCTAGTTTGTGTGGTTACAAAAATGTCACTTAGAGTATTTTATTTTCTTTTATTATTTTTTGTATAAAACAATATAAACATTCAGAAAACAAAAATTGCAAATAAAACCTCTTATCACAGAACTCATGAGAGTCACAAACAGGAGTTCTATGGGAAGTGGCATAAAGTAAAAGATGGCTAAATATTTTCCATGAACAATGTTAGACTTATGTGTAATGTAATAGAAACATATTTAATTAAAAATTACTAATTCTTAAAGTTGAGAGAAAAAACATTAAAAAGATATGAGCACTAAATATTTGGATTGCTTCAAAGTACGCAAAAAAGATTTTCCTAAACAGGTTTCTCATTCTGGATTTCTATTTAAAAACAGACCTCAGAAACTGTATTGATTGTCCTTGCAAAATGTACAATGTCTAAAATTTGATAGTAGAAAAAAAGTGCTTCAGCTTTACAGAGAGTTCCTAAAAGGTTCTGGAAATGTGTTTTTTAATGAGTGCAGTCTCTATCTGTGGTACCCCAATTGACATTAATTTGCAGTGGGTGAGATTAGCACAGGAGGCTGTCCCTGGTGAACACCTCTCTGAATTTGCAGTGCCAGGATCACATGCTGAGCTGTGCAAACAGACATCCTTTACTTATATTTTATAAGGCTGTTTTTACCTAGGGTCTTAGCAGGTGTTAGTATAGCTAATGCTGCTCTTATGTTTGATTTCAGTGGATTTTCAAAAAGTTTAAACACTTTGTTATACAAAATCCCATTCCTGCCCTCAAATTACCCTAATTCATTGCCTTCTTGTGATGATAGTTTAATTGAGTGTAGGGTATAAAGCTAATTTACTTCTCTTTTGCCATCCTAATAGTTCTCATTTTCTTTATTGAAATAGTAATTACTGCCTTTAGATACAATAACTGGGAAATTACTTTTTCTAATAACTTAGGTTATCATATCATCATCGTCACAGTAAAAATCACCGATGCACCAAAAAGAGTTTTGTGACTTCAAATTAGTTTAAAGAAGCTGATACTGCTATAAAAAGTTATATTTGTATGGTCATCATTTAACCTTTCTTCAACAGACTTCAGTGTTCTTACAGGAGGCAAAAGACTGGGAAAATACTAGTTTACTTTTCTGTATTTCACATACTATTCTTAGGTGTTAAGGAATACATCCAATTCTTTTAGAATAAATTTGCTGTTTTCACAGAATTTGTCTCTCTACAAAATATCTCTGAATGGTACAAGTTAAAGAAACAAAGATTTAGTGATCTGAACCAGATCCCTTCTGCAATTACATAAGCAGATGCCGTAAAAGAAGGTTTAAGTGTTAAAAAAAGAACAATGCAGTGTTGATAATGGCTTAAGGTGATTATGTGAGGTCTACGGTAACTACTTTAAAAAATGAGAAAACTGACACTTTTAAAGTGTACATCAGAAGAATTACTACATAAGCACTTACACACTGGATATGTGAGCAATTCAAGCTGATGCAAAGAGTTTTTGATTGCTCACCTTCTGCAAATTGAGGGCACAATAAGTGGAATAGGAAATAAAATTGTGTCTTCTAGTCTATATAGAACATGCAACTGAATTTTGCTCTTGCACTTGCTTAATTAAGTAATTCAGTCTAATTCATTTTTATTAACAAGTTCATCAGACAAAATCAGCTATAAATGTGATTATTTTCCTCCCTTCTGTTCTGTTGTCAATGGTTATTTTACATGTAATAATTAAATGTTTACCTTTAGAGGTCTGTATGTCTTGGGGTCAGCCAGAAGGAGTCATTACACAGCCAAGTGGGAAAGGGCTGAGTGGGGCAGGCTCCATGTGCCAGAAGAACTTTCTAGCAATGTACAAAACTAGGTGATTATAAAATTCTACTCATAATATAGAAAAAAATAATACCTTCTATTTACTGGACTCGTTACCTGATCTATTATTGAGACTTTCCATGATTTCACTGGGCCAGAGTCCAAAAGACTTGAGTTTAGAAATATGTGTGCAATAATAGGCAAGTAGCCATTCCTACACCTGGCATCCTGTGAATGCTCTTCTCGACAGTGTCAGCCGTGAATTTTCATGGGGAAGCTGGGCAATGTGGTACCATTTAATCTCATAATTATAGAGAGTTAGCAACCATTATTAATGGTTATTCCTCGTACTTGGCAGAACGAGGTCACCTGACTGATATTTAGGCACTACTTTAACAATAGCTGTACTAATATCAGGAATTGCAGTGTCCCAGTAGGGACCTGGAATATGTTTAGAGTCAAATTATTGAAAGTATTCATAATGTAAAATTAACCAAAAAAACCCCACCAAAACCCAAACACCAGCAACAACAAAAAAATCCCAAAAACAACATCAAAAACCCCCCACTTTGAATTTTCTAGGTGGTGAAAGAGGTTTGGGGTTTTTTTCTTCACCCAACATCAGAATTTTTTTTGCTCTAAATTAGTCTCAGTCATGAGTTGTTGGTTTTTTTTGGGTTCAGTTACTGGTGTGACTTTTGAGGTCTGGGTGCGTTGGTTGTGAGCGTTTGTGCATCTCCAATTTAACGTTTGTATCTCTGGGAGCTGCTGCCTCAGCTGCACAGTGAACACGGTGACACCTCTGAGCTTGAATCCTCAAATCCCTGTCACTGATGGGCACAGACACGAAGGATCCTCCAGGCCAGGGATGGAGCAGTCAGCACCTCCAGCTGTGGCTGCTAACGCTCAGCCAGTGCCTCGTGTCTTTGACTTACCAGAAGACCCAGTTTGAGACAGGACAGCACTGGGCCTGTGGGTCCAAGCCTGTGTGACAACATCGATCTGAAATGGATGTATTTTGTCCCAGAAGTTGGTAGATTTAAGTGGCAGGGAACTGCTCTGTCTAAAGCATATTAGAATGGGAGGTAATATGCTCGATGAGCTTTTCTACACCATGAATTACTCTGGATTTTGCTTTGTACCAGGTACCCAAAATTAGTCTTTGTATGTGGCAAGATTAATATAACTGCACAAAAGATTACAGAGTGGTTTTATTGTCACATGGCCACCTAAGACCCAACTTTTTTCTGTGTTGCAGTCTCTTACAAAACAACAAAAGAACATAAAATCACAGTATATTTCTTTCTTCTTGTACCATTTCATCTCTTTGGAGACACAAATTCAATATTATGATCTATAATTGCAATATAGCTTCTCAGGACTTAAATTGATCATAACCAGTGATTTGCACAGAGTGGTGTACTGTTATCCTTTGCAATTTTTTGATGTAATTTTAAGTATTACAGTGTACATGGAATTGCCCGTCCTCATATTTTTGTATTTTTGTGCTTAAATTCTGGCCTCTCTATTTTTTCTACCATTTCCTGCAGCAGTGCACAAATCAGTCCTAGTGGTGGAAAAGAAATTATGATGCCACCACATGCTTCCCAGGAGCTTTGGCTTAGTTAATGCTGGAAGCGTATTTCTTTTCTGTTGTGCAAGGTCAATCTCTCTTCTTTTAGTGGTAAAAGACACCAAAATCTCTGTGCTGCTTTTTGCCTAGCATATTGGCTAGAAAATATGACACATCTCAGCTCACAGATTTCCCAGTAATAAACTATATGTTTTCAGCACTTCCTAAGTGAAGAAGATGGCAATATATTTGAATCAAAGGCACTGCAAATAGAGAGGTCTTTCCCCAAAGACATACATATCATATATTCAAAATGGAATGGGAAAAGACAGTAAAGAGACTCCCATCTGAAACATTTTGCAAGAAGCACGGTTTACTTCTCTAAAGAACATTGCACTGTGTATCACAGAGACAAGCTAAAGCTTGTGCTGTAATGACTTGAAATAGTAAAATATCACCAGGGTGATTTATCCATGGCATAACTCTCTTGACTTCAAATAGCCTTGTGTATTTTGCACCAAAGCTCTAATTTTCCAGAAAGAAAAGAGTGCACCTGGTGACAGTTATTTTATTCCAGTGTAGTGCTGGCTTCAGGATGTAAATAATAATGGCCGGGATGAAAGAAAGAAGCTTTGATTCTGTTCATTTCAAATAACAGCAGAGCAGCTGACTGCATGCACAATGTAGTTCTTGCTATCAGGTTTAGCCAGTAAGAACATTCATGACTTTATTAGGCACCTTTAATGAAAAGCAAACAAAGCTGTCTGGTGGCTGCACATGGTTCCAGAGGTGCTTCAGCAGTGCTGATGTGTCAGAACCCTACAGAGCTCTGAGTGGGCAGAGCTTTCAGATCTCTTGAGGCCTGGACAAGGCTCCCTGGGGAGCTGCAGAAATAAAAAAAACTTAAAACACTTCCTCGTTCGTTTGAATGTGAGTTGGATTAAATCTTAGTAGCTCAAAAAGGATTTCTCCCCCATATTAATAAACTGCAAAATCCATGTTCTGCAGGACATAGTTTTGTAATTGTCAGATTTTCAGCAGAATTATTACTTTCTTATTACTACTTGTTACATCTGTTACTGGATGTGGGAAAATAAATCAGCAACCCATACTTACTTCTGAGGGTATTGATGACCTGGTGATGTATGGCTGCTCTGAAGCAAAAACTCTGACTTCTTGTCAGACATTTGCTGCTGTTTACCTGGATGTACATGTGTGATTTGACAGACCTGTCTGCTTTTAAATTTGGTGGGCTGATCTGTTTTTAGACTGCGATTTCTGCTGATGAGAGCTGCTACAGTTTTGCTTTATCAGTATTCTTACTAAGTCATAATTGCTCTAGACATGCCAATCAAGCTCCATCCTCTGTTGTGCTAAGCAGGAAGCAGACTCTGACCAGCATTTTTAAACAGCTAAGGGAGCTTTTGAGGTTGACTTACCTTTTGAAAAAAACATGAATGATCCATAGGGCCAGAGGGAACATAATAGGGATCTTAACACCGTGGTCTAACATTCACCTGTAAATGTGGTTTCCTGGGTAGTGGCTGTGCATATTTCATTCAGGTCCTCAGCAAGGACACCTGCCTTGGAAGTTAGTCCTGCTTTCAGCAGGAGGTTGGACTAGATAACCTCCAGAGGTCCCCTCCAATGTAAATTATCCTGTGATTTTGTGATTTCATATTTAAAGAGTTGTTACATTAGATTATTCTCTAACTCATTCTGTTGGTGCTCTGGCCTGAGTTGCTGGACTATTCTACACAGCTAAAACTGTTAACAGCTAGGGATGCACACTGGAGGAGTAGGAATAATTGATTTGATACCTTTATAATAAAGGTTCCCAGTCTTCCCTGCATGTTCTGCATAAGCAAACAGGTTTTAAGCGTTCAAAAATGGTAAAATCCTGAAAATTCCTTTAAATATTTAGGTTGAAAATATGATGGTGCTAAATGATACATCCTCTTAAAGGCACTGTTCAGTGCTTAGCAGAGTGCACCTTTGAAGCTGCCAGCCTGAACATTTGAGCTATGGTGCAGCCTCCTTTGCCTCTGAAGTACAAAAGAGGATGACAGGAAATAAGGGCAAATCAGGCTCAGTCATGGGCTGAGTGGAAAGTATGGAGCAAGAAATCCTGCCTCTGAGATTTGGCTGCAAAACACACAGATAAATATTTCACCTGCTGTGGCTCTACAGACAGGAAAGAAATGAGAAAGCTGGCATGTTGTATCATCAAACACAATATTCTTTATGATTCTATTCCTGATTTTTTTTCCCCATAGGGAAGTTTTCATGAGGTAAGGGCATGAACTGAAAACACTTGGCAAGTGTACAAACCGACCTTTAATCACCAAAGATGATGGGATATAAAATCTACATTTGTATTAGGATTGTTGCACTGGCAGAAAAAAGGATCCTCTTTGTAGCTTATGTCCTTTCTGATTTAAAATTTTATAACCAGCTTTAATGCTACTACCGTGTCAAAGATGAAGGAACATGGTCTAATGTTAATGAAAAACTGGACTTTAAGTATTCCCCAGATAACTATTCTGAGAATTTTAACTGTATTAAAAATCAAAGTAGCTTTAGGTGAATTTACTATTCAATCTCACTGTTTCCTTCAGTTCTAAATTTTAAAGAAAGAATATCTTTCAAAAAATTTCCCATGTTTGCTCAGTCGAAGTGGACTTTCCCTGTGTGCTGCTCCTGGGGATTTCTCTTCCACAGTGCACTGTAGCCACTGCTATATTTTTGTCTCTAATTGTTTTTTTTTGTTGTGGCACACAAGAAGTGAGTCAAATGGTGATGGCTAAGGTGAGCCTCAGCTTGGTCTAATTGGTATTATTCATTTATTGAGTTACAAAAATAAAACCTGTAAATTATAAGGAAATAATTGGAGTGATCAAAGGCTTGATATGATGCCCGTTCAGGCAGTGGGAATCTTCCTGCTGATTTCTCTGCTTTTGATCAGGCTCCTCAATTGCATTTTTATTGTCTTTACAGTTGTTACACTCCCTTGTCATGGCATTTTTAATATTAGATCTGTGAACTCTTATGGTGAAAGGTGACCATGTCTTTCTTTGCTTCTGTAGCAAATAGGATTGTTCCTCAGTCTTGACTAGCAAATTTAGGTCCTACAGGGATATGAATAATAATAACAACAACAATAATAATTCAATTAATTTGATTTTATGCATTCAAGTGTGCTTGTTCACATGTCTGCTACAAATACTTTAAGCTTATATCTGTACCTTCTTCAGGCTTGTATGAAGCAAATGCAGTTGCATGTTGAAACAGGAGGCTGATCCCATGAACTTGTGTTTGTCCTTAGGAATATTATTCATGTCATTCAACTTCATCCCCCTGCACAGCTCCATTAAATATAATCAGACGTTGCTGACAGGGATTCAATAAGTGGTAACCAAAATTAAGCCATGTAACCAGTCTTAGCAAAGGCTTGACAAGGGTTGGAGTTGTACATTTTCCAATTTGGGTACGAATGTTGTCATGGGAATGGATTAATGTCCTGCCATTTTCTGTCCTTGTTACAATCTTTTTTTTTCCCCAAGAATGTCATATTAGAATTTTAATGTCTTGTATAATCTGTGAATTATATCATTGTGCTCTACTGCTTTGACCTTTTCTACATACTCTAATTTGATAGAGTAGCCATTCCACTGTTCTCTTTTTTAACTGCTTTATTATCCCAAAGGGAATGTGTCGTCTGGGCAGACATTCAGAATGCACTCCACTCTCATTTTGATGTCTACTGTCTGCCTTTTCATTGCTTTACAGGGCTGTTACTCAGGCTTCATATTCATTAATTGGTACCTAAAAGGGAAGTAGGCTTATCAAGGAGTGTTATAAAGAGAGGAGCTTGGAAGGAACGAAGTGTACCAGAATCCTGAGAAGTCAAAGTAGTGTTGCTTAACATATTTCTTAAAGTAGTGTAACTATATGCGTTCCCAGATGACACAGAACTAATTTGTACTACGACAAAGGTGATATCAAAGTGGAAAAAGAAATAATTTTCACCAGCTCTCATTATGATCTGAGATGGTGCACTTGTGGCCTTGGTGCCATAACGATGGCAACAGGTATGATGAATGGGAGATAGCACCAGACACTGCATTTTGGAAGGATACAGGAATAATGTTCCAGTGTTATCAATGCCACATCTGTGGTTGAACGAGACCAAAGTGTTAAAACTGTAAGAAAAATTGTTTAATTTCACAGTTTTCTTTTGAAGGTTCATGAGGAGAGTGAATGATTTCACTTTCTCTGATGCCCTTGCATAGTTTTGTCAGTCTGCTGTGCAAATGGTTGTTCTCTGGCATGTGTCAAAAGTGCTTTAGGTGTAATTTGTCCTCCTATTCTGTCAAACTTACGCTGGCTTATTTACTGAACAAAGGTTTCATGAGCTTCTGTACTTAATGTACTCTTTGAAACTGAGTAAAATAATAGAATTCACTATGACTGAAAGATGGTTTAGAAAGAAGAATCAGGGCTAAGGAGAAGCTACTTTAGCAGAGAGAGATTTTGAGCACAAGTTATTTGAAATGTACTTCTAAATGTTTATCAGAGGAGGTGCCTCTCACTGTGCTTTAATCACTTAAAACTCATGAAACTTGAAATAAGTTTTAAGACAAAGCATGCATATAGTATTGATGTTAAGTCAAGATTCTTCAAGATTTGGGAATGTATTTCTGACTCCTCACCCTGCTTTGACACAGCAAATATTTTTAATAGGAACAAAAGTATTCATAATACCAGGAAACATCTCCCTTTCACATCCACTGTTGAGTGACTTTAGAAAAGTTTCAGCCTCTAGGTTTTGCCATTGACCAGTGCCTGCACTCCAAACACATACCAATCCCCGTGTTTCCATGTTTCCTTAGGGCTGATGGCTGCAGACACAGAGGGTTTGAAAAAGCAGGAGCCCACTTGATGGATGCATAAAAACTTTCCCTGCAGTCGCTGTGACTCTTCCCATTGCTTTGACTGGGAGTTTTGTTCAGCTCTGTGGTTTGCAGACACCAAACCAGGGTGAGGGAAGGCTTGGTTTATTACTTTCAACTAGAAAACAAAAAATATATGCCCTGACTAAGAACATGTCTTAGATCCTTCCTTCATCCTGTTGTCTTTCATTCACTTCTTAGTATTTAAGTTAAAAAAAAAAATAAAAGGATTTTTAGGAGCTTCTTTGTCTGATTTCAGTTTATTATTTTCTTAATGTATTCCCTCCCTTTATTGTTATTCATTTTCCTCATCTTTTGTACATTTGCTAACCAATCAGTGTATCTCTCAAAACTTCCCTAGAAGATTGTCTTTTACTCTAATGTGCTATAATCATCCATCTTAGTGATACACTGCAGAAGGCACAATAGCTCCAAAAACAGACAGACAATTGGTGCTTATTTTCAGCCAATTTTCATTTATGTGATTTTTCTTTTTTTTTTTTTCCTCTTTCAAATGCCCGTGAGTAACTACTTGACTCTTTGAAGGTCTCTCTGATGTGACTCTGCCTTAGGAAGATGACTCATTGTTCTGACCTTCAGTTCTCTCTCCTCATTTTGATGAGGCAACTTTCCATTTTGTAAAACAGAAAGCTGTTTTCACTTGCAAAATCATTTTATTGTGCCAGTCAAATTGCACAAGTCATAGCAGGATGAATCTCTGTGATTTCCCATGAAGGCTTAGGGTACATTTAAAGAATCTTGCTTTGTGTGCTTGTGTATTGCATTCTTCTCGTTTGTTTTTGAGAACCAACTCAAAACATTTGCAACACAAATCCTCTCTTTGTTTGTTTTGGTTTTGTGTTTTTTCATTAACTAGTTGAGTAATTTTGGTGCAGATGGCTCTTAGAGAGTCCTCACTATGTACAAGCATTTCCCTTTGGTAAGAATCAGGTGTTCTGGCAAGCAGACAAGCAAGGTCTTCTTGATTTAAAATTAAAGGAAAGTTCATTTAATATTTTAAGAATGGTCCTTTTGTTTGATGGAGCCTATTAGAAAGCACACAGAGGATTCTCTAAAATTGCTAATGTTAAATGTATGTGTTATTGCCTTGAAATTTTAGCAAAAGAAGAAAAATATTTATTAGAATAAACTTCTTATGAATTTGGAATAAACGCATCCGTCCTCATAGTTCTATTTCAAGAAAAGTTTCTTGGAGACTTCTGTGCTTCCTAATGTTTTTATTTCCCAAAGCCCTTCGAAAAACATATTTAAGTCTCCATCGCTACTTTAAACTTTACGGAAATAAAGAAGCAGTGTTACTTTACACTGATCCTTTTAAGCGTTCCATAATTATGGGCTTACCACTCTCCCACTAAAAAACATCTGAGTTATAAAATTCTTATAGTGGCTGCCATTGCCAGTACAATGTGGGGTTTTCTTAAGTGCTAACAAGTTTTGTTCTGTCTTATCTTATATCTTTGTCAGTGCACATAAGTAAATGAACTTGACTTCATTTTTGATCATCTTTATCTAGGAAGCACCTGAATTATGCTGAATTCTTTGAGAAGACTTCAGGTATTGTTTTATATGGAGAAAAGATGGAAAAGAGTAAAGACATCTAATTGGCAGCAACCAATACTCTGGCCTGTGCTGTGACTCCAAGCCAGAAAAACACCAATAACACATCAGTTCTATTGGAGGATTTTAATCAGACTTTAGTTTTGTGCAGTGTCCATGTACAGTGGTATCTGTTGCATTTTTCGTTTTGGCAAGGGGGAAGCAAAGAATGGATTGGGTGATGTTCAGATGACGGACATCCAGGCCTGGTTCAAGGTGAGGTGTAATGAGGAACCAAGTTTTTCCTCAGAGAGATTCCATGAACTGTGTGTGTTGAGTCAGTGTCACCTCTGTGTGCACACCCCATTTCCTGCAGGCTGTCTCAGCCTGTGCATGGGGTTTGCACAGCCAGATCTGTTTCCCACAGGAGGAACCTCTTCTCTTCTTTCTCCTCTTCTCCCCTCTCTACTTCTCTTCTCTTTTGAATAGGAGTGCTGAGTCCTTATTTTATGGTGTAGTTCTGGAGAGAGACAAACATAATTAGCAAATTTTATTTTTTTAAGTCATCTTTGCTGTTCTTTTTGATTGTTTACAGAATCTCCAATACTGACTTGTTTCCCCTCTTATTTTCCTTCCTTGCCTTCCTCATAGGGGGCTATTTGTAGTGCATTTTATTAGCTGTATAATAGGTAATAAATACAAATGCAGATAGCATTCTTTGTCACAGGCACAGTATTCCAGTCCTTCAAGTTTATGAAGCTAGTTTTAAACTGGCTTTTTTTTCAATACTCATATTGCCCTAATTTATAGTTCTCCTGAGACCTAGGTAATGGGCACCTAGAAAGATGAAACTGTGAAACATTTTCAGACAATTCTTCTCATAAGCTTAGTTTGAATTGTTGGACCATGTTCCTGATAGAAACAACACTTCTGGTATTTGAGTGCAGTTTATAATTTCTAAATGTTTAGAGAAATTTTGTAATTTCTAAATTTCCCCCTGTTTGGGGAAAAACTGAAAGATTACAAGAAACAGAAAATGTGTCAATTATTCTGTGCGTATGCTTTTTCCAACAAATTGAAAGCCCAAATTTTCAGCACAGAACAAAATCAAAATGCTACTCAATGAAGGAGTAATTAAGTTGCAAAGAAATACAAAGTCACATAATAACACTTCAGTTAATTTATTAGAAATACCGATGAAATTGGTCTAAAGGTGTATCATGACAGGGTTTTTAGAAGAATACGTTATTTGTTGAAAACTTCCATAACAAAAGGGTTCTCTGTCCTTTATGCCTCTTCAGTGTTGATTTTTTAAATTCTTATTGTCTATAGCATATTTGGTTTCCTTAACTTTTTAAAAAGCAGCTGTGTGAGGAACTCATTTTAGAAGACTTTCTAGTTTAAAAACCTCTTTCTCTTATGCTTTAATAACTGTTGGTGGTAATTTATTTGTTATTTGCATATAGACCCTCTGGATTTGGTAGTTTATGAATGTTTTAAAAGTTAAATGGATTGATTTTATCTTTTTTTTTTCATAATTTTAATTAGATGATATGAGCTCCCTTCCATCTATGGACCATAATCTTCCCACACGCTGTGTTTTCTTCTGTTTTCTCAGTTCAGGAGTATAAATCCAGATGCTACCATACACCATATAATTAAAACCTGACTTAATGATCATTGCCTTTCAGATGACAGCACATTAAGAGAAGATGAATCATCTTTTTACTTCAAGTCCTTCCTTCCCCTTCAAACCCTTCAGCTGGTGACACTGTTTGAACAACAGTCACCACCTCCCAGAAGGAGATTGTAGCTGGCCTGTTTTCTCTGCCAGTGACATCCCTGTACCTGTATCCTTGACCAGTTCAGTACCAGGGAAAGCATCAGCTGTGCAGCCACTCTTCCCTTCTCTAGAATTCTCACTGATGTGAATTGTTAGACTGTTGAACTGTTTTGACCCAGCACAAAATACTGTGTTTAGTGTCCTACCCCTTTGGAGCCCTGAAGAAGACCATCTTTGTATTCCTGCAGTGGATTTTACTGGTTATCTCTCAAACTCTTCATTTCCCACAGCATCCTTAGCAAGCTTTTCTAAGGAGCTAAGACACATGTGGTTGCACTCTGTGTCCTATACTCCCAAAGCTTCTAAACCTGTCAGCTAATTCTGTCCAGGTTTGACAGAAGTCTTGATGGCATTTAATCCCCCTTACGTGTATCTCAGCCTGTGTGAACATCAAAATGCTCGGCCTATACCATTGCAGGGTAGTCAGAAAGTCAGCAGCATCTCCCCTTGGAACCTGTGTGAGCCCTGCAGCAAAATCAGACTTTTCCTACTGGAGTTTCTGACTGAACTAGGAGTTATCCTGAGCTGAATCCTTACCTCTTCCTAAAGATACCTTCCCTTGAGAAACTGTAAGGACAAGATCTGTCTCTTGTCTTTATTTTGTCCAAATTATCTCAGGGAAGGGGGCTTGCTTGGGATTTAGTTACAGTCAAACAATAGTCTTGGGTAGAACTCCTCGTGCCTGGGTATCTCATTAGGTGATTCTCACCTGCCACAGGATATTTGCTTCCAATGTTTCCTTAGTTCTGGAATGAAAGACCATCTTTGGTTGCCATTCATTTTGGTAGGAACAAGGTTTCAATCTTAAAGTAATGTAAGAAAAGTGTTTGCGAAGGTAGAGAAAGGCTGTTGGAAAATCTTGGGATGTTTTTACATCTTATTGCATGACAACCTCCATGAAAACTGCTTATCTGACAACCAGATTATTTTTTTCTAATAGACAAAAATCTCCATAAGAATCTCAAAACCTGTGCAAAGAAGATGGACCCTCCCCTGGTGTCCTGTCATATTGAGGTTTCTGTGCAAAACCTTTCACCCAGAACCGTAGGAACTCCTAGAAAACGTTGGGTACAGAGCTCTCGTATTGTTCTAGTAAAATTGCTATCTATCTTTTTTTTTTTTTAAATGAAAATATACTTTTCTCTCCTCCTGCTGTGAAACTAACCTTACTGAAAATCTGTAGGAAAGGAGGGGAATTGTAGCAGATGGCAGATAATTTTGAAGATAATAAAGTCCCTTTGATTTCTCCTGGATTATTTAGCCATCTCTGATTAGATGTGTTCTATTTGGATTTAGGAAACTATTCGTGCTTTGTTAAATAATTGCTTTATCACAGCCCAGAGATGTTAACTTTTAATGTTTCCTTTGGTGCAATTACAGTTGAAGTGGAGGTCACTTGGTTTGCACGAAAGCTGAGAGGTAAAATCCCCTACAGTTAGAGACAGTAATTACTGTGAACTGCTAATATCCTGCAAGAATGTTTGAAGTTACCCTGAGTATGCAAAAAAAAACATTTAAAAATGTTTTCATCTGATGCATTGCCATGCATTGCTCTCAGTACTGACCCATAACAGATGTCAGCTACAGTTGCACAGATATTTGTAGGACAAAAACTGCTGCTGGGCCTGTGATTAGTTTTGTGTCTGGTAACAGCTGTGGAAAAAAATAATCAATGAGTATTTTTGTTTTGCACCTCATGACTTCATAATTTCTGGGTTTCCGAGCAGTAATGCTGGTTGTTGATCTTAAACCATTTTCATTCAAAAGAAGCTTAAAAATAGCTAAAATACAGTAATTCCTCTGGTTTTGGTTTAAATCATGCACATTTGCCAATGTAAAAATGAGAACCATTGCAAAGGGAGATACTCCAGTTTCCAGTGAAGTTTGATTGCCAAGCTACCTCTGCACTTTTATAAAAGGTATTCAAAAAAGAAAGAAGACCCTGGGGACTGTCTGTACCTTCTTAAGGCACTGTCCTCACACCAGATCTGTGTGCAGCGTGTGACTGTGGAAAGCTTTGGGTGTGGTGTAATGTGTTTTAGATCACAGTGGGTGTAACATGTTTAAGATCACAGTCTAGACCTTACCTATCAAGCTTCTTACCTTCTTCAGGAGTGAAGGGTCTCCTAAATGGCACTATTTGTAAATGCATAATGTGTTTGAGCAGTGCCTTACCCAATGGGCTAGTATCTACATTAACATGTGCAACATAATAAAAGTAGCAACATAAGTCACATAGCAAACCATTAGAAGATATGACTTATATGGAGGAAACAATTTCCTCCTGTGTAATTGAAATTCAAGCTCTATAAAGTCAGGAGCAATACACCCTCTTTGCTGAGCTGTAGTATCACTGTTATTGCCATTCTTATAATTTGAATTAATCATATGCTTCCTTACTTGCAGTTTAGTTCTTGCTCAGGCTCTTAAAGGGCCTTTTTCTTCTCTGAGCAAAGACAATGGAGAACAGTTTTGAAGGTAAAAGAGAAATTCTTGTAGAGTGGGATGCAATTGGGCTTCTTGGACATTTGCTTCCAGTTCCTTTTGACAACTGTCTTAGCTGTAAACGGCTATAAAGGTGTTGCATGTTTGTCATGAGTCTGATGTAAGGGAAACAATCCTTTCTGTCTGGGATAATTCATTGCTGCCTCGGGGAGTTATACTGAAAAAATGCTGTCTTTTCCTCCCATGGTGTACATCTAAGAAGGAAGTGATTGTAATCTGAGGAAGGAGAGACCATCATTTGCTCAGTGGCTGCTCTGATGGGGCCACAGAAATATCTCATGGATATTTGGAGAGCTATGAGTGCTGCAATTCATTAGAAAAATAAACCAGGAGAAATGTCAGGGGCTTATTCTTAATGTTGCTTTGATTTCATGTGAAGTCTGCTGGAGGAACTGAGTGTAAATAATCAAATTCTAATGATGCCAAACTCCTCCCTCTGTCAAAGAGACACAGCACTGAGCTCACGTCTGATAGCAATGACACTTACAAGAAATGTTCTTCATAGGCTGAGACCTTCACTTTGGCTGTATGGGAAGAAATTAGTAATTTAAAATGCTTGAGCTTTTTGACTGCTGATAAATTGAGTGCTGGATATGGAGAACTACATTTTCTGTCCTGTCAAACGGAGCTGGGCACTCTCATGGCTCTGTAGAGACAGGGACTGTGTTCCCTGCAGATTTACCAGACGAGAAGGGCTCTGAAATTTATTCACAGCACTCTGCTGCAGCCTTTATCCAAAGTCCTGCTATGCTTATATGAGGAATCCTGTTCCTGTGTGGATTTATGAGCTCTAGACTCACCTGTGCCTCTTGTCAGAGGTTATGTTTTCAAGACTCCTTTTGAGAAAGTTTGATAAATAGATAATACCTGGCCCCCATCCCAAGTTGTAAGCATTAAAATCCCATAAGCTGTTAGTGTAATGAACATTTGGAGTGAAATATGTTTCTTTTTTTCCCATTTTGAATGTATTTTGTTAGGAATCAGTCATGGGGAAGGTGTGCAATGCCATGCACCTCATGTGAATGTGTATTTACCATGATGATGTGCTGTCCTCCCTCTTGAAGTAATGGGTTATTCATGAATTTGGTGCACAACTGAGCATGGATTTTTCATTTTCCTCTAAGTAGCTGTGTTAATTTGTACTGTTTTAAACCACTGTTTAAATTAACAGCATTTGGTGGGAGTGGTGTTACAACAGTTTGAAGATGATGAAATCGACCCTCCTGGGTATGCTGGTTTATTGTGGGGACTTTTAAACTGCTTAATCTCTATTCTATATTCTTCCTTTTTTTTTTTTTTTTTTTTCTGTTCTGAAGTGAGGGATCCAATAATCACCTCTGTGGATGAGCTGTGTTTCTCTAATGAGGATTTTCCAACAGTTATTATAGGCTTTAGATACACACTGAATATTTCTGTACCTACTTAAATACCCAAGCAGTCACTTATATTTTTTTTCATTATTTTCACAAGTTCAAAAAATCTCGCTCAAAAATACCATGGGTTCTCCCCAGATGAATTATTATCTATATGGAGAAGCAGTACAGAATAAAACTGCAAAAGGGCCATAACAGCTTTGTGACGTGCACTGACACAACCCTTAATGTCATCAGCCTGTGGTTTGTCAAGTGCCCTGACTTTCACTGGCTTCTTTCGTTCTGATCTCAGTCTTTCAGGTACTGTGATAACATCTGAAGAATCTGTTGAAGCACGTCAGACCCTCATCTCCTTTTCACACCTTCCTGAAGTTCCTTGGATCAAATTAAAATAGAATCTGGGAGAACATTAGAGGCTTGGGAAGAAATCTGTTGGATCATTTCAGCCTGTTGATTTCCCCTGCTTTAAAAGTAGTTTTGGTTTGGGATTTTGGAGGTTGTTTTGGGCTTTTTGTGTGTTTGGGGTTTTTTTTCAGTCCTTTTTATTTTTATTTTCTTTAATAGTACAAATTCAGAGCTGAGGAACTCAAAAAACCCCCCAGAAGCCTTGTTTGTTGCTTTTGGGACCAGATGTTCACATGAGTTTCCAAGCATTTCATACATTGCTTGCAAATGTTAGTTAAGACAGAAGATTGCTTTGATTAAACAGGTTTTCAGACTGCTGCTGTTTGTAGCCCTGCTGGTGATAAATGATGGGAACAGTGTTTGATAAAAATATCAAATAGCTAATTTATGGATTTCTGCTAGATTCCACTGATGTGGAGAGCTATTTAGACTTAGTGGGAATAATACAATCAGGCCCTTGTTTATTCATAAACAGTGACTTGAAGGTCAGTCCTTGAGGACCTGGTGATACCATTCCACGGTGATATCGTGTCTATTTGTAGTAATACAGTAATTATTATTGCTTCAGAAATTTTTAAGATACATAAAAATCCAGAATATTGTCAGGAAATGAAGATCGTGAACATTACAGGAACTTGAGTCTATTTTCCTACCTAGAGAAGAGGAAGGAAGTCATATTTTTTTTGTTGATCCAAATAAATTTTCCTGGCTGGTTATTATGGCCCCCTCAGACCCACTGCATGTCCCGTAGTGGCATAACACTGCACAAACTTTGTGAGCCTAACACTGTCACTTTGTGAGCCTAAAGGAATGACAAAGTGTGCCAGGAAAGTCCCCAGGCCACCTTTATGGTAGGTATGGCCTTGCCTGGAAGGGCTGCACTGCTGCCTGTTTGCAGCTGCTGCAGCAGGACTGAGCTCTCCAGCATCCTGCCCCACTCCCCTGGGGCCTGGTGTTTGGTGCAGAACTGGAGGAAAGATTAAAGTAAATTAGAAAAGGGTTGAGTATATGAGCACTTTAATCCAAAATGCCCCAGCTTTGTATCCTTGTTAAACACCTGTAATCATCCAATCCAAGTTTATGAGCAGTCACGTGACTGGACCAGGCAATCCAGATTAGGATTTTTAAGGAAGCTGCTCCATGAATGTTTATTTTGTTCCTTTTCTTGCATGGAGCTGAAGCTATTTGATTTGGTGACCACTGCCAGGTTTTCTTTAAGAAATTCTCTTTATTTCAAATAGTCGATACCGAGATTCATAGATTTACATTCAATCATTGATACCTTGGTGAAACTCCAAGCAGCTGTGGTGGGATAAATGTGGGATCTTGGGTCTCCATAGCTGTTGCCCTATAATGACCAAAATACATATCCCAAAATTTTATACAGTGGACTGAGCAGTTGTAGAGTATACAGAGATTTGCAAAGTGCAGCAACAGCACCAAAGTAAATTAAAGATGGTTAATTTTAAGTAAGTTTTACATGGTTGCATTGATTAGTTTCATTCACCTAAATCACAGGGCAAAAAACCCAAACAAACCAAACCACCAGCCATTTTCTGCTTAAGTGCAATAAAGAAATGTTTATTTCACTTTTATTTAGAATGTCTGATGTTCAGTCTAGAAAAAATTTCTACCAAGAGACCAGTCAGATGCAGACAGGACACCAAGAAAATAAATTGATATTGGAGAACAGGACAGTAGGAGTTTTACTTTCTCTGGCTCTCTAGGTTTAGAGTTAATCTATGAAATTATAGCTTTCTGCATTAATTAGGCTGCTGTCTAGAGCTGTGTCATGAAATTTGCAGAGCAATTGAAGTTAATGAGTCTTCTCACAAATGCAGCTGTGTCCTCCCTCACACTGCCATCAGTACAGTGCAGCCACGAGCAGGCACTGGAATCAGGGAATTACTTATTTTCTAGTAAAGGAGTAATGGCAGGTGCTTACATATAAAATATGTGATATATGTATGTATATATTTATATATACACTGAAATGAATGTTTTTTAATATATATAAACCAATTTATCTATGTTTTTAAGCATTTTCCAGTACTGATTTATATATAACTAAGAACACCTGCACAGTGAATCAGAGAAAAGGATGTTTCATTCATTCAGTAGCTGCACTCAAGTAATAAAGCAATTCTGAAGGTCAATAATGGGATTAGGTAGATCCTGATTTTGCCTTCTGGCCTCATCACTACGGTCCTCTTGTTAAAACCACAGAGCTTGTTCTAAAATACAAAAATACTGCCTTAGCAAAATGTTTCAGAAGATACCACAATTTAATGTGTGAATTTAATTGTGACTTTTCCAGCCACTTTTGATAATAGTGTGTAAAATGAAAGATGTGACCAATTTTTTTCACCACTGGATTCTACATTTTCGAGGAAAAGCACCCGTATGTCACATGATTAGTATTGAAAATACAAGTTATTTCTGTAATAAGTGATGTAAAGAACAAGGATCTTACTTAAATATTATAAGAATTTTAAGAACCATGCGAATTCATTACAATTCTGTTATCTTACCCTATTCATTGGAAAACAAGTAATAGGAAAAAAATGAAATTTTTTTAATGAAAAAAAGATGAAACAAAGGACAGGAAATTTCCTTTAAAAGCTCAGAAAGGGAGATCTGCTGAAATCAAGTATAATTCTAGAACCTGCAATTGAAAGGGAAGAACACAGGTTTAATTTTGTGATTAGTTATGTCTGGTAGTAGTGCACTTTAGAATATATCAGCATATTATAGAAATACCTTGTAGTACTTGAAAAAGGGAAAAATAGTAATTACACTGATTCTGGACTTTAAAAAGGAAAAAGGTGGGTTGTTTTTTTTTTTGTGCTGGGGAGGCTACAAAACGTAGTCAGTTTAGGAAAGCTCAGTTAAATTATATGACATTTTAAATGTTACAGGTAATGTCTTTTCAAGTTAGTGTTTCCAACCTAATGCAGATAATAGGATAATGAGGCATTTATGGAGATTATACTTTACAAGTTACAAATGTACTGCTCTCTAGCCAGCAAGATTGCACACAAAACCAGAGGGGTCATTCAGGAAACCATTAGGGATGCTCATAGTGTAGAGAAGAATAAATTGAACTTTGTTGGGTTTAATGGCTTTTCCATGTGTCCTAAATTCTTCTTACCTCCTTTTAAAAATTCTCCCGTCTGTAGTGCAGTTGCACTGTGGGTTTAAAGTGCATTCATCTCCTCCAACCCAAGGAATTCAATTTCACATTTTTAAGTGCTCCTTGGGTTCCCGTGAAAGGTGGGGTTCCTTGCCTTGCCCAGTCAGCTGCAAAGGAGCAGGCACTTTGCCAGGTGAGATTTTTGCCATCAGCTGGTACCTCAAATGGGGTAACCTGGCTCGAAGTCCTTCCTGTGGGGGAGCCCCAGCTTGTGACACAGCCTCACCTGTCCTTCTGGCTTGTTTACTCAGCTTTGCAAACTCGTGATGCACTTTTAATTACCCATCAGAAAGTTATTGACTGTCAGACAACTGAACTTCTTTCAGAAAAACCAAGATGTCAGAGTTAGAAAAGTTTGTTAGTACTCTTCCTCAGTAGCCTGGAGAAATAAAGTGGATGTAGGGTGTAAAAAGAGATGTAATATATCCTAATGTGTAAGGGCTGGACTCTCCAGTGACTTTGAATCTGGCCATATATGAAGGTTATGGAGATAAAGGAATATGGCACAGAAGGAAAAATGGAGAAGAGATGAGAAAATTAGGAAAAGAAAGCATCAGAGAAGAATAGCAAAACCATGTTCTGCAGTAAATAGGGATACATTTGAAGAGGGTGTGGGTAACCATGTGGATCTCTTGTGAGAGTGTCAGTGAAGGACTCAGAGCAGAATTGGAGCAGACCCAAAGCAATGTTCTTCTGATCATATATCAATGAATTAATCATTACTCCGAGTTGTTTGATGTACCAATGAAATGCATCATTACATTGAACCATCTGAATTTTTTACACCGTAATACATCACTGGTGAGGTAGAACCCTAATGATAAATTAGCATGCAGCCAGGCTTCATTATGTTGAATTAACTAAAACAAGGTTTTTTAGGCTGATAAATATATAATGTGAGCCGTCTCACCTGGGAGACTGAGAGGTAGAAGACTGGTGAACTCGCACGTGTCAGAGTGCAACAGGAGAGCAAACAGCCCAATTTGGGGTGGTTTGGATATGAAATATATGCCTAACGTGGCTGTGGAAGTAATTGGATGAACCAGCACTTCAATCATGAAACTTGTCACTCTGTAATTATCTCTTGAGTTCAGCATTATCACGCTGGTGTGTCAAACAAGAAATGTGGAATGGTAACTGAGAATGCATATCTTAAAATGTCAGTATTTCTCATTTTACAGACAGGATCATTAAGAAGGGAGAAGGCTCTGAAGGGGCAGCCTCCTATATTTGCCAGAAAACAGATGACAATTTAGTCACAGAGGAAAGAGAAATTTACTAAATTGCATTCAACCAGAATATAATATATTTACTTTCCTCCCCTATCACCTCTGCTGAAAGTGGCTCTGTACACATTCAGACATGATCTGATTGATATGAAAAATAAATCATGTCCGTGTCCTGCAAGTTTGCTACATTTTAAAATAATAACAGGAATTCTGACATTTCTAGCATTAAAGCCATAACTCCACCTGTCACTGAGTTAAGAAAATCTCAGGTGGTACTTTTAAAAAGCAACAAATTGAAATTGTTGCTGGTGGAAGAAAATTCAGAATGTGACAAACAAGTACTTTTAGTCACCTATTTATAGAGAAGTGATTGCTTATCTAAATATATAAAGCTAAAGTTTTCCCATTAAAACAAGTTTTAGTAAAAGATGTAGTGATTCACAGGAAAGGTGGTTTTAACTTTTCTGGGAAATAATGATTTTATTTTTCATGTCAATTTTTGATGTGAGGAAACAGAAGATGCTTGATTACAACCAGAGCAAATGCAAACAGTCACTTGTATCTACTTCAAAAATACAAAGAATTGAAGTCTGGAATAAAAAAGAGCATTTTCCCTTTTAATAATACTTTGGAGTAAGGAAGCATTTTGATCAACCCTAAAAAAAGGAAGAATAAAATTTTATTTACATAACCTGTTGGAGAACCATTTGGAAAATCAATACTCGACGTCCTACTCACTATGTGAAAAGGTGGGAAGCGTGGCCTTTTAGCATTTCCTGAATTGCAGGGGACAAACTTCACAAAATAACTGACACAGTGGTGTTTTGTGTGAACAACCATAGAAGGATTCACTTCCCAGTTCGTTTTTGTTAGGTGGGTGGGAAAATCATCTCTAATCTGATTATTTAAAAATATCTCAAATAGTCTTTTGTGGCATTTAGAGATTTAAAACTTGGTCTGTATTCCTCATAAAATATTGGACAGCAAGGTAGTAGCATCAAACAAAATGCATCACTTTGAGGCAGTATCTTCATTCTTTTCCTAAATTTAAATTTGAATATTAATATGGTTTGCAGAAAGTACTTAACTAAAAAAAAATCAAATCTAATTTAAAAATTCATGGGCTGCATAAGTAAAAGGATTTGTGGAATATAGTTAAACGTTCAAACCTAATTAAAAATACCATACTACATTAAAAATGAGGGAACCGTGTTCATGATAACTATACTCCTGCAAATAAATTAGCTTTTTCATTAGTACTATTTGTTTAATGTTCTCCATTAAGCTAATGAAATATTGAGAGATAATTTGGGATACATAGTTTTGTGAATTTTTCTTTTAGCCTAATCCTGTGTGTGTTTTAAGTCCTCCACTGATTATTTTTGAGTTGGCTGCGAGGCTTCTATCCACCAAAAAGCTGCACAAAAGATGACCTGAATTAAGTACATAAATATATATTTGAACTTTAGTTCTGTTTAAAAAAAATGGTACAGGCCTCACCAGTGACTGTTGGTATTTATTTTGACGTTGTCATCAGAACTGATGAACAAAGTGTGTGTGTGCAGGTGTTGTGTGTGTACACAATCTGTGTATCTATTTAAAAAATGAGTATTTGCCACGTCCTGATGTTCCTCTTACTCCTCAATGAGAACAGAAAAGTTACAGTTGATGGAAAGGACCACACTTGAAATCTGGTTCCCTGGATACCTGGACAATTAAGCTCCTTTAAAATCTTTATTCCTTCTACTCCAATTTGTTTTCAATAGGACCCAGAAACCAGAGGCAGAGATAAGTATTTCTTTTTGATTGGCACAGGTAGGATTTATGGTGAAGAAGTCCTGATGGCACATCTGTCTCTTACCCTCATCATCTTCTCATGAAAAAAAAACCAAAAAAATAAATTCCCTGTTTCAGGCCTGAAGAGCTGAATCCAGGATAAATCCTTGCTCAGTCATCATAATATTATTTTTTTCTCATGAGGAAGCAGATGCAAAAAGCCCAGTACAGAAAAAAGGTCAGCAATGTTTCAGCTGCCCTCATTAAATTAGGGTTGTTAGGCAACAGTTTAATTACAAATATGTAATCTATTATTTGAACTACCAAGCAAATAAGCATTAGAAACATTAGACAAATTCTGTGTGGTGATGAGCTCTGCAAGCTGTTGCTTAGGTGGTCAATAATAAGCTGAAAAAGGCAGCCAGGGAATAGTTTTCACCCTTTTTTACCCTCCTCCCATCACTTACTGATATTGTAGTTTTCACAAGATAAAAATAGTTCGCACCCCCAAAGACCAACCGGGGCACTGTTTAAGTAGAACAAACAATGGGAAATCCTACTAAAAAATCCACATTTCTGGTATCACGGAACATATCTAGCATGTTAAAAAGGTATTCTTCACATGCAGTAGATTAGTAGCACTAAATAAATCTTTGAACAGTTTAAAAATGTACGTATCGAAAAATCAGCAGAACAGAACTTTATAGCATTTGGTGTTCTGGAGCATCATCCCTCTTCATTTGCTTTGTATCTGGAGAATGAAATGTGAGACGAGTGAAGTGTGGGGGTTGTGTGAAGAGCCACAAGGGCTTTGCCTCTAGATGTGATCTGTACAGGCAGAGGCACACGGAGAAAGAGCCAGAGTGTGCTGTGGAGAAGAGCATTTGAGCTTAAATTGCAGCACTGGATTTTTCTTTACAATGCCGTTTTGCCCCTTCGCTTAATTTCTTTCTCTTCTCTCTGGAATCTCATCAAGAAACTAATCGAGAGCGTAAAAGAGCATGGGCTTAGAGTACCTTTCATAGAGCTATTTTAATCAATCTTCAGTACTGTATATGGATTCATATAAGACCTTTAATTAACTTGCACATTAACACTGGTTAAGCAATTTTAGATCCTTAACTTATCAGGAATGTTGTATGCAAGGGATTTGAATAGCTGAGCAGAGTTTGTCATCAAACACATTTCATCACGGCGCTCTTATTATGCTGGTCACCACACAGAGAGGGAAACAAATGAACTGAGAATGGTGCTTTTCTGAGCTTTTCCATTCTTTAAGCATTAATGCTTACCTGCATATTGCTGTCTCACAAGTGTAGGCAGGTTTTCTGAAGGGAGAAGCACTTGCTGTTCCTGTTGACCTCATTCAGAACTGAGGGTATTCTCTGCGTAAAGATCCAGCCTCATTTAGTCTTGTAGTGGTTTGTAACATTTAAATCTCTCTTTATGTGGCACATTGTCGTGTTTCCTCGTAGCAGCAGTTTTGAGGAAACCTCATTTCTAAACTGGTGCTTAACATTTGCCAGAGTTGCCAAAGCCAGTGGAACAGCTGGCACAGAACACCTCAGTGCTGTCCTGGGAGCAGGAGTTGCTGCCTACACATGCACATGGACTGCCTGATGCAGCTCATCCCAGCTTTTCCAGCAGCTAACTGACGGGATTCAGTGAATTGATTCAGATTTTACGCATTTATTTTAAAATCATATCCATCTCAAAAATTCTACTAGAACAAAACTGAGTTGTTTATGTGCTTTCCTACTTCTTTTAATCACTTCATGGAAAATATTTTTGTGTCTTACGTTTGTTTCTAGGGCCTCATATGTAACAGGAGCTTACTATGACATAGATAGAAAAATCCATAGCACCCACTAGCCTTCACCATGAAGGATCTGGATTATTTTACAATGTTTTAGCCTTTTGTTCCCATGTTCTGCTTTCAGAAAGAGCAAGGTAAATCCAAATCCCATGAATGAAAAGTATTTTAGTGAACTAAACAGGAGCTAATGCTTCTTATTCAAAAGTGCCTACAGCATTTTAACCTGTAGTGCATTAATTTCTCAAAATTACTTTGTGTCCAGTCAAAAATGATTATAACAAGCCCTTTCCCTAATCAGAAAGACAACAATGACTTTCAAATCCAATTATTCTGTTACCTGCTGAAAATTTCTGATGCCTGACTGAAATTATTATCATGCAGGTTTGCAAGGATACCTATGGGTGTTGCTGTCATTGCAGCAGTGGAAGAGAACTCTCTGGTGCTCTGGGGGCCTGGCAAGGACCTGCCTTTAATGCTCATTGGTGACCCTGCTGATTTTGGAACTAAGCCATCTCTGAGTGGGCGTGATCAGGTCTACTCAAGTGAAGTGTGTTAGACATGGATGTTGACCCTGAGATTGGGACAAATCTTGGCATTTAATTACCTGGAGGGATTGTGTGATACAAACTCCTAAAATGAAAACCAATAAACTTTACTGGAGTTTATAAACGTGTGAGAAAGCTGCACAGCATCGCAAGTCACCGGTTGGTGGATCTGTGTGCATGAGATTTATTTCTCGACTATACTCTTTGCAGAACTCAGGAAATACGAGCTCGATAAAATCTTTGCACTGCTTTACTGATGGTTTTCAGTCAGGCTTTGTCATGTGATGAACTCTGCATAAAACTGAACCCCGTTATCCCTGCCACGCATGGAACTCCAGGAAGTTTGAAAGCTGGTTGCAATTACCAGATACAAGATGGCAATTAAAGGGGTGCATTCTTAACACAGACGTGCGTAATGCGCTCGAGACTAATTAAAGATGTGAGCACACAGATCACTAGGAATTGCCCGGGAATAGAAGTTCACTTGAAATAAGGTAATTAAGTTAATCTTCTGATAGTGGGGTTTTGCAGTAAATGCATGTACTAAATATGAAAGTAAGGAACTTAAGAGGTAATTAAAAGTAATTCAGGCATTAAATTAACCTTCTAGCTATATGAAGTGGTAGTAATTACAGACATCAAAATTAGAATCATATTGTAATCAGATTAACTACAGTGTAATTAATGTACCTACATCACAACCTATCTACAAAAGCCAAATACAAGGTGTTGGTTTCTCATCAAACATTAATGCTTCAGCTGCAGAGCAAGCCTCTCAAAACTGGGAGCAGAAGTCAGTACCCCAAATCCGAACAAAGCTGCCTGTGCTGGGGATCTGCCCCGTTTCCAAGAGCTCCACCATGGAGTTTCCAGGAAGTCTGCAAAATCCTTCCCTAGCTTTTCCTGTCCAGAGGTATCCCTGTGCTGGGGATGAGCTTTGCAGGCTCCCTGGCAGAGCAGGAGTTACAGCTCTGTCGGAGGCAGGCAGAGCCTCCACTCCTCTTTCTGCAATTAGGCTTCTCAACATCTCTCTCAGGAAGGTGCTACTGGCTCATTATGGCTAATTGCTGGCAGACACCTGATTCCCTCGGAGGCCAAGGAGAGGAGCCAGGCTGAGGGGAGGGCTGTGGTGGCTGAGCAGGAGCACCTACCAGGCAGGTGGATGCACTTTTAATCATTTCTACAATTGACTTACAGCTACAGGAAACTTGACCTTTTCTTTGATTAGAATCTGAGCTGATGAAATTCCCCTTCTTCCCTGCGATCAGTTGCCACATGAATTAGGCCATTAGATTTGTGTATCTACCTATCTGCCCTAGGCATGTTGTTAATGCAGCTGTGATTAAAGTAATTTATTACAAATTATTGGGTGTGAAAAGGGATCTGATACTATAAAGTAATATTTTAAAGGAGACATTCTAATAGGCACAGTCAGTGTCATGCTTTGTTTTCAATTATTTTATCTCTGGCACGAACAATAGATTACCCACCACAGGCTTTGTGTTATAGGGCAACTTGTACATGGAATGTGAAGCAAATGGAACTAAAAAAAATCTGATTGCATCTCAGTCTTAGCTGAGACTCTACCATTTTCCAAGGCCGCAGAAGTAGATTAAACACTATGCAGTTTGATTTCTATGTATTCCTTTATGTTGCAGTTAAGTGTAAGCCATTTTTCTTGTCAGGAAAGGTTTCTTTCATGTTATTCCTCCCTTCTCCACTTTTTAAATTCATTTCAGGTATCCCCCTAGATAACACTCAAGTTTTATTTTAATGAAACAAAATTTTAATATTGAGCATTTAGCTACATCTATTTACATGTGAGCAAGAAGTCCAGCCCTTGTCCCACCGTATTCATTCCAGGGAGTTCTCCTGTACACTTGGCAAGTTTTTGACTCGAGGCTGTTCCCATGCAGCCAGACACGCTGAAAGCACCAGGATGGTGCAGGTGTACATCACTCTGCACATCATCAGTCATGCCTCTGAAGGTTGATTTTTTTTGGCTTCAAATGTTTCAAATGGTTTGGAGATCTCTGTGGAAGGGTGTGGGCACACCTTCGTCCCACTCCGTGCAGAGGGTCAAGGACGCCGTGGCCACGTTGATGCCTGTGTGTTTCCAGGACTTCCCTCCACGGTTTGTTACTGACTCGAGCTGGAAAGATGAGAATTGCTTTTGTAATTACACGATTGAACTGCTGGAATTGCCTGAAGGATAGATTGTATATCACACTCGTGGCATTTATTACTTTTTCATCTGAGTGGAAAAAAGCAGCAGAATGCTGAACAAGTCTGATCAAATCACACAACTATTCATCAGCAGTCATGAGTTAACACAGAACATATACAAGACTCACTGAAAAGTGTGAATTTTACCTTAAAACCTGTTTGATTACTACATTGTGGTCCATCAATGAAAAAGATACTGTCTTTTTTTGTAATTGTGGCTTAAAGTTAGGGGACAATGAACAAAAGAGCAAAGAATCAGAGAAGAAAGAAAACATATCTTTGATTCAAAGCTCTGGTTAATTCAATAAAATATGTCCCTTCAGTATTTTCCAAAAGAAAGAAGTCTTTGTACTTTGGCTGAAACTAGCTTTTATGAATTGGAAATCTGTCCAACAAAGCTGGAAAGAAGTTATTAAGTCTTCTCCTGAGAGATTTTTTCATAATTCCTGTAAAATTCTTAGACATTTTTAAAACAATCTGTCTTATTATTTGTTGGTAATTCAGGGCCACTGTTTTGTGAATGAGAATCACATTAGCATTTAATTATTATTTTGTATGTTTTGATCATAAAGACTGAAATTATTCTTTGTTTCTCATCTGAAAGAATATATATTCTTCGTATGGGGTTTCCACTTTTCTTTCCAGTGTAATTCGTCAGAAGAATGTAGTTGTTTAAGACCTTGGAGAAAGCATAGTAACTTTTCATAGTCAAAGGCTCTATGATTTCTTACCATTTTAATCAAAAGTACAAGAAACTCCTTTACTGGAGAGCTGTGAGGAAAAAACAACAGGTCGCAGGACTGTTGCAAAACTGGGCATTGCCAGAATTAGTAACACTGAAGTTCTTTCAGTGGCTGAGAGGCACTTGGCTCCTTATGGAACCCTGGAGCTACAGGAAAAACATGTCACCAAGTCCAAAATATCCTCTCTGTGCATTATGGTTGGACAAAATTGAGCTGATCCTAGGAGTCATATACACTATACAGAACACTTCAGTCTGTTAAACAGAAGTAGGTGGCATCATTAATTTCCAAATAAGCATAAGCAGTGACTTAGTCTTTCTCCTCTATTTTCTAGATCACCTTATTACAACACTAGAGAATACCTGTGTGCTGTAATTTGGAGTGATGGATACTAAATTTTTGAGAAACCTGATTTTTACGTGGATAATAACACAAATGGACACTCCAGGCCATCCTTTTCTAACAAGCAGCTGCTCCCACTAGGAATTAGATTATACCTGTTTGTCCTTTGTACCTGGTGGGTACCTGGAAAAGCTGTAGAGACAGGAAACAAATTGTCAAGGGCTTTCAGGATGGACACCTGAACACCTCTGCTGTTGCACCCTCTAC
The DNA here is from genome assembly GCA_013397975.1 of Machaerirhynchus nigripectus. NCBI lineage: Eukaryota > Metazoa > Chordata > Aves > Passeriformes > Dicruridae > Machaerirhynchus > Machaerirhynchus nigripectus. The sequence goes on along the minus strand of VZRQ01000108.1, from coordinate 531,626 downwards.
TGTTAAAGAATTCATAGTTGAAACAACATTTGCGTGTTCTTAGTTTTAGGGATGTTAAGGTCTGCATTTTAAATTTTTCCTCAAAATTATAATAGTGTATCATGTACAATGGATTTTATCTTTTTTATTAATGGAAATTTCAACCATCTGATACTGTAAATCAGGTTTAAATTTTCAAAACTCAAAACATTGCCTAAGAGTTTCCACTACCATCTTAAATGTAGCTGGTGCAGAAAGAGTCAAGTTGTGGGAGCATGGGCTGCATGTAACTCATGGTGCAGGAATTGCTTTAAAGCCACACTTTAAGTCAAAGTTGCAAATTATCTGCTCTGTGTCCTTATCAGTGTCTTCACTGCTCCAGAATGAACCAGCTGGTGCTTCAGGCTTGCCTCCAGGATCATTTGTCTCAAAGTGGGCAACCTCTCAGTGTCAGCCCACCTCAGTGTTGTTGCATGTGGTGACATGGATGGATAAGGGGCAGAGGATGCTACAAGGCCTTTGTGGATCCACAAGAACCCCAAAGTCACCAGTCACGAGGAACGATGAAGCTTATGGATGGTCTGATGCTCAGAGATGACACTGCCATTGTGGAGCATGTGGAGAGATGGAACCATATGTTAAGGCTGCTCTGGGCTAGTGGCCGCTCCAGGGCAGTTCAGTCTGGGTTATCCCTCTCTTGTGCCTGATGCAGACCCCTCAGACCAAGCTAGCACACGGAGCAGAGGGTCAGCTGGGGGCACTCTTTGTGTGATGTGTGAAATTGAGTTGAGTAACTTCCTTTCATGCAGCAGTGAAGAGCAATCCTGTTCCTAAATTCCATCAGGTGTGCGTTTGGTAGGTGAGCCCCACTGGTACAAATAAGGCAGCAACCACTGACCACCCCCTACATCTTTCATTTTAACACTGTACCACAGGAATTAAAGTCTCTCTTGTCTAAGAGCTTTGGATGCCACGTTAGACTGCTGTCAGGTTTCTTTTCTGCTTCCCGTTCCCGCGTAAATGGCTGGTTCTTGTACGGCATGACCTGATCACCAGGACAGGTCAGCCAGAACAGAACTTCAAATTGGGTTGGATGTATCTTGAATTTAATTAACTCCTGCTGTTTAGGCCACTTAGACCTCACTTTCTGAGCTGAATGGTTTACTCTTCTACTTTTATCTCTTCAGGATGAGAGGCTGGGTCCAAAGACCAGCGAATTGAAAGGACTTCAGGAAACTTTGTAGCCTGTTACAACAATAATGGGGGGAGGGACTCAGAAACTTCCTTTTGAGCAGCTACACGCCAGGTGAGAGCAAACTCAAAGTGGAGGGCAAGACAACTGGGGTGCACCATTCCTTAACTTCTCTTCCTGGAGCTGGAGATGAATAAGGCTGGCTTCTGCTCTCTGCTCCACGTGCAGCCCAGACTTTCCAGCAGGGAGTGGAGGAATGGACTGAAATGAATTAAAAGCTTCCAGGTTAGTTAAGGTTCTCTTGATTCACCTTTGTTTTGTTCCTTACTAGAGTCTCGACTCAACAAACCTGTGTAACCGGTGGTGCCTTTGAAGTCTGAGGCAGGAGAAGGTGGCCCTCCTGCCCCCAAACAAAGAGCTGTGTTGGCTCTTTAGGAGGGGCATTCAGGTGTGTTTGGAGGACAGTGCTCACAGTTCACGCTCTTTGACCTTTCATTTCTAATGCTACCAGACACATCTGGAGGGTGACCATGATGGCCCTTGCAAGATATAAGTGGCCACACTGATGTAAAGAGATGTCTAGGAAAAATGCAAGTATTTTGTTCCCCACACAGGGCTGTTATCTTGACACGCTCTCTTCAGTAATTAGCAGAGTTAAACCCACAGAACTGTTTCCCCAGGTTCTAAGGAGCTGTTCTGTGGCTGAGGTGGCAGTTCAGTGGCTCTGCAGCATCTGAGGCTTCTGATTCTTGTAGAACCACACCAAATGGGTCAGAGCAGGAGCAGCCTGTTTCTCTCCATAATCCAAGGCTGCTTTGGAGACATCCTTCCAGCTTTTCCACTTTGAAACCATATTTTCAATATTTATATTCTCAATCAAGAAGAGGTATAGGTTCTGATAGAGCCTGAATAGCCTGCCTCTCCCAGAGGGATTAGTCCCATGATTGAGTGAGCTCATATAAAGCTGGTAATTCTTTGTAGGGGATGGTGTTTCTTTACAGTGAAAAAATAAATGTCTCCATTTTATCTTCACAGTTTTGCGAGGTATCTTCTTTTTCATAGATCTTTTTGCATATTTTGTGTGATTTTCTGGTGCCGTGCATTTGTGCCACATGTCTGTTTCTTCCTCAGTATAAATTTTTCATAGTCACTTAAAAAGTACAAAAAGAATTAGTGTCTGCAGCTGAGCTCTCAAGGGCAATAATCTAATAACAAATGTGTGGATGAGAGAGAAAAAGACTTGATTATGCATTTCTAAACCATTATGACAGAAAACAACAGAGAGGAAATGTTTTTAACCTATGAAGCTTAATTAAATTTTATCTTGCACTGTAAAATGCTCTGGCTGTGGTCCAAGAAGGACTTGTGTACAGATGTCTCCTTGCTCAATCCCTGGTTTCTTCAGCTGGTTGCACGACCCTGAGTAGAGCAGTTTGCTTTCCTAAAAACATCATGAGAAGGGCTTGGAAGAATCAAGCTGGAAGCTGAACACTGCTTTTAAATGTGGGGATTTAAGAAGTTCTGTCGATACTGGTCACTCAGGCCTCTCCTCTCTCAGTGCAGTGACAGGGAGATGAGCACAGAGAGGACAGAGAACAAAGGGCCACTGAAACCAGCTCTGCCTCTTGAAGGAAAGCCTGTGCAGGGCTTTCTCCCTGCTCTTACATGGAACTGGAGGAAGAAGACAAAGTGCTTTTCCTCAGGAAAAAAGGCCTCCTGGACATTTTTTTTTTTAATATTTTACATAAATTATATGGTTTACTTTGAATCATCTTTAATTCAAACACACAAATGTTCTCAAAGCAGGACCTGGGTGCTCTGCCCAGCTGTCAGGGAGACCTTTCTCCCTCAGTGCTCCTGCTCAGGCACTGTGGCACATGGCAACCTTTCCACCACGTGGAACAGCTTAAGGGGGACATATAAGGATGTTGTGGGATGCTCAGAGATAAGTGTTTGCCACTTGCTGTGTATTACATCCTAATAGTTCAGTAGAACAACCTGAACAGTGTCCATCACTGAAAAAAGAAATGCACAGGCAATCTACTCACAGCACACTAACCCTACCTGGTCTTGACTTTGGGGGTTGTAAGCTTTGTAAAAGTGTCTTCCTATAAAAAATTCAATTTTTCAGAAAATATTCCTACATGTTTTCCTTCTTTGGGGGATACCTGGACAAGACAGTGAAAATGCTACTGAAATAATGTAGCATTGTAATTGTGGAATTTTTCAATGACGTGTAAAGGGTGACTTCTGTCATCTGAGTTTAAATCAGTCTGACTGCAAAATCCATGCCCAGTACTTGTTCTGGTGGAATTGTTAATGTGTTCTCTGGTTAGTGAGCAAATACTGTTGTCTGAAGTTTGTACCTGTGGCCTAAGCAAAGGAGCTGAATCTGCTCTTAGACAGTGAGTCAGGAGCAGAACCAGATCCAGAACACAAGTTTTGTTTTTGTATTTATGTTCCTCATTTGATGCAGCTGCTGAAGCTTCTCCAAAGCTCCAGGATGCTTCTACCATTAGTGCTGCTGCAATTGTACCACTGAGATGATCTCTACAATAGAGAATATTGTACTTTATAGGTAATTTAACTGCTGAGAGAACAGAAATGTTGCAGTAGAGAAGGAAAAGTTTAAAGAAATTCATTGTAAATACATCAAAAATCTGCTAAATGTGGCACTTTCTGTGAATCTTGACCCCTATGGAAATACTGCCATGTATGTGCAGGGCACGTCACACTTCATGGAAGTTAGTCTTAAAATAGTGAGAAGTCTGACAAAAGTAGGTTCTGAAGTACATTCCAAGACCAGTTCAGGGGGAGGGAGAATAACATGAAAACTCTGCTACAAAAAATTGAGGCAAATTCTCCTCTTCATTAGAATGAGATATCCAATGGATGTTTGTAATGTAAGTGGAAATGTAAACTACACAATAATTTTTGACAGAACAAACATGGAGGGGTGCCACAACTTATGCCGTTCTGCAAAAACAGGATTTAAAAAACAATTTACAAGAATTGTTGCTACAGCAATTGGAAATTGCAGCATAGAAAGTCTGGCAGAGCAAACGTTCTCACAGGTTTCCCTTCTTTGATTTACAAGATTAAATACACTTGAGAAAAGCCTAATTTCCCATGCAGGAGATGAGAAAGAGGAGGCTGTGTCTGATGCTGAGCATGTTTATTTAATGTCCGTGTCTGTACCAGTGGTCTCCAAAGAGCTCTTAGGAAAGCTCCTGTGGTCTGTGCATTTCTGTTCCTTTGGGAAATTTCTGCTAAGTGTTACTTTGGTTGCACGAAGCATGGGAGGTGCCACCAGAAAGTAAAATGTGATTTTAATGAGTCCAGGCTTACTAAGGTTTCTATGCACTATAGTTTCATCTGAGGTATAAAACTGTGAGTGTTTAATGCAATTCTGGGTGCAGTTTTAGAAAGAGCATGCAGTGGGTAAAGCAAAACAAAAATGCCCAGGTCCAGAACTAGACACAAGTGCTTATGTACCACAACCAGTTACAACATCCTGATCTGTGAGTTCAAATGGAGGTGGAGACTTGGAGAAGTCAGCACTGGGCTCAATGTGAAGTGGGAAATTTTTCCTGTTTGTCATTTTTGTTTCCTAAGCTACCTGTTTATTGCTTATCCTGGTTGTATTGTTCTGGAAGAATACCAGGAGCATTTTTCTTTTCAGGTTACAGGGGTGCAGATTGTAACACTGCAGCAAATTCAGAAGCAATTTGATGGCATTCTTTAACTTCCACCAAGTTTTGTTTAGCACTGCATAGTCAGCTAAAGACAGAACAAGAGCATATTAGATTTAATTTAATATCTTTGTTGACAAATTGAAAGCTTCAGAAAAGGTTTTATATGAATCATAGTTGTCTATTTTGTAAGGTTTGCATTTGTTTCTTGTCAGAAAGCACAAAAGTTTATTGTTGTTTACTTTAGAAACAGAGTAGTTAGACATATTTTTCTGTTCAGGCAAAAGCTTGTGTTTTGCACAAACTGCACAAAAAATGCAAATAATCTGCTTTTATAGGTTTGCTATGGAGGTGCTAAAGTTCAGTCTCTGAGTTAAGTTGTGCTGCATAAGGCATGGCAAGAAGACAGAAAATAAATGCAACAAGCAATGGAGGAACAGCTGTTGCAGAAGATGGATGTTTTGCTGTAATGATGTTGCTAAGATTATTAATTTATTTAATAGAATTCAGAAAGGATTCATCTGTTAGCTGTCATGATTTTATCACTGGGAGCCTGCAGGTTGCCATAGGCTATGGGCATGCTGTGTGCCTGTTAACAACATCCAAGGGGGGTCAGCTGACAAATAGCTTTGTTTATTACCATTTGGTTTATAGTTCAGGATTCATTTGGAAGGTCCCAGCTAACATTTGGTCCCTCAGTTTCCTAATTTTGCTGACACCAGCTGTAACAGCAGCCTTTCTCTCCTGTAAAATCCTTCTTCCTTTGATGAGCTTGTTCCCATAATTGGTTAGGCTGGTTTTTTCCTGCCTAGACTTTATTAATGTTGGTATTGCAGGGGTACCTGCAGGCCAGTTATGACCTTGCTATTCTAGCCACAGTCTGTACACGTCACAAAACCATATCTTGTTAAATATCTTACAGTTTGTGTTTAAGATGAGACAATAAGTGGATGAAAACAGCAGATGCAAGGGCTAAAAAATTATGAGAAATTCTCTTAATTAGGTGAATTTGTAGGATGCCCTGGATTTGTTTGCTGCTCCTTTGCTGTTATTTTAGGGTTTGGTGCTTGTCAGTCTTTCAATGCCATGTAGTAAACGGGGCTTCTACCACTGTAGCACCTGCCTTAAAGTGTGCTGGTGCTATTTGGAGGCAGAGAGGTGAAGGTCACAGTGATTTGTCCTGATACCTGCACTGATGGCACCCGTACAGCCTCAGTCACCGGCAGTTATTGGCTGTAATCCGGGGTTGTAATTCAAGTGGTCTGATTGAATACGAGGGGTGATAATGCTTCTTCTCATTATTATTATTATTACAAAGAAAAAATGCCAGCATGTGACCACATAGCCATGATTCACTCATCATCTGAAAACTGTGTGAATCAACACTCTCTGATTTGATTTCTGAGAAGCTAATGGAAAGATTATTTATTCTTTATTTCTCTATTTCTTCTCTCTATATTTTTTTAAGAGGAGCCTTGCATGTCCACCCTTTACCTATCCTATCAGAAATCTGACATAGTTTTAGAAAATCATTTTACCTTAATTTCAAGAGATTT
>VZRQ01000108.1:472126-525099 GCA_013397975.1 Machaerirhynchus nigripectus | reverse complement strand
TGAGCTGAGTTCTCTCTGAGTGCTAGTTGAGAAGGGGCCCAAAGATTCATGGAACTAAAGAAAAGCCACAAGTTACAGGAAATATGCCTAATGGCAAATTAAGAAAGAGGAGAGAACCCAAGTTTAGAAAATTGATGAAAGGAAAACAAAGAATGTATAAGTGCTGGAAACAAACCAAACCCGACATCCTCACGTTTGGAATAATTTTAGGCAGTGTTTCAAGCACATCATCATCAGTCCCAAGACCAGGCTGAGTGCCGCCAGCTCTGTACTTGAGCTTGCATGGTTGTGCTGCTCTGCTCCCGTCCTTGCCATTGCCCACCTGCTCTTCCATCTTCCCACCTGCCCTGCCAAGCAAACAGCACAAAGCCATGACAAAGGAGTTTATTATTTCTCTGATTTACATATTGGAAACAACAGAAAGGGATGTTGCAGAATTTTAAGAGTGAAGTGGCAGGTACTGTGTCAACCTGAAAAACAGCTGTACACACAAAAATTAATCAGAACTCAAACGACCTCTTTGGGCCTGGAGCAGAGGAGCTGGATCTGCCAGTCCTTCTTTGAAACTCAGCTGAGGTGGTTGGCAAGACAGTCCTGTCCCAGTGGCTAAGGTGGGACTCAGCAACTTCGTCTGGATAACTGTGAAATGAAAGTGCAAAGTTGATTTTATTGAACAGTGCAAACTCTTGTGAGACATAAGAGGCTTCAAGTCTTTGGTCCTTCTGCACCAGCAGCTCTGCTCAACCCTGAGAGCTTGGGAAGGTTGGCCTTTGGTCATCTCTTGGCTCGTGACTTGTCTGAGTAAATGGATTTTTCTTATAAATACGGTGTCAATACAAATTGCATAACTAAAATACAACCTGCCTACTTTTTCAGGCCCATATATATTTTTTCTGGTGCTGATTTGGCCCTTTTAGAAAAGCTCAGTGAGGAAACATGACTGGTTATGCTGAAACTTTTTATTTTACCTCCTTTATGTCTTCTAAGGCCTTTTGCACTTACTGGGTTATGAAGTAATGTAAGATTGCATATTATGAAGTAATGTAAGATGCATAGGATTATTTTTGTCCCTCCTTGACAAATTAAAGTAAAAATGAAAAAAAAAATTAAAATAGATAATTTGAAATTGTTGAAGGAAAAAACTGCACTGATTGACACAGTAAGAAACATACATATATTTGACCATAAATTGTATTTTAAAGGATTTTCCATACCATAGGCTGTGTAAGGGAACAGCCTTATCTTTTTGTGTGTATTCATAAACACACAAAACGGTGGCCCCATATTTCACTAATATATCATTTTCTGTGCCCAGTATTCTGAGCAAGAGAGGTGGATGCAGTCAGCTCCACACACAGATTTCTAGTGGTGCCCCTCAGGCCTGACCTGTGCCGTGTTCCTTACTGCAGTCTGACTCAAGCCTCTCTGAACAAGAAATGTTTCTCATTTTGCAATTTATTATGCTCAAGAAATTACATATATTAATTAAATCTTACTCTGGATTTACCAAAACGTTGTTTTGTTCAGGTGCTGTGTTTCAGTTGGGGCTGGTTTCTGCTTGTGACACTATGAGGAGATCTGCATATTTTTCTGGAGAGAGGACAGAGTAGAAAGGATGTGGGGATAAACAAAATGCTTAATAAAAGATTAGGGATGGAGAGAGGAAAAATTCATGTCATCAAACCAGGGCATCATTCATATTGGTCTGTTTTTCAGTTGTGTTGCCTTCAAAATTTATACCCAGACTAACAAGATGATGATATCTGAAGAAAGGTCTTTGTGAATGATGAGGGGAAAGGACACATCTGCATAAACTTAATCTATAATGTAATACAGCAAGGCCTAATTTGTGTTAATCATGTTTTTGTATTATTTCTAAAATTTTGTCTGAGACAAAGAATATTGTCTCATTACGAAATCTGGCTGTATTACTGTGACAGTAATCACATTTCCATTCTATTTTCATAACCAAAGCTTCAAAGCATCTTGAGAAATATTTGTTACTGATGCAGGCTTGAACATGCAAGTGAATAGCTGTATCAGTACTGTCATGTATAATTTCACCATCCAACACTTTCCAGCACAACAGAAGTTTATCTAACTGCAGGATAAAAACAATGGACTGCTGGGTAAGATTAATGAAAATATTTCTTTAGAAGAAAATAAGCAGCTGAGAAACAATAAAACAACAACAAAAAAAAGGTAATTTTTTACTGGAGTAGTAAAGTCTGCTCTTTTATTGCTTGCTGTTGATACAATTATTTCCCAAAGGAATGTAGTCTGCTGGATTTTAAAGATTTACTTTAAAATATATTTTTTCTCTTCTGGGAAACACTGTAAAGAAAACAGAACTTCAGTAATTTGGTTACATCTTTTATGTTTAAAATCAGGTGCCCAGGCAGGCTGAGATGTGCTAATGGAAGCTGGTGAGATGTGGAGAGGGTGCACACCTTGATTTGGTTCAGGTTGTAGGACAGGTCAAGGGAGAATTTGATTTTCTTCTCCAGTATTACTGAAGCGGGGGGAGGCATTGCTGGTTTTCCTTCATTTATCTTAAAGGACAAATGAGTCTACTGAAGTTAGAAATATAATTGAAAGGTTTTCTGGTGCTGTGGAGCTGCAAAGAGGAAGGAAAGTGGGAGATGAGTGCCATTCTTTTAAATGACCCAAAGGGAACTATGGGATACACAAGAGGGAAGGCAAAATTACCCCCACCACGGGGTCTTCCTCTACACACTCAGGGCTGCATAGCTGTAGGTAGACAAATCAAGTGCTAAAACTTGTGGTGATTTAAAACTATGATTTAAATCATGTTTGCCTCCTGGATCTATGGTGAGGAAGATGGGAAGTAACTTGAGAATGGAACCACCACGGGAGCTCATTTGCACATTCTAAAGTGTGCTGCCACTTCGGCAAATTGTTCCATCTTTTCAGGGATAGTTTTTTTTATCACGTAGACTTTAACCTTAAATTATGGGGTTGGAATTCTCTAAATTGCTTGAAAGTGGGAAAACCAGTAAATCTGTCCTATTTATTTTCTGATGGAATTACTAAATAAAGGAGTTGGAATTTGCAGTACTATATTTTTAAAACCTGAGATGAAACATATCTTCTTAAGAAGTAGTGCAGAACATTTGCAGTGATTTTAAACTAAATCCTTTTCCTGATACTGTTCTAAGTAAAGCCTTGCTGTTATTACAGTTGTCTGCAGCAGTACAAGCTTAGGTACAGCACTGGGAACATGAAAGAGAGGAGTAATATTTTCTGAATCAAATTTATTGCTGTCAAAGCCCAACAAAATTTGTATAACTATACCTGTTTCTCTAAATCTGCTCATGCTAAAATGACAGCTCTGATTTATTAACTTTGGGGTCATCCATGTTTTGCTTTGAAATGCAGTAATTTTTAATTATTTTGATTTTAAAACACAACCGTGGTTATGTCCTGATTGCAGCCTTGTTCAGCAAAAAGCAGCTGCGGCCCATTCTTGCTTTGTGGTTTGCACTTGTCACCACTGTGATGTGATGTTGTGTCACCGGCAGCTCACTGTGCAGCCTGGAGGCCTGGTGGTCTTCACAAGTGCCTGCCACACTCCATTTCTCTGCTGGTTTTCCTCTGGGATCTTACTCTTCCGTGGGCTGTGGTTCCAAGGTTTGCGTCTCCTTAGTGTTAAATGATAGTTAAAGCAAAAGGGAAAAGAAACCTGTGACATTTGTACTTGTTACTGAAGAAATGGTTGCAGATTTATAACTGTATATTAAGGGTACCTAGTGAGGTGAAATTTAGAACTGCTAATAAAGATTTTGTCCTTTAAATCAACTCACGGTGACTGCAGTTCCATTTCTATTACAAATATTTAAAGGAGTCAAATTAAACAGGTGGAGTGGGAAGCAGACAGAGCGATGAGGGATTAACAAAACCCAGTCTTGACATTCTGGGGATTTCCTAAATCATATCATGTGCTTTCTGCTCAGCTGTTCAGGATAGCAAAATTGCCCTGTGCTCTGGGCTGAAATAGATATTAAAGGGCTCAGTAAAGCAATGCAATGTAAGAAGCTGTTATAGCAGTTTCCTTAAGGAGTGACCCTGAATGGATTATCCTATGAAGGGATTGTGTTTAGAAAGTCATGAAAGAAAGGGAGGAAGGCTTATGAGTTAAAATTCAATGGTGTGTTTTTCATATGAAAGGCTTCACTTTGAGTTAAAATATTTTACTTTAGCACAGGCTTATTTTTCAGATAGTTCTCCCTAAAGTAAATACCAGGCTCTGTGAAGCAGCAGCTTTTATGTAACGTTCTCCATGTATTAGATGTTGCTGATGGTCTCACACAAACTGCCTTGTCATGTTTTACATCACTTCCCAGCTCATTACTGTTAGATACAATCAGTGCTTTCCCAGGATTGAAGTTTTGTGGAAGTTCCTGCGTCTGTTTTCCAGGAATGCTGCATCTCTGATATTCAAGCTCTGTCCATGATCATGGCTGGGAAGTATGAAATAAATGAGAGTCTATATTCAGTCGTGGATGTACTGCAGCTCTCATGGATGGGTTGCTATGTAGGAAATAACTTCCCACTGCTGTAGGAAATAGGGGAAACTCTCTTATTTTGGACCAGGACTTGGAGTGTGTGACTTCTGCTAAAAATATTTATTGAGACCTCATTTATTCTACAGCAGCTGGGCTGACTATTGCTGGATGTTTTTCTTTGGCTCTTCGGATATTTTTGCTTCTTCTTAAGTTCTGTCTCCAAGAGCTGCCAGCCCTGCTGAGCACCTCTGCAGCGCTCCTGGGCTCTCCTGCAGGCTCTGCAGGGCTTGTGCTCTGTGCACGCAGGGCTGGGGGAGAAAGGCAAACCTGGACGTGCTTGTCTGCCCTGCTGGCAATGGGCAGGGCACAGATTGCCCCAGTAGATGCTGTGGTTTAGGTATTACCATGCACTGCTTCCTGAACCAAGATGTTGCTCTCCTGTTTGCTCAGTGCTGCCTTCCCTGGACCTAAAAATACAGCTAGCTCTGATCTTGTGAACTTCATTCTATTTTTACTTTTCTTTATGTCTTTCTAAATTTAGTTCACTCATCTCAGTTCTGAGTCTGTGTTGTGCCATTTCTGAGCTCTGACTGCAGCAGTATTTCTCCATGTCTGCCATTTACTGAACACTCTTGTTTCTAAGCTGACCTCTAGCAAGAAACAGATCCTACTTCACTCTTCAACAGCATTTAAATGTTTTAGGGAAGAGTGATCATCACGTCTGATTTGAAAAGGAAAGGTTAGAACAGAAAAATATCAAAACAAGTAAGTTCCAATCTATGAGTCTGTTTTAACTGCACAGGACAGAGGAATGGTTGGTGTGCATATGAATATGTATGACTTTCTAGTACATTTGTCACTAGTCCTGAAAATCAAACATTGCTCATAAGGAAGCAGACATTTAATAAAGGAAGAAAGATGAGTCTAAAGTGGTTGAAAATAGCTGTATGAATAAATTGCATCAAAAAAAAGAGGCATCAATGGAGTAATGGTGAAACTTGGTGAGAAAACTGAGAAATATGTATATTTCCATGAAAACATAATAGCAGCAATATTGAAAACATACCGGTGCTGCCCAGTAGGAACTTAACAAGTTATGCCATAGATTTTTTTTGTTGTTGTTTTTTTGTTTTATGCAATTCTGTTTTTAAAATTGAGAGGCATTTAAGTGCCTATACATTCCATTAAATGGACAAAGAAACCAGTGGGACTACCTAGAAAAGAGTCAATCTGCCACCTGATAATGTCTTAGGTTGAGTGTTAAAATTGTGAAATGCATGTCAGAAAATAAGGTGTGGAGTAATGTAGGAAAAATACATAAATGTGGAACAAGCAGTGGTTTGGGCTCCCACGTCCCTTGAAGAATAATGTAATGGTGGCCATCCTTAACAGCTCAATGGGAGCCAGTGAAATAAATGCTTGTATTGTCTTTTTGCACATTCCCGGCCTCCTTCTATCATTTAAAACTAATCAGAGACACTTGTCACATGGTGTGATTCTGTTCCAGGAGTGATTGAGGGTGGCCTGGGTGACCTAGATATGCCTGTAGTATCTCAAACTTTTATAATTCCATCAAAAGTGTTTTTCTCTCTGCGACTGAGGAACGTAGAGGTGTCTCTGATCAGCGTCCCTCCATCTTGTTCTGAATGAAGGAGAGATACTGTCTGGGAAGTAACTGCCCCTGTGGTTTTGCTTCCTCCCTTTAGTTCTATTTCTGGGACCTCCAGTCAGCTTTTCCCAATATCACTTGTTCAAATATGACATTTGGCTGCTATCTCCAGAGCCCAGCTTTCACATTTACACAGAGTTTAGCATTAAGGACTAAGCCCAGGCTCATATAAGTCCGATTTTGTGCTTATCAACACAGTGTATCCCTTTTTCCTCGGATGTAAACTGTTGCGGGTGTCTGGTACACACTGGAACAATCTTGAAATATTACAGGGTAGAGGCACTTTTATCTGCTTGCTTTATACATTTTCTGATAAACACACAGGGTTTGTCGTTTTATTATTTTGACTAATTATACTGCGTTTATATTAGACAGCACAGTCATGCATTAGAAAGTTAATGCTGTATTGCATTGGTGGGAATGTTTTCTCAGATTTACCAGTGAACTTATTCCCCTTCTGAGTGTATCTGATTATTCTGTTATGACTAATGCTTTTATCAGGACTTTACTGTTAGTCAACTTTGTGGCATCCTGTTCTCTGGCATTTCTTTTTAAAGTCAGCAACCCTGCAGCTGTGGTTACAGCGATAAATTCAGCACAAAATTTACATTTGTTAAGTGTGCAGGTGGGGAAGGCAGAATTTTGGCCAAACTGGCCAGTTCTGCTTTCAAGTGTTATGGTTTTTAGGCTTCATCATGACAAAGCTACAGAATTTTCCCAGTTGCTGTTGCCACAATGACATTAACGTTCGTTCTTGATGTAATAATTATTGACTTCTCTGAGGTGCAGGTTAAACGCTGTAAACAGTAGAAATATGAGCCAATATTAGCAGTGACACATGTTTATAGCATTGATTTTACATCTCCTCAGCGCCGCTTGCAATATATTTGTTTGCAAAGTATTTAACCTGGCAAGACATAAGTATTTCTTTTGGGCCACAGTGCTGAGATAAAATATTAGAGGGAAACTCAGAAAGAAGCTTCTCTTTTTAGCTGACTTCCCTGCATAATTTTCCTCCTTTCTAGTCTGCAGTCTGTTTCTTTCACAGCCTCCTTCTTCCCTGCTGGCTCTGTACAGGCACAGTGGAACAGACTAATGGTCCATCAAGTCTATTACCCATCCCCAGTGGTGACCTGTACCTGGCATCTTGTGTACTTTGTGATATTTTTGTTTTGGCTTTGGCCTTGATGTTTGTTTGAAAAGCATCCTGTTACAAAAATGCATTAAGAAATCTTAGCTTTCATTAAGGGGAAAAAAAAAAAAAAAAGTGTCTTGTAGCTTTCAGTTAGATAGAAATAATTTTGAATCCAAGCAGAAGGTGGATTGTGGCAGCTCTGTGTGCGTGAGCCTGCCGGTATTGTAAAGCAGCAAAAGCATCTTTGCGCTCCATGGACATTTGACTTCAAAATGTAATCGTTACGTTTCAAGTGTCACCATGACCACATCATCCAGCTTTTTCTTTTGACTCTTAATACCTAATTTCTCCTATTCAGGAATCACACCTACTGTAGTGACAGTGGCCAAGAGACAGCAATCCCTTCACTGTTTTGCTTCACCTGCAAATTATCTGTGTGCAGGTACCTTGCAAGCTCTTGCTGAGAAAACCTTTCTGCTCCCCTGTTTTATGTGCTTGTTGTGGTGCATCTCACAGATGAAAAGGGAGCTACACTTGGAGAGTTGTGTAAGGTTTTTTGAGATTGCTTATTTTGTGACCTTCTGTCTGTTGAGGGCAGATATCTCAGTCACCACAGGGCTTTTCTAAAAGAAGATAAGATACGAAATGAATAAATAAAAAATATGTCTCCTTCACTCTTTAAAATGTAATGCTTGTAAAGAACAATGGCTGTTGTTCCCCTGCAAGGAACCTCACAGAGGTACTGGATTCCTCAATACAATTTGGCTCTTGAAAAGCTCTTCAAATACAGCCCTTAGATCTGTATGACACTTCTGTCTGCTTGAAAGCCTGTTCTCCCAAAAGGCATATCCCATTAAATATGATCTTGCAAGCCACAGTGTCCAGGAGAGCTCTTGTTCCCTGCACAGCTGATGTGAGCCACTGGGTGTGCTGGTGATGGCTGTGAAAGAGTGATTTCAGAGTTGGTTCTCTTTTCTGAGGAATGAAAAAGGAACAGTTCGTCCTGCTCTCCAAAGAGAGTAAGTTCAGTTTGAGATATGTGTACATGCAAAGGGTAGCAAATAATACACTTCATAATTTCCTGCTGCGTACTTTTGTTCCAAAGCAGGGCTCACTCTGCTTCTCACTTGGCTGCCATTTATTGCAAAGTATTTATTTCTGCTTAGGATGATGTATGCTGAGTCCAGAATGGATTGTCCCTTTTCTTGATGAAACAAATGGGGATTGTCAATAAGTGAAGCAGAGATAAGATAGATAGTAGCTTGTTAGTGATTTGGGAGTGAGATGATATGGCACAATAGATTAATGCTTTGCCTTCATTTGTTGACATTTAATCTCTAAACTTTGGTTTGTATTCAGTGCACAAAGTAACTGAAAGCCTCTCCCATTTGATACTTGTGAAGTTGATATTAGACTCGCAAACAGTTTGCTTGCTCTTCAGTATTTCCTTTTTTTAATAACTCTTTTAAACTGTGTTTCTGAAAATTGCCATGATTTCACCATTTTCTCCTCAGGAGACTCAGTAGTTATGACTGTGGCATACCTTTTCTTTTTTGATCTCCTTTTCCCCCATTGGCCTGGTTGGAGGTTTGCAGTTTTGCTGTAGTACTCAAGCACTGACACTCATTGCTCCAGTGCTCTGCCTGCATTGCCCTTGTAGCCCTTGTCCTTCCTGGCACCAGTCCTCCTGTGCAGATGAGTTCTGTGAAATGGACAGAGCCTTTCTGTGCAATATTCCCCCACCAGAGCTCTGAACGATATGGGGGCATGCCTAGGAGCAAAACTGCACCTGTGTATATGAAACTCTTGATGAAACAGGGTTGGACTGTTTTTCTGCAATGCTGTTAGTAACAGTGTCATGCCGAGCTGTTCCTGAATCCTGGCTGGGAGAGGCAGCACTGCTCCGTAGGATGGCTGCTGGAATTACACATGGCATCCATGCTGTAAATGATGACCTTTAAGGGTGCATTTGGGAGAGGATTCATCTTAAGATCAGTGGTGACGGAACTTGCATCTTACTCAAAGAGTCAGTGCAGCCTGGGCAGCAGTAACTGAGTGAGTGCAGCCTCCTCATCCCTGCACCACCGAGCTTCATTAAGCTCCAGAGAGTTTGCATCAGACACTGAGCTGGAGAGAGCAATTAACTCTGCGGGTCTGGAGGAGGGTGCCAGCCCTGCTGGTGCATTTGATGATGACCCTCCTCGTCTGGGAACTGCCCCTGCCATTAAGAGATTTCCTGCTTGGCCGTGACTGGATGACCAGTTCCACCACAGGAGACCTGGATAGCCGGGAGCAGGGCTGGGAAGGGGCTGTGGGAGCTGAAAAATGCTTCCTCCTCCTGTCCCATCTTCCTCTCATCATGGTAGTCACAACTGTTCCTATTCAGCACACAATATTCTTTACCATTTCCAAGGTTTTACAGGCACAGCAGATCCCTAAGGAAAGCAATGGAGTGGCAAAACGAGGCAACCAATTTTCTGTGCTGGCACAGAAGAGCACACAGGGACCCCGGTGCAGTGTGCTGCTGCAATGTGTCTTGCTTAGAGCTAATGTTCTTATTCATTCAGGAAATATCAGTTGAGGCAAAAAGCCAGTTCATTCATATATTTGTTGGTGATGGAAACAGGCCCCCAGATATTATCTTGTCTTAATACAAAATAAATGAGTAAAGACCACATGTTCTGTATCAACATAAAAATAACATTTTTCAAGGATGTTTGTTACCTTTCCTAGGGACAACTAGTACTTGAGTGGCTGTATTTTAACCACACTTCAGCAACCATGTCTGTACTTTCCAGAGCAGATTTTTCTGTAGTTAATATGCATCACCATATTTGATTATTAATTCATCTAGTCTCTCCTAAATCAGCCTTTTGTGTGCAGAAGAATGCTAATAGACTTTTGCTTCTAAATCTTCTAATGAACTGTGAAAAAGTCTACTACATGGCTGACTCCTGTCTCTTAAATATTTAAATTCGTGTTCTTCTGTCTGCACAACTGATTTGCATGACCGTTGTTTGGATATGGAGCTACCTGGCTATTGTAAATATTTCACAGTCCGTGACCACCAGAATGAGCCTGCAAAAACTCTTAAGAGACTAGATAAAATAAAACTTCATGAGGTTTCCTTCAGATCTATTTGACTTGTTCTTAAAAAACTGGTGCTAAGTGCTGCTCTTTTCCTGTGCACGTCCCACTCCGGCACCAAGATTTAATCTCAGCTGACAGAATGAGTTACCTGGATCTAGTCTCAAAAAAGCCTTTTTTGCCTTTGACCCTACTAGTTTACTCACTGTGGCTGATAGGCAGTTTGATAAGCAACAGCATTACGGGGCTTGTGTCTCACTGCTCAAAATCCCCGATAACAAAATCACCAGCTCGGCCTCAGGTGCAGGGACCTGGGGTTGCTCTGTGCTTTGGTGCTGTTCCAAAAGGAGATAGGAAACCTAAGCGACATGATTCTAACAGCATGTGTCTAGCACCCTGAAGAAAATTTTCCTTTGAGGACTTCCTTCCTTGGTTAGCCACAGTACAGTCTGGGAAGCAGGATAAGCAGAGATGTGGTGCTTTTAATGTGTTTTGCATCATCATTTTTATTTCTTTCTTAGTTTTTTGGTGGTTTTTATTTTGTTTTGTTTTGTTTTGTTTTGTTTTGTTTTGTTTTGTTTTGTTTTTGTTTGTTTGTTTGTTTGTTTTTAAAGCACTACCTGCACTACTTCTAGATGAAATTGCCTTTATATAGAACTTCTTGAATTGTCATTTGGGTTTTGGTTTCTGAGTTCTGTTGGGTTTCTACCAGGATTTTAACAGTATTCTTTAAAATCTTTTTTTTTTTTACTTCAATCCTTGCTCACCTGGTCAGCTGAACTAACCTGGGTTATATATGGCCATATATATCACAGTTTGAATCAGAGCACACAGCTGTTAAGCCTAGACATCTATAACACTATTTTGTTTCCTGTAGAAGAACCAAAATTGTAAGAAAACAGCATAGAAAATTGATTTTGCTCCTGTGCAGAGTCAATAAACAAACTCTGCCAAAGTATTCATGATGCTGATTACAGGAAGGCTTGCAAAAAAATCAGCGGCAAAGGTCACTTGCTGCTTTCTTGTGATGTTCATGACTCATTAATCAGAAAGCCAAGTTTGCATTTATAATTTCTCTAATCAGACTGAAGTCCTGAAGGAGCAGGGACCATTGGAATATATAGCAGATTTAATGCTAAACTAGTTGAGCCCATGTCATTTCAGTGTAAATCGGAGATTTGTGGAGGTCATGCCTTGCTCTCGCTGTGGAGAGAGGCAGGACTCCCGTTCACTCCCCTGCAGTTGGTTTGAAGCTGAATTACTGCCTGAGAAAGCCATCAGTACGTGGGCCTTTGAGGTGATGCAGCAGAATACAGATGATGAAGAGAGTAAAAATGTAAAGGAATGTGGGTATCCTTTAAAAGCTTCAAATGGTCCTTTCAGCAGGAGTAGGTAAATGCTGTTCAGATGACATTTGTTATTGAAGGCCTGGATCTCTAACTGAGGCTTTGGAAGTGCCTTAGGTGCTGCCTTACCAGGTCCTTTGACATGGAGCTGGCAGTGGTGTGTCTTTGGACTTGCCAAAGATACCAAACACATGAACTGGGTTTACACCAGGGTTTGGTTTGTGTTTGCTGTTTCTCCTGTGGCTACATGGACTGTACTGGCTTCTCAGCCTACCAAGTCCCTGAGCCAGCTTCAGAGCTCCGTACCAACCAAACTGCTCTAGCACCAGGTCTTTCTTTCACCTCAAAGGTGGGCCGAGAATTTCAGGAAAAGGAAGAGGTGGTCGTGAAACATGAATTAGTTAAAGATTCATGTTTGAGCAAAAGACATTGTCAGAGAATTAACACTGTTGACCTTTCAGTGTAAGCCCTCTGTTCCCTACAGAGAGCTCAGAGTGCACATTCAGGCAGCTCGTGTCTGTAATTCAGCTTCAGTATGGCTGCTTGGATACGACAGCACTGAGACGAGTTTGGGGATCCTTGCGAGGAGAAACCTTATATGCCTGACTTCTGCCACATTTAATTTATAGAACACCTTCTCTTATATTTAGGCACAAATGTAGACCTAAATTTCGTTACTCCTGGTTAATTTGAATATAAAATTCTCCTAGTTTTCATAGTGAGGAGAGTCCATGAGGACTTGTTGGACTTTCAGTTTATTGTGAGATGATGGCTGAGTGGCTGTTAATGAAGATGCTGTTGTGTATTGACATTTATACGTATTTTGTCACCTTGGTTAGGCCTGTTCCTTTGATTTTGCTGCTTGCTCTTCTCAGTATTTCTTGACTGTTTGCATAGGTCCTTTCAAAGCAGTATTTATATCCAGCTGGCTTAGACCAAATGATGGCAGGAGCCTGCTGCTGTTCCAATAGATTTGCTTCAATGCTGTAAGAATAAGATAAATAATGTAAAAGGTATGTTAAACTGATTTTTACATTCATGAATATCCACATATGCAGCCTGAGTAGAGAATGTAGATAGGAAAGGTTTCATTATGTCTCTCTTCTCTTACCTTGCCTACTGCCCTACCTTTCACAGGAGCACAGTGAACTTTGCTGACTGTGGAGGGGAGGCTGCTGATTCCCCAGAGAGAGATGCCTGCAGAGCTCCCTGCCTGTTCACTTCCCTGCTGTTGTAGCTGTTACATGCATAATTGTAACCCAATATTGTTGATACACCCTCTAAATAAATTTCAGCATTTCATTATAATGAACATTTAGACTATCTGCTGTGTGTGTTTTATGAATTATTTTTTTTTTCAATACTGCAGAGGAATGGATAATATTTTCAAGAGTAATTGCTTAACTTAGTCTTCTGTGTCATGGAATTTATAGAAGCTTATAGAAATCAATTTAATAAATGAAAATGACATTTGGAGTTCATTTTAAAACATAATCTTTTGCTCTAACTTTCACTCTGATTCTGATCTGTTTTATCACAGCTGTATTCTCATTTCAGAATAAGTATTCTCAACTCTAAACAGTGGCAGAAGATATCTAGGTCGTTTTTCCAACTGAGCAGCAATAATTCTCTTTTTAGAGGTAAATCTAGCTATTGAAGTAGCCTTAGCAATGTAGGAGCACTATTTTAAGTACTTTTGAAACCTGTGTTATTACACGTAGTCGTGATCTGTGAAGAGATCTCTGTGGCAAGAAGGTTACAGTTTACAAAAACACTCAACTTTGCCCGTTGTAATTATTGCAAAGTTTAGTGCTTTTGTGAATTGGAAATAAAATATTTTTTATATTTCTAATATCAGTTATTTGGAAAAGTTAGAATGGCAGAGTTTTGGTGTACATAAACCACAAGTGTTTTGTAGACCAAGATGCATATCCGGACCACTTGTATATTCTAATTATGCAAGATGCAAGGAATCGACAAACTCCTCCAGCTCCATCCTTCTGCAGTTTTGAGGGTTTAGCAAATCAAATTCATTTCACAAAGCTGCTTAAAATTGACTTTGATGTGCAAACCTTTGGAAACAGCGAATATCTTGTTATGTTCTCGTTGAAGCACTAATCAGCTAAAGGACAGACACATGTTTTGTTATAGGAACAAACAAAGTTCCTCAGCTTGAGGGATCAGAGAGAAAGATGCGAAGTCTGACAGCTGCTGACTTCTAAAACAGGCTGGACTAAAGTGAAATTTTACAGAACTCTACTGTTGTGAAAATCTGTTTTCATCTAAATAACATTTGCACCAAAGATGTCTCTCAAACAGTGACATTTTAATAAGAGATCTGCTTGCATTTGAACAGTAATGTAGTAGAGCTACAAAAGCTCTAGAAAGATCTAAAATTTGATTTTGTTGTATCTCAGGAGAATATAAATGAGAAAGACAAGAAATTAAAATCCCGAAGTTAAATAATAAAAAAATTTAAGCTGAAGCACAGTGCTAAGAAAGCTTTCATGATGCCATATTTACATTACACTGACTGGGGTTAAGCGCTACAAGGTTAAAATATTAATCTAGTTTTGAAAAAAACATGATTTTTACACTAGATGTATTCTTCAAAGTAATGAAACCTTTCTCTTTTCCTTTTTTTCTTTTGTAAAATTCTTTTTCCTGAGGTGTACTTAACTCCACTTTTAATGCAAACTTTACAGTGGTTCACAGAGCCACTGAGTTTCAGCAGTGCCACTGAGATACAGAACACATCTGTAGGCCAGCATTTGGGCAGTAATGCTGCACAGCAACTGACCTGTTCAGGAAAAGAACACCAAGTTTATTCTTTATAGTCTTAAAACCTCCTTACAGTGTGTGAGGGTTGGGATTTCTGACGGACTCTGGCAGCAGAGAGGACAAACTCCTGCCTTTCCATGCAGTGTACTTATTCCTCTTAAATACAATGTGGCATTTTGGGTTTTTCCTCCCCCAAAAGAGTGAGTTAGAATATATTGTTCTCCAGTATGAAATTTTTAAAAACATCCTATTTATTTCTGAAACTTGCTGTCAATCACCTCATGAACATCCAGAAAAAGAGACCTAATAAAAAGTGGCAGCTGAAAACTAATATTCTGAAGTGTCACCACCTAATTAATTTTCTCATTTGTATTCCAAGTACAGTTCCACCTCATATGGACTTCTGCCAGGGAACTCAACAATAAAATGTTTATTTAAAATTTCTAACAGTAAGAAAATATTGAAAGGCTGAGAATAAACACACTAACCTTGGATGAATCATTCTGAAAATTCGACATTTATAAGCATAAAAGAGACTGGCCGTCATTTTCAAATAATGATAAAACTTTAGCAATTGAGATTGCTTTGTTTTAGGAGAAACTGAGTTGCCCTTCACACCTGTTAGCTTAACTTTAGACTTTCAGAATTCGCTGTTGGGTTTTTTTTTGTTCCTCACATTTTTAATCATATCAGACAAGCCAATTGTTCATCTTGCTCTTAAAATTTAATGTTGCTTACATTAAATGATTTACACAGAGACCAAGCCACCTACAAGTCATTATTTTAATCCGCAGATACTGAATTCAGTAACAAGATTGGGGTTTTTTTTACATGCTGACGTACCTTAAGGTGCAACTAATGAGATCTATCAGAAAACATCAAAGGAACTAATTCCCTAAATGCTGAAGTACTTTAGAAACTCCTTGAGACATTACCTGCATTGCTAAATATCTGTAAAACTCCAGCACTGCAACCCATATAATTGCAGATTGCTGGAGCCTGTGTTCTTACTTTCCCCTGTGAAATCCCATTCATTTAATAATTCAGTGTGTAAAATCTATGCTCATTTATGTCCATGATACCTGGAATTATGCAGAAGTGTTCATCTGTTCATAGAATTTCGGCCTTGGTAACTTTTACATAGTATTTTTACTCATGTTGCTTTGTTTGGTTAAACAATGTATTTGTGAGAGCACCATTGAGCTGGGTTGTTGTGTGACACCACAAAAATGCACCAACAAACAATATATTTTCTGCCATAGAAAAGAAAAAAATCGCCTCACTTTTTCAAAGATGCTGCTTGGTTTGGAAATTGAAAAATTACTTTAAACTCTGCTAAGAATGGAAAGCAAATGAAATGGAAATACAATATATTATAATGAGACAGATGTGAGCTCATTTTCCCCAGTGCAGGTTCATGGACTGTGCATTCACTTGGTCCGCCTGACATTTAAATTTGAGTAAATTCAGTGGTTTATAAGAAAAGCATCTGTTGTTGGAATGACAATAGCAAGATACAATAGCAAGCAAAAGGAATCTAATTGTTAATAGGCATTAGAGCAGAATGTCAATGAAGGGGCTTTCATTGTGCAGAGATTCTGCCACCAGCCTGGGTATGAAATTGGCCAGCTCATCAGGGAATACATCACATTAGCGAGCAAGTCAGCTGTGACTGAGTGTGTGCATTAAAATGTGGGACTCAGAAAAGTTTCCAGTGCCATAAATCAAGAACAGAGCTAATACACAACACAATCATGGAAGGAATATGATATAAATTGTTGTGCTTTACTTCTACCAACTTTACCCTTTAATCACATTAGGCTCAACATTTAATTTTTTATAGTGATATTCTTTCTGTTGTCATGTTTTCAGTCCATTGTAACACAGGTAAAACCTTGAATTTTGCCATATATCCAATCTGAGCAAGCTGTAAAACCTGCAGCTTTATGGCTTCTGCTTTAAGATCTTTATTTGGGCATGTTCAGCCACTGAATAGTGAGGGTTGCTGCTAATGACTTTTAATTAAATAAAAAAACTTTGAGATCATAAACCTGCTGACTTCGTTTCCTTTTCCAGTGCACTTCAAAAAAGTAATTACAGTACTGCACATACAGGCAAATCTTGCAAAATACCCTCCAGATACAACTCAAAATTAAGACTTCTAGTAATGAATGAAGTCAGTTATGTTTTTCAGTAAAGAAGTGAATAAAAAATTAGTATATTCTTGAAAGCACGTTTGAGAATTTTATTTCTCTTGTATTTTTTAATAAAAACCTGTAAGACCCTGCATTTTCTGGCTTGGAGAGCATTAAATGTAAATCCATTTTTCCTTTTTCATGATTGCTTTCAATTCTCTGCTGTAAATGTAGGGTCATAACAGTTTTTGAGTCTTTCTATTTGATGTATGTTGGTTTTTCTTCATCATTAAAATTAGATGAAGAGCCTTGACAAGAAACATGGGGAAAGTACAGAAGACAAACAAAATGATGGTCACAGGGGTCAAAAAAGCTAAAGACCAAAAAGATGAAATACAAAATAAGGGAAACTATTTTTCTAGTAATTTAACATCATCTCCAACCTCTTCTGTGTCTCTCCCTCACCAACTTTTTAAAAAAATTTATTTTCCTTTTTGGGCCAAAAGGGAATTTTGAAGTCAAAGGTCGGAAGTTTAGAAGTATGAAACCGATTTTCTTTTCTGAATAAAGGCTTGTCATGATTACACTATTTTCTGAATTTGGGTTGCAGGTGTATCCATTGAAAGCCTACAGTGCTGGGCAGGGAGAAGAAATACTTATTGAAAAAAGATTGCAGTTTTGTATTTTTTGTGGCATAATTATTGACACAAAGTATTGTTTGTGCCCAATGCCTTCTTTCATAGTTCCAGATTTGTCTCACACTGCAGTGGTGGGTGTGGGGCATACGGCAGTGCCCATACCCACTTCAATTCCCTGTGCATGGGACTCTCATTTTCAGTTGTTCTTAATTTTTTTATCACTTTATCTGCTTTCCAGTGGGATTTCTTGTGCTGTTTATTCCTCTGTTATAAGCGAGAAGTACGTGCCCAATTTTTATCTGTAACCCTCTCCTAAACCAGAGACAAGCTGACACCTCCTACCCTCCCTGGTTCTTGCATGAGTGTTTTTGCCCAAACTCAGAATGCAGAAACTTGAGATTTTCTTTTGCATTTAGGAACATAAGTAAGCATTCTATCTGTGAAGTCAAGGTGCAAGGAAGTTTGGTAGCTAAATGTCCACTAACTGTGTTTCACTTTCTCCCACTCTGAATGTCCACAAGAGGTGTAATTATCCTNATCCACATAGTTACTGCTTTCTGGGTTTGTAGAAAGCTTTGTGTGTGGTTGCTTTTGAATTAAGACAACAATAGTGTGGAGGCAGAGGTGTGAAATATATTTTTAGTATAGAGCAACTGAAAAGGAACATCTGCACCAGGTCAAGAACCAAGACAGTCATTGCTGGAAAGACTAAATACGCTAATTTTTTATTCCTTTTTTTTTTTACTCCTACAGTTTTTTTTCATCATTTGTATTTTTTACAGGTATCCCAGAGCTAATGTGTTAAAACCATAAAATGTACAATCCTGGTTGCCCCTTCCCAGATCTCCCAGCCTCCAACAGCGCTGGCTTCCTGAGGCAGGGGCTGCTTGTTATGTCTTTAGAAGCCCCAGAGGATTCCTGCTCCTGACCTGGCCACCTTCTCTGTGAACCACTAGGAAGCAGCAGCTGCAGGATCCTGTGGCACGGCACAGCCACGCCTGCACCAGGGGCAAAACCTCCTCCTATGTGTTCCATCCTTCCCGTGCTGTCCCGGAACAGACAGAACAGGGGCCATCCCACCTCTCTCTGCCCATGAAGGGCTCTGTGAGGTGTTTCGAGGCTGTCTCTACATCTGAGATGCTGGCTTTTGGACAGAGATGTGGTTTTTGTGTAGGAATCAGGATGGTGAGTCTTGAAAGCAAACCAGTTCTTCGTGGGGAGTCTCAAGGTCAGCCCACGGATCACTTCAGGGTGATTGCTTCACGCACAGGAAGCAGCACTGGGGGATGCTCAAAAGGCTGTTCCTCACAGTGCAGACAGCTTTTCCAACCCCCTGTCTGTGTGATCTGCCCACACCAGTGAGATGCAGTATCTTCAGCTGTCAGAAATTCTGCTCTGCACAGAGGAAATTCTGTTTGCTTCATTGCAATCCCAAAATATAATTATCTAGAAAGAACAGCCACTGTGTCCCAGTGTTATACCTTCCATTTGCACAGATGAATATAAATGTGAATGTCTTGTGTCTTGCAGTACCCTGCTAAGTTTGGCAGTCACTTGAGGTTTTATTATGTTTTAGGGTTTTTTTCTGTGATTTTTTTAGGAGAGCTGAATTAGTCATTCATTTAAAATGCAAGAGAGGCGGTGAGAGACGCAGGTTTGCAGTTAATATTCATTTTATATCAGTTTGTGAGGAGATTAACAATTTGGTTGGGATTCAAAAGACACTAGAACATCGAGAAGTACAAAGGATATTTAGAAAATAACAACACAGATAGATTGTTCTGACATTTATTATTTATGTTCTTATTTATAAAATTCTTACTCTTTAAATCAGTTGAGGTTGTGGATTCACACATGAAGAAGCCACCTGTGGACTGGGGCTGTTGGAAACCACTATGGTGGAGGGATTTGGAGGAAACTTTTAGGGAAGTGGAATATCTCCATTTTGTTCTAATGTGACTGACAGTGTGAACTGGAGCAATGCAGCCCATGGAGAGGGAGCAGAACACACAGGATCCCCGTGCTGTGGGATGTCAGGGATGCTGGGGACTGGGGAAAGGAATAGAATTTATTGTAATTGCCACCTGAGCAGTACAGCTGTCTTCTGAAACTGCTGCTTGTCTTTTCCTCAGCAACAGCACTGATAACCACACTTCATCTGTCAGCTAAGGCTTGTTTTATTGAAAATATTCAGATTGTATTGGACTTCAGTTTGGCAGAAGTTACTGAGAGACTACTGATCCCCTTTAAAAAAAATTAAATATTAGAATTTTGTATTAGATTACTGATCATTACCTCTTGAACTGACTAGCAAGAAAACATGAAGACCTGTACTATACCAGGAGGGGTTTTCTGAAAATTTAAATATTCTACTTAGGAAAAATATATATAATATAAATCCTTTAAAAAAAATATTATAATGTTTCAATAGTTATTCATATCTAAACTCTCCCCTGTTCCTGCTCTACAGAAATGATATTTTTCCCCTGTAATTTTCAAAATTTTTCTTAAATTATATTTTGGTTTTACTTTAATATGTGGTTTTGACTTTGTTTCCAAGAAGCACTTTTTTACCTGTGCTACCTTTCCCTTTTGTCTCCACCCCATTCCTAGAAGTTATTGAGTTTGAGGAGAGGCTGCAAAAATGTTTGCTGCGTATTCAGCTTGTGGATTTTTGTCTAGTGAAAATAGCTTGGTAGAAACACTTTAGTGGAGATATTTGGATCCTTTTATCTTTCTGTGTTGAAAACATTTTGCCCAGCTAGACTATAATTTTAAAAAATTGAAATGCATGATAAAAGCTATATACATAATTGCTACACATAGGGACTAATCTGAGCTCTCTAGAAATGTGTGTTTAGTACCCTAGTAATATCTGAGGAATAAATACATTACTGCCAATTATTTTAAATTGATATTAATAGTAAAGGTTTATAAACATCTTTGAAAGTACATGGGAGTACCTAGGGCCAGTGTTAGAAAGTGCATTCAGAGCTTTCCAAGAGTGTCATGGACCAAAAGGCATTTGCATGAACATCACTCCTTACCAGGCATTTTGGCTGCAGATACCTCTAGAAACTTCTGCTTTTCCAAAGGAGTAGGAGTGACAACAAATTACTGCTGTTGAAATGATAAAAAAAGGGACTGTTATTCTATAGGAGGAATGCAAGTATTAAAATTGGCTTTTTGTATTTAAATATTTTCGTGGAAATGCAGTAATAACTCTGCCCTTGTCGAAGCAAACATCTCTGCCCTGGCTTTGCCCACACAGTGATGGTGAGGTGAATTTCCCTCTGCTCCAGCTGCAGGGAGTCCCATCTCACCTGTTTGGTTCTGTCTCCTTTTGCTGATAAAGAAATTTAGCCTTTCATTACTGCATCCTTGGTCTTCCTGGGGAGCTGCCACCAAGGAGGATGGAAGGATGCACAGAGACTTCCAAGGTGGGGCTTAGCTGTAGCTGCTGCATGGCTGCAGAGCTGCTGTTTCTTAAAGTGAGTTCTGTGTAGTGAAGCAACGTCACAAAAGCACCCTTTGAGAGCAGCAATGTGCAGATAGCCAGGAGTTCCCAGTGGTGGCAAAATCTGGATTTCTTTTTGATGTATTTCAATTGACTTCTAAAACCATTTACACCACAGGATTAGTCTGCTCAGCTGTACCATCAGCCTGAAACAAATAGAACAGCAAGTAGTAAAGAAAAATGAAGTCTATACATGAATAGCCATTTATGCATTTAGCATATAACCTTTGAGTATTGTGAGGTTTTTTTCACCCATTTATCCCCAAACATACATAATTCACTCTTTCCAGACAAATTATACAGTACTCAGTCTCATTAACTACTCACTCCCTGCTTTATTTCCATGGAAAGCAAGCTCCATTAAACACTTAATGGTGTTCATGGGAAGCAGAGGCAAAAAACAGGCTGATAGGGGATGTTCTCTTCTTGACTGCACAAACTATATTAGGTTCAATGCAGAAAATGAGGTTGGACAGGGTCATTTAAAAAAAAAATCTGTCTATAGTCCTAAACAAGTTCTTTGTGGTAGGGGTGATGAAATGATTTTTGTTCTGCAAGGTGTAAATGGCTGGAAATAGGAGCAGAGTTTTCAGCTGGTGAAGAGAGCGGGTGGAGGTGCCTCCTACGACTCCCATCCTCTCTGGTTGCTGGGTGCCTGGGGGCTGGGTGAAAGCACCTGGATCCTCTTCACCTTTGTTTGGGTAAAGTGGACCACCACAGCTGAGGAGAGAAAGCACAGGGTGAGACTTCAGAAACAAACCTGAGATAACAAAGTTGAACAGCAGGGAAAAACACGAAATTTCCAACTGTGATAAAGGGCAGTGAGAGCAAGGAAGCTTTTAGAAGAAATTGAAAAATATCGAGGTTTTGAAAAGCTGATGAAAAAGCTGGAGATGGTGATGCTGAGAGTGGAGGATATGTGGGGTCAGACAGAAAGTGCCTGAGTAGAGAGCAGGACTCCTGAGTTTGCTGTGTTAAGCTGCTACTGTAAATAAAAACCTGTGTGTGAGTAAAGTCACCAAGCGAGTGCAGAGGGGTGAAGTATGGAACACTGAGCACTGCAGGATATTAAAACAGACTCCAGGCAAGGTGGGAGACAGCACTAAACATTAATGGACTGTTGAGATGGAGAAGAGGAACAGACAATGAGGTGAAAGCCAGACCAAGGGAAGTTTGAATAGCAAGGAATTTCCAGGAAAAGGTCAGTTTTAGAGACACAGAAGAATTAGCCCAGAGAAATGCTTCATTGTCCTCTAATTATGGCCAGTAAACTGCGTTCAGGTGATAGTGCATGTTCCGTTTCGAGTGATGGGTATGATTGCACAGCTTGCTGTAAATTATCATTACTTGCACACGCACAAAACTCCTCAGTTACCTGATTGAGGGTCTCAGGGCAGCAGCTTTCAAGAAATCACAGAAAAGAGCAGGCCTTGTGTCTGGTCCTGTCCCTGCTCTGTGCTCTCTTCAAACAAGACTTGAACAGAGGATGAATTTACTGCATTATATTTGCTCTTTGTTCTAGGATCCCATTGATTAATTCATCCCATTGATGCTTCAATTCCCGTTAGTTACTAGTGCAAAAAGCATTTCATAGTTATAAAAACATGAAGCTTGATTTTCATCCAGCTATTTTGTCCAGATAACAATCCTTCTGGTTATGCTTTCTCACTATCTTTTAAAGTCAGGAAATAAAAATGAAATAAAAATACACTACTCCTCTCTTTTGTATCTGCAGTAGAATCAAAGGTCAATAGATAAGACTAATACCATATCCTGGTGGTCAAATAGCTGCTAGAGGTGAAATAGAGGCGAAATAGCTGTTTTGTTGCTACAATAATTTGACTTGCTTATGCCAAGAAACGTGGCTTGGTAAATGTTACCTCAGTTACAACAGTTACAAACAGCTCTATTCTCTCGTGAAATACACGCAAAAAATGTCTGATGTTGAGAAACTGATTAGATGAAAGTGTTCTGCTGAAAATCTTGTGAAATCCTCTTAAAAAAAAAGTCTTTTGGAAAATAAAATGTTGCATTGTGTGATTTCTTGTTGGCAATGTGGTTTCTGTGGGCAATAGATGGATATGTCAGGCTGCTCCTGCCACTGGGCCTCTCGGATACTCCATACATCTCAAAGAAATACATATATGTGAAACCATGTGGCAAAAAAAAGAAAATTTTTCTTCTTTTTAAAAATGTTTTTTTAGTAAAATAAAATTAAACCTACTAAGTAATCACATTTTCCCCTTTGGAGGCATTTAATTAGACACATTTGTTGGGATCACTGACACAGCTTTTATCCTCTTGATTGTTAAAATTGTATTATAATTAGGTGTCACATCGTGAAAGCTCTTCTGCTACAGACCTTAACTATTACCATCAGATTCCAAAATTAATTTCCAGAAACTAATACTAACCAGGCTGTTGAATATTCTTAAAATTCCAAAGAGTAAACAATTCTCATGATAGCACTTCTGTTGCCATAATATTAATTAATTTGTAAGCCATCTACAGCATGTTGTAACATGAAGAGATGATCTGGTGTTGTAAAAAACATAAATACAGGCTGAAAGCACTTTGCAATAGTGTATATTTTAAGTAACTCGACTCTTTCAAGCAACACATTTGGGTTATGATGCTTGTCATGGAAAGAAACTCTGATTTGGCATGAGGGCACAATGCAATTAAAATGAGAAAACAGGTTTTTAAGTAGTGGTAACGTTCACAAGTAACTGGGAGCTGACACCTTATCTGCAAGTCCTGATCCTCCTTGCCAGATCAGCTGAAGAGTTACTGTATGCAGTGGCTGTCGAATTACATGCTTTAGCAGTCTTTGTAATTGAAATGGTTGCACATAATAACTGTATCATGTCTGGATACTCTGTGTCTAATGCAGGGATGGGATGAATTTTGATTTGTCTTGTGTAGTTCATGCTCTTTGCTTGAATACTAAAGTATTCATGGAGAAGTGGAATATTACACCCCCAATAAGTATCATAAAGTTTTGTTGTTGTTATTTTTATTTGATTTGTTTTTTTAAGAATTTTTTTTTATTTCAAGTCTTGAGAAATTTAATCCAAAATACCAAATGAAAAATTTCTGAGGTGGATCTGGGCAGCTGTGGTAAACACTTGAAAGAAATAGTTTCCTTCATCTATACTGGGAATTGGACTGTTGTAAATGATTGTAAAATTTAGAAGTACCTTGTCAGTCCCTGTAACTTCAGTGGGGGTCAGTGCTGGGGTGTTTCAGATGTCGTGGGCAGAGGGAACCCTCTGAGCTGGCAGCTGGGAGCAGATGTGGGGCCGAGATGGGCCTCACCCACCCGTGTGACAGGAGAGTTTTGTGGGGCTGTTTTAGCCTGTTTGTTCACATCTCTGGCTCCGTCCTTGTGTCCCAGTTTTGTGAGACATACCAGAAGCAAGGAAGAGTTAATTACAGACATGAGCGACAGGGGAACATCTTCCCCAGCTCAGAAGAGCTGCAGGCTGATGCAGCAGTGTATCAGGCTGCAGGGTGCTCAGGTTCCCATAAACACAGCTTGTAGCAATAAAAGAACCAGCTGCAGGCTAAGGAAATGGCCCTTGTGCATTGTTTTATTCCTAACTTTCATCTTTTGTCATAGTCTCTCTTTATTCTTATTTCCATTGACTGTACCTTGCTGTGTTACCCCTTACCTGCTTTTTCTTTCTTTCTTATGTCTATTTTTTTTTTTTTTCAGTTGATATCAACGGTTTTGAAACAAACTCTTCCTTGCCCTTCTGTATTGGTACAAAATAGAATATTGAAAAAGCAGAGAGCATGTGCAGGGCTTTCCTTTCACTGAATGTGTAGCACCAAAGAGTTGGATTACAGGTTTCTGTAGGCAGATCTGCCTCTGTAGCTGTCAGAGGGCAAAGTAAGGCAGATGATTGGGAAATTGTGTCCCAGGGAATAATGGTGAAACTTTCTCTGTCTCATATTAATGTTGCATTCACAACCCCAGCATTAGTTATTAACTTTTAATAAATATCACAAAGGCAGAGAGCATCATCCCTGTATGAAAACTCAGCTCAACAGCCATGCAACTGTATCAGCCTCTGAGGAGTCTTCCTAGAACTGCTTTTCTGTTCTTCAACTACTCTGTCAGTTTTATAAGGAATACATGATTTCAGCAGGGAAAACGTCTAACCTACCAGCGTGGGTGTCCATTGCATGTCAGCACATCTGGTTGCAGTGGATTATTTGCCACTGCCAGGTTTATCTGCTATTGCAGTGTTACCATGAGAGAGACAAGGGAGCCCCTGTGTTCAGGCACCTGAAAATCCCCGTGTCATACTGGCTCATGGCTGGACTCTCAGCTGAGGCAAATAGGTGGTCCAGGATATTTTTTTCTGTGCTCTGAGGTTGTAATTCTTTATCAGATCAAGTCAAAAAGAGAGATCTTTGTTAATGAGGATTTGTAAGTTCACTGTAGTGACATCCTCTGCTCAGACCAGTACAGATGGAACAGGAGATATGGGTGAAATATGATAACCCTTTGTGTGATATTGACATCATCTGTGCTGTGTTTTCTACAACTGTTTTCCAAATTTCTGGATCTAGGGAAGTCCTGTGAAGACAGCAGACTGTTGTCCTCAAATGCCTTTGGAAGTAAAAAGACACTTTGAAGCTTTTTGTGGTCAAATAGCTTTAATTTTATGTGTTCATTCCTTTCATTTATGTTTATTCTATGTAAATATAAATGTAAATTGAATGGAAATTAAATTATTGAATATGAAAGTTGAAATGGAACATTTCTGCCTTCTTCAATTCACAAGATAAAAATTATTCATTTCATACATTTCCACTGCAAGATGTTTTTGATTTGATCAGATTTGATCAAACATTTTTATGGAAAATTATTCCATTCATTTTTTTCTAACTGTGGTTTCAGCTATGAATACTGCAAAAATATTAAAAAACTCCAGTATATGAAATCTCTTCTGTCTCTAATATTGTTTTAATATGATGGGATATTAGAGCTAAAAAATAGTTTTGTTTAGAATGGTTGAGGAAGAATATACGAGATGTATAAAGTGACAGGTACAGCTCTTCCAAATCAGAAATTAATACAAAATTCTTTTGGAATACCATGAAATTAAGGTTAATTTAGATTTATTGTTATGTAATGTGGTTAGGGTTATTGTGCAATATGTGTGCTTCTTTGCTTTGCTCATTTCCTGAATACATGTTTCCTCGGGCCATCCATATGAAATGAATTTAGAAGTTCAGGAAAGAGGCATTTATTGTATTTGTTAAACCAAAAGTGCAGCTGTGTAAGCTGGTAATACCAACTGGGTGTTATCGTCTAGATCTCGGTTATATGGCACATATTTTTATATATTTGGAATGCTTTATTTTATTAGATTGACTGGGTTTTTTAAAAAACATTCCTGTGCTCAGCCTTGGGGAAATTTGCATGTAGTACAATCCCTGACTTGATTAATGCTGATAGAAACTACCAAATATAAACCTTTATTTAGGATAGTTAGGAACTATAACCCCTCCCCCCTTTCAGATCAAATATTTCACAACACTCCCTTACAACTACACGGTTTTTCAGTCTTCTGGAGCATCAGTGAAGTCCCAAGATTTATTAAGCTACGAATTGTTGGTACAAGCAAGTCATCCTGAGTAGGTGTTGTCTGCTAAGGACTTTGATTGCTAGTGAAGAGAGAGGTCTGCACATCTTCATTGCCAGTATGGCTGGGGAACCACTACTGAACTCTTCTTCCCTGTCTTTGGTAGCACTAGAAGTGTCACCATCTAGCCTTGACATAGAGTTAGAGCATTGCAACACGCTTAGGAAACAAGCAAAAGCAAGTCTCACCTTCTCCAGCTCTCTGCATCATCCTACTGTTCTCTCCCCAACTCTGTCTTCTAGTTTCTCTTCTCTTATTGGTTTTCTACATTTAGAAATGTCTATTTCCTACTGATCACTACGTCCTTTTGTCTTAAACAGCTCCTTCATCTTCCAAAAAATGTGCTGCTTTCTGTACATCACTCCACTGGATTAGGAAGGTTGTGGTTCTGCTCTGGTGCATTGGGACTGAACAAATGGCATCAATGGTGATGGCATTACAAAATCTTGATTTCCAGACAGATTCTTTTTTCTCCACAAAGACAAAAATGGACGTGAACCTTGCTTTGTTCACTGCCTTTTATACTCCTCCTTCAAAGTCTGCCTATGGGTTCATTAGAAAAAAGGATTAAAAAAAACCCAACAAAATCCTTTGTGTGGAAAGATTCTGATCTAAAGCTGTTGTCAGCTTCAAAGTGCTCCTGGGTCAATAGTACTGATCTTTTCATGCAGACAAGGATAGATCTGGCTAATATTTAATTCCTAGAATACAAAGACTTCTGCATAATGGCTAAGATAAATGTATTGCTTATGATATTCATATCTTCCCTTATAGCAGCCTTCCAGCACGTAAAAGGGGCTACGAGACAGCTGGAGAGGGGCTTTTTGCAAGGGCATGTAGTGGTAGGACAGGGGTTGATGGCTTTAAACTGAAAGATTGCAGGTTTGGGTTAGATATTATGAAGAAATTATTTAATGTGAGGGCAGTGAGGCACTGGAACAGGTTGCCCAGGGAACTTGTGGATGCCCCACCCCTGGGAGCTGTGGGGCTGGATGGGACTTTGGTGGAGATGATTGTAAAAGAGCATTTTCCATCATCTTTTGCTCCAGCCATTCTAGGAGTGGAAAAAATGGTGTTTCAAGATGAGAAGTGGTTCAAGTCTCCGATGGTTTTCACTGAGAGGATGAGTTACAAGGGGTTTACTTTCTGGGAGTGCTGCTGGAATTCCTTGGTCTGTGTGTCCACCGTGTCTTGCTGAGTCAGACCCCATTCCCAGAGCATGGCTTTTAATGTTGGCACACCAGTCCTGCTGACCCAGGGCAGCTCCCACAGCTGAGGTGTCACACAACCAAAAAAACCCCAGCCAAGACTGTAATGAAGGGCTCTTACTGTAATCATCACACTTCTCTTTGGAACACACAAACTCTGTGCTGGGCAATGGCTGTTCAGACAAAATCTATCCATAACCAGCCGTTCCAATGATCACTTGGCTGGGAGAGGGCTCTGCCTGGCAAAGCTCTCACACAGTAAGGCCATCAGGCTGCACCATACTACACACAGTACCAAATGCCACTTTATCTCCCTGGAGAGGAAATGGTAGGAAAAGGCAATACATAATATATAATCATGTTTTGTGCCTCTAAGGAAACTGATCTGGTGTGGGAGGACCCCAGCATGGGCCAGCAGCCGCAGGGGACAGAAAGGTCCCCATGCATTTGTGCTCGTGGAGGGACTGCGGATTTCCAGGTCTCACACGTGGAAGGGCAGGATCTTTAATTGAGCTCCGGTTATTTTGCTCCTGCTGAAAGGAGAAGAGAGCGAGCCCTCACGTGCTGGCTCCCTTCCTTGGGGGTGAGTTATTTCATGTGCTCTCCTTTCCTAAACTCTTCCCATGGTGCCAGATGTTGCCATGGCCTCTTATCAGTGGCTGTGGACAAACTGTCCCTTCTGGCCTCTACTACACTTCCTGCAGTGAAGGAAATGTGAAACCCTATCTAGCACGATATAATATCGTGCTAGGTAGGGTTTCATACTAAGAAGTGCACTTCTTAATATGCTGTGTCATATTTTTTGGGTTGCTTTTTTCTTCCATTCTTAAAACCAGCAAACAAGTGCATTTAACCATGAAAGCAGGTACAAATGCATTCCTGTTAGTGGGTAATAATGAAAAGTCAGAGAGATTAATGTGCTGTTGCTGTTTATCCAGTACTGCATTGCTTGTGACTAACTACAATGGATGAGACCTTCTTTCTGCCTCATTAAATAAGTTAATCATGTAAATCAGGAGGAAAAACATTTTGGGTAGTGTGAGTACAGGTTGAGCATCAGATATGCAGTTTTTACCACTATGTGTTAAAGGGGATTTGACAACATACAGGTGTCCCAACTACAAAACATTAACATCAGTCTTCTGTTATCTCTAAAATAAATGAAAACAAAATTAAAAGGTTAAATGGGTGCTTGTTTCAATCAGGAGTACATGGCCACTGACTGAAATTTCTTTCAGAGAAAGAGGGGAACTCTAAAGGGAATGGAAGTTCCTGAAGAAGATAAATTGTAATGGAGATTGCAATATATTCAGAAAACTTTTATGGCTTTAAAATTGTAAATCAAAAGCACAATTAATTATCTATAAAATTGATTTACTAAAACTCCCAGATAATTCTTTTCAGGCTTACCAAAAACCAGGCCCAGATTTAAACTCTGAGTTTGAAGACAAGAGAATGAAAATGTAAATAGGGACATAGTCTTGACAACCTGGGAAGGAATAGGAATAAAAATGTTTAGATTAAACTAGCAGCACAGTGATAAACAAATGTAGCTCTCAGTATTATGAGGCAGCATTAGGTAAAACCCACCATGTTATCTGAACATTTGTCCAAAACACTTTTTAAGCCCAAACAGAGCTGCTGAGACTGAAGAAACTTCAGGTTCCAGTAATGTGATTTTTAATCAGTGGTTGCATTTTCTGATTGCAGATGGAATGGAAGACATTTCAAAATATTATTTTTTCAGCTCAAGAACTGCTGAAATTTTTATTTTTGCCATCACGGGATTCTTAATTCAGAGGCTTCAGATAAAGAAACCCTAACAAGTGGCTACTTTAACTCCAGCACAAGAATAAAGTGGCTGTGGAGATAATTATCAGCAGTTGGATTGAAGGATACAGAAGTATTGGAAAAGTATTGCCTTCCTTCCTTTGTTTTCAATTTAAAAATAAAGTTAAATCCATTATAAGGTTTTTTCAGAGATGGCAGTGGTCACAGGGGAAACAAATAAGGAGGCCTGCGAAAGGATATTGAGAAAATGGCACCACTGTATTGGTTGGAAGGAGATGAGTATGGATCTGCAGCAAAAGTTGCTGAAATCAATGGAAGATACTCACTGGTTTCGGTGATATTTGAGTAAGGCTCAAGAGCTTGAGCTGATGTTACCTAATTAAGCTCCTGATGGCTTATTTGACCCAACAAATGGCACTGATGCTTCACTGCTGGAACAATACAGAGATTTAAAACAAAGTACTGAATTAAAAACGGCCATGCCTTTGCAACAGGCTTGCTTAATCTACATTTCAAGTCAGAAAAACTTATTTTTAGGGTCAAAACCTACTTTTTGACCCTAAAAGTAGGGTCCCACTTCTGAATGGCACTGCAGCAGCTAGTGTTTGGCATTTATTTATTTATTTATTTTTACATCAAGCATGTCTACAATTTAGATATCAAAACTTTCTATTAGACTGTCATCGATTTTAGCCAATATATTCATACCTTTTAATTTCATAACAATAATAGATTGATATTAATTTTGCCTGTGGGTAATAATGAGACATTTGTAATTGTTTTAAAGTTCTGTCCTAGGCCGGAGTCAGTAAATACCTGAAGGTTTTGTTCTAAGCATCCCTGTTTGGCCTGGATGCTTCAGGTTTGGGGAAGTTTTTATTTTGTAGCATTCAGCTTCAGTGTGGGAAAAGTCAAACGTAAAAACAGAGAGTGAGACTGGGGCCAACCAAGTACCAGCTCGCCTTCCACTGTGGCTGTGGTCAGACCAATCCTCTTTCCTTATTTTAATTTTGCTGGGGTTTGGATTTGTCTGAAAAGAGGACCTGTCCCCAAATAAGTAAGAGGTGAGATTGTGTAAGAACACCTGTCCTGATGACATTTCTATTCAAGGTGATAGAAAAGTGGCCAGAATACCTCCACTTATGACATTTGTACTATTGTAGGCAGAAATGTTTTCAGAACAGTTACTGACATTTTGACATTCCTGAAACTAATCCTTAGCTTTATTTCATCCCTAGTGACACTTTTTTTCAACTGATAGTTGAAATAATATACAACTCTATTTTCTGCAGTAAAAATAGGTGCAGATATGATATTTTCTTCTGTTGCTGTCTCGTAGCAGCGCAAGCTGTAATGCATTATATAGCTTACAATGACAAAAAATTATGTTTTCAATTTGGTAAGTCGTTTTCAATTGAAAATATAATGCATTCCTGCATAAGACATATTGCTCTGTGGCAGGCCGTAAGTATCAGGGAAGTCCTACTATATCTGAAACAACATAATTAACACTCTTTGTTTATGATAGGCAAATAAACAACCAAGGCAGGCCTTTTCCAGTGATGGATAGCATCTTTATTAAAGAATTAATCTAGATCTCAAAGCAGGAGCTATCTAGTACATAAATCAGGGCCTTGTGGTTCCATTTATGGTTCCTTTTACAACCCAAGTGTTAAGTTTATTGCCATATAGCCCCATAATTCATTGTTGAGGGGTGCCAAGCCCTGGTCTTCCTTCTCTCTATTCTCGCTGCAGATGGAGACACTTTCAGTTCACAGCACCAACACCGATTTCCTCTGTTCTTAGCAAGTAGCTTGAACTCTTACTGTCTAATGCCAATGCTACAACTCTATTGAGAAGGTTAAGTTGTGCTGATGAAATGTATTTCTGTATGTGAAGTATTTATTTTCCTCAAACCACATGCAAAGTCAGGATTGCCCTGCCAGAGAGCTGCACTTGTCCTCCTGAGATGGTCACGTTTGGAAGAACAGAGGGGTTCCATGAAAGCTGTAGTGATTTATTAGCTCATATTTGGAGATTATGGGCCTAATTGCTCTATTCCTGCTGTTTGGTAGCTGCCACGATCCGTGAGAACTTACCTGAGCACCTGTGGCCAACATATATTTTCCCTGGTCAGTAGTTCCCTGCACATGTTGCAGGTGCTTGGGACCCCAAAGGCTTTTTCCTTGCCTGCCTTAATTGCAAGATGGGCAGTATTCAATACAGTATTGAATGCTGTATTTCAGCTTTCATTGACTAGCAGCAGATCAAACAAAGGCACTGGGTCAGACCACTGGATACGTGTATGTATGGTGAAGTGTAACCAGTGTAAACCTTGCAAAATGCTTTGGGGCCCAGAAAGGGTTTTTGCCTCACTTTCGAGCTCAGAATGTTCTTAGGATAAGGTTTGTAGGTTGTTTGGGCTTTACTGTATTTATTATATTTGGCTGTGAGCAGACTATTAGATTATTTACTTAAGAACTAAGTGATGTTTCTATGCCTTGATGTGCAGTGGATTATCTGATGATGTTTTTGTTTAAACAATCATGAGATATGGGAGATACCTGCCTATGAAGGGTCACATCAGCTGTCCTTTCAGATTGCTGCCAAATGCATGTAGATACATCTGCAGGGATTACATTCTTGGACTGGCAAGTTTCCAGGAAAAAACATAGCAGAGCTTTAATTAAGAAAGAAAACATGCTAGTGGTGTTTTAGTGAAAAATGAGATTTAAGAAAGCATTTTAAAAGTTGGTTTACAAGATTCTCATGCAGATGCTTCTGCTCATTTGGAAATGCCAGTGTAGAGGTTTGTAGGCTACAAAGATAGCAGATACCTCAAGGAGAAGGAAATGGGTTATGTAAGCATTAGCAGCAGTGGAAAATCTGCAGTCTACACATGTAAACTCTTCAAAATACGTACCAGATTCCACTTCTCCTTCTGTTTGGGACCTTGAAACAAGGAAGGTCCAAAGAAAGATTATATCCTTTTTATGGAGAATTTTTTTGTTTGCATTTAATTTCAAGAAGGCAGTGAGCAAGTGAAAAGCGTAACTAACCTGGCAACTGCGGAGTAAATTGTGAGGTGGTTTTCAGCAAAGATAAGGGAATAAGAGTTTTATTCCGTATAGCCAAGCTATGCTGCTTTCCAAGAATATGGATGTAAGATACTGTTAACATTTTTAATATGAAAAGGCTTATGATTCTCAAAAGTCAATAACCTTTATGAATTTACATGGTGCCTTCACACAAAACGAGGCCCAGATTTCTGAAATGAAAAAGTGGATTCTGTATAATGCAAGTTAAAGGTCATTTGTTTTGTGTAAAGGTGTGCAACACTGTGTTATTTTCAAATAACACCCTTCTGGTTTGCGCACAGTTTTCTAAATTCATGTATGGGATATCACAAGTCAGAATCTGCGTTCACATCTGCTGAGTGAACATCAGGAGTTTGTGTGCTTCACCTTGATTTTTCAGTAACATTGACCAAATTCAGTGGGTTTCTGCTTCAAATGCCTTACCCGAATGAGGTAATGATGTGGGCATTTAGTGAATATTTGCATAGCAACACCTCTGCTTCCTGGTGATAAATGATTTCAATATATTGAAATATAGGTAAATTTGAAACATAATGAACCTCCCATTTTCTAAGAACTTGGAATTTTAATGAAACACTGTCTGGTAAAAAAGCAATGTGCTGTAAAACCCTTGCTGTACTGAAACTAAGGAACACCAAAGCTGGAATTAAATTGTCCACATGGGTATTTTTAGTAAGTTCAATAATGTGTTTTCCTGCCTATTTGAGAAAATAAATTTCTTGCTTTTGGTGCATCTTGCTTATATTACTTGGAATAAGGAATGTCACAGCTCAAGCAACATTATCTTCAATCAAGGAAGCCATAGCCTTTCTTCCCCTTAAATTACTGACGTAACAGCATTTCCACCGAGAACCTGTGCAGCTAAACTGAGCCCAGCAAATCACACACGTCTCAGGTGGTGTTTGAAGTGTTGTGTGCACAAATTAAGGCTCACCCAGATCGACTTCCTGCAACAGGTTCTTTTCTGTGTCAGCCTGGCGCGGAGGCACCGTCCCTTTCTGTTGTGACGGGGTTTTGCAGGAGCACAGGATCCATCTGCTCGAGCCTGACTGCAGCAGCGAGGCCACACGTACTGTTGGTACAAAGTATAAATTATACATTAGTATGCAATGTGACAGGCACTGACAGTGGGGCTGGACAAGTGGTGTAAGTCTGAATGAGAAAGAAAACTTTAGTAGAGGTGGAGGCTAGCAAAGAACAGCTTCTTCCAGATTAGCATTTTTTAAAAAAAGCATTTTATGCTTTGGATTAAATGAAATGATTACAGTTCTTTCATAGGAAGCTGTTTTAATTCCTACTTTGTTTCCATAAGTCGCTGCATAAATTGTATTTTCTCTATAAATTCTCTCTGGTTTGGGCTTTGCCTCCTGGGGCTTTAATTTATCAGACTTGTCATTTCTAGACTATTATCACAGATTGAAATGTACAGTAGACACCTGGAGGGTTTTACTTTTTTGCCATCCTTGGGCTTTGTAGAAATAGGACCATCTGGCCTGTAGGTCTGGAAGCATCAACATTCACTCATTAAATGTGTCTGAAGCCCTCACTTTCAATCTGCCTCATTTAGCTACCTTAGGACTGTAGTTCGGGGGTCTGTTGTTGTCGCCTGTTGTTTACAAGCAGTTTAAACGTGTTCTCTAAACTCCAAAGGAGGAAAACATCTCCTATATCCATCTCCATCTTTGTGTTTTGGTACCGTTTGGCTGTTCCTGGAATAAGAATCTGGGGTTCAAGTGTGGTGATGTTTCCAAAATTTCATTCAACATAATCAGAAACATTCAACATTTCAGAGTTGTTATCAAATACAAAGGCTTAAAGAGGACCTTGCTGGGTTGTCTAACGGGTGCTTCTCGAAACACAAATGGCAGGGAAGTATCTGCTTTCAGCAATATTTGCTGGTAAAAATCCGTGTGGGATGTGTCTTTGGTGTGTCTAAGAGGGCTCAGGTGCAAAAAGGAATTCAAAGGTGAGAGCTCAGCTCTCCGGTTGTGTCTGGGAAAGCAGCAAAATTTCCACACTGGAAGCAAAAACATGTTCTAGTTGTGAATTAACTAAAGACTGTCATCTTGCAGAGTATTCCTGGGAGAAGTTAGATCCCAGAAAGGAGCTTTGTTTTGATTGTTAGCAGTGACTTACCTGCCTGTCAGGAGATGGTGACAGGTTGTAAAACCCCCTTCTATTTTGTGTGTGCTTGAAGAGTTGACAGCAGTTTATTGTGAACTCAGCAATGATGAAATTGCACTGTCTTGCTAATGCAGTTTTTCTTCTCTCTGTAATTAATAAATACACTTAAAACTTCTAAATAAAACTAGAGAGTATAAAATTCCAAACCAAATACCAAAATTATTAGCTTTGCCATGTGAATGACTTTGTGTGCACTGAGGCTTGGTGCAAGAGCACTCATTACAGGCATTTAGGCCAAACTTTCTTCTATGGAGGGGGGGGAAAAATCTCCTACATAAAAGAAAAAGGGCTTGAAAATGTGCTGCTGTGATGTAAGCATGAATAAGGATTTAGCTTAATCTGGAGACTCTCAGGATCAGTGAGAAATTTCAGTAGGAGCTTCTCTACAACACAGATCAGAGCACTTTTACTGAGGTGAGGTCTGTATTTTCACAACCACAGTAGTAGCTTTAATAGCTAGGAATACTTAGAGAGTCAGAATAAATATTGATGTTCTCTTCCTTTCCTCATTTTGCCTGAAATTCATGC
Source organism: Machaerirhynchus nigripectus (assembly GCA_013397975.1). Taxonomy (NCBI): domain Eukaryota; kingdom Metazoa; phylum Chordata; class Aves; order Passeriformes; family Dicruridae; genus Machaerirhynchus; species Machaerirhynchus nigripectus. The sequence goes on along the minus strand of VZRQ01000108.1, from coordinate 489,796 downwards.
AGAACTATCATTTCCTCAGAATAAAGGTAGATCTGCATAAACTTTGGAATGTACAAACCATTCCTGTCTCTTTGTATACCTCAGGTCTCTCTTCATGTAATTTTGTGTTGATTGTCCCATTTTCACTGAAGGGAAATAGCTCTCAAAATTAACATTCTGTGAGATGGTTCCAGCAGACCGTAAAATATACCATGACTATATGTAATAAATATTATTTGGTTTAGTGTTCTAAGCTGTTACAAGCTTGCATCTAAGTCATGCATCTTTCTGTAAAACTCAGAGGAAGTGGGTGAAGGTAAAGCTGTGGGGTTTTACCTCAATCTCCAGTTACCCCCTCAGCAATACCATGAAGTGCCCTGTGGGTCAGCTCTGTAACGCTGCCCAGGTTCCACCAGCATTCCCCAGGAGCCTCTGCTGCACCTGTACAGCCACTCTGAAAACTTCTGTGCCTCTGCAGAGAGATCTGACATCTCCATCCTCTGGAGAAGGCCATGAGCAAAGACGGAGCTTTGCCCTTCAGCCTCATGCCACCAGTGGGCTCTGGGTCATGCCAATTTTCGTATGAGCAAAGAGTAGGGTGGGTGGTGGGGCCAGTTTATCAGTTTACTTAGAAATATTATTTTGCAGTAAATTTCTTGACCTGAGTCTCTTCCTGATCATTCTGCCTTTTGCTGTTGTTGTACACCTATTTTTTTCTCTGGTGTAACCTGCTCTTGTGCAAGGATGTGTATGACACCTCAATAAGTGCTTAATGCAGAGGAGGTCACTGGGGATGTGAAGGGGATGGTGGGGGTGAAAAGGAGTCACTCCTCATGCACCAGATGTCAAAAGTCTCTGTCCTTTACTTCCAGCTTCAGTGAAGTCGTTCTTTAGGCTGCCTCCAACTCCAGCAGGCCTCTTTGTACGAGAAATACCTGTTCTGACTGCCAAATTCCAAAATATTTTTATCCTCCTTGTTTAGTAACCCTTAGCATCACTTGGTCTGTGAAGGGGAGAAAGAAACTCTTCTGCAGAGAAATTATTTCTTTAGTGCAGCAGTCACAACAACTCATGAAACTCGGTCCTGCTCTAACTCCCAAATATGTAGCCAGCAATTAGGAAAGCTCAGCTGGCAGAGATGTGGAGTCATTTCTTCTCTTTTTCTACCATTATTAGTATTCAGTTTCTGTCTATCCATCTAAGTTAAATCCAGCAGGCAGGATGAAATGTTGGTGCTTTCTTCCAAATCAGTAATAAGGCACTCTCAGAGACATGTGCATCGCCTGCTGCCAGAGCCTGCGGACAGATCCCCAGCACAGCGAAGCAGAGAGCTGAACAAAAGCTGTCATTTAACCCTGGCACTATCCTGGAGGGCTTCCTAGCTTCATAAAATGCTTTTTGGCCTGTGTTATGATGATTTGGTACCTGAATGATCCGTGCACCTCAGGCAGCAATGGCGAGCTAAAATGACTGAAATAGAAACCAGTGGCAAATACCTGTATCAGCTTAAAGAGTTGTACCAGCCTCTCTTTCCAACTCTTCAGCTGGAGTTTGAAAATGAAGGAATAAAACTAATTTACTGAATTCTTGATGTCTAGTTATAAGAAATCATTCACTGAAGTATAGCATGAATGGGAATTTATATGGTTCAAACAAACAGAAAGTCTCGCGGTTGGTTGGAGATCAAGCATCAGCACCCATCTCTGAGCAGGGGTTTGCACTGAGGGAGTCTGTTTTATGAATGGTAAAACTGAGGCATAAAACGATGCAGATCCCTCTGTGCAAACTTCCACCAGCCAGAACCACTGTGCCCGAGAAGCACAGAGCTCGTTCTGCCGTGTGCAGCTGGGCTGTGCACCTGCTGTAGCTGAAGCGTTCAAGGTGGGATGGACTGGAGTAAACTCAGTGCTAAGACAATTTGCACACGAGAATTCATATTTCCAAATACTCCAGAGCTGACAGATCACTGCTAAAATAGCAAACATGCCTGTGAGGTTGGAGAGTCAGCTGGACAGCCCAAGAAAAAAAAAAAAATATATAACCATTTGAATTTTCTATGTTCTTTTTATGTCTCAGACTTTAATCTGATGTCTTAGTTATTCCAGGGAAGTCTGTACCAGAATCCTTTAAATTACATCAGTGTGCAACTAGTGTGAGAACAGAAGTGGGATTCTTAGAAAGAAAGCATTGTTTTAGCTGTAAATCAATTCAAAATCAACAATAATACATGGTAACACACAATTCATCTTTTACTGCAGCTGGTTACTTGTAAATGTGCAAGAGTTTAATACATGCTTGTAGCAGCTGCTTAGACTACAATATAAAAAAAAAGGTTAAATCTGTGCAAACACTATCTGAACTTTTATACTTACTATAGGAAATATCTGAAATACAGTAAACCACTATGGTGGGTTCATTGAGTGTCCAGGCAGTAATGAGGGCTGACAGCTGAAGCCATCCATTATATTGCAGACTGGTCTGTGTGCCCCTCAAACAGCTTCAGCTGAGGGAAATCCCAGAACTTGGTACCCTGCTTGCATTACAAAAGGGTGAGTTAGGAGTTACTGTCCTAGTGCCAAGTCACAGCAGGCTGAACCTGGCGAGGGTGGGCAGAATAGAGCCCTCTCTGTTCCCTCATGCCTCGTGAATGTGAGCAAGGATCTTGCTCTGCTTTCAAACAGGGAAAGAAAAATGCACTGTTCACTCTGGATCTGCAAAACCATATGAAGTGAAAACTGCCAGTTTCTGTTTGCTCTGTCAGATGAGGTAAAACTGCAATGAATGTAAATCCAGGAATTCAAGAAAAACATGACTGCTCATTGGTGTACAGGAAAAACCAAGCCAGAGCATCACGATAATTAGCATTAATCACAGACAAATCTTTCTGTGTGATGTAAAAGTGAGTAACAAATAGCAGGTACCAGAAGCTCTTATTAAATCTTTACACAGTGGTTTTTAACAATACCTTGGAGTCCACGGGAACAGATGATGCAAGGTTGGATACCTGCTACTCCTCCAGACCAAGAGAAGGTATCCAGAAGTTGTCCTACAGCACAGATGCCATTTCATGGATTAAGTAGACTTAGCAGCATCTACTCCTCCCAACGCTGCCAGTTTCAGATCAAATTTTTTCTTACTACACAAAGTTGATGTCATGAATGCTTTAAAATTGGACACATCTTGTAGTGTGTATAAATGCTGATAGCACTGATTTCTGTTTCTTGCAGTATGAAATGTGATTAACATTTTAAGCTAATATCCAAATCAAGTTGTTTTTTTTATAACCCATCAAATGGAAATTATGAGCCTCTTAAAAACCCCTCCACAACAGACTCGTAAAGGGGATAATGACAGAGACATTAGCTGTTTATAAAAGCTAATATCTCATGCAAATTTGACATTACATGTCTTACTGCATGTTATTAGGTGCTCATTTGCTATGCAAATATTATTCACTTTTTGTAAATGTCTGATCTTCAGTCAGCATAAGGAAACATGAACTTCAGTGCTGTGGTTTAGCATTTTCCATGGAAATACAAAAGAGCTAGACTATGCTCTTTGATCGATGCTTAGAATAAAATAAGAATATTCATTCTTAATTCAAATGTACTTCTTTAAGGTGACAATCTTTTTTTTTTTAATGTCTGCTAAATTATATAAAAATGTTTTTAATTGCAAGAATGCATGACAAGGTTGGTTCATAATTTCTAAAATTGTTTATCCACAGTTATCATATTAACAGCACAATTATTAAAGTCCCCGTAGATTGGCATAAGGAAGACCTAACACTGACATCTTTCATTTAATGAGATTCTACAAGACAATGCATTTAAGGGTTGCCTTTGATAGTATTTTTCAGCTGTAGTAAATATATGTTGTCCCATTCTTTTTACATGAAAATTTACATGGCCAGATAGCATAGTCTGGAAGGGAATCAGATGTGAAGTCTCTTAAGACTGGATAGACCTTGGTTAATGTAATTCCTGCTTTCAGAGTTGCTGGTGTACAGGAAAGGCAGGATTCCCAGAGTTTCTGGGTCATCAAAAACATTCTTCTGTTCTGGTGTGAGAATATGTCATGTAATCCTTTAATAAACTGAATATATCTCATCTACAAAATGTTTCTCCAGCAGTTCCTCATGGAGGCAGTTCTAGGACCTCTCTCTTCTGATCAAAATTATCATCTACTCTACTGCCTAAATATATTCAAGGCAGTTTCTACCCGTTTGTTCCTTTGCCAATATTTTATCTTTAAAAATGTCTTTTCCCTTCCTGGAGTGTCTCCAAAGTATTTTCCAAGAGCAATCATACTTCTCTCCAGCTCTTGTTTTGTTAGGCTAAACAGGCCAGGTTGTTACAGCCTTGTCTCTTTGGAGTGAAGACTTCCCCCTGATTATGATGCCTCTCTGCTCTCCTCAGGTTTTAATTCTTTATACTCTAACACAGATAAACCAAATTGTTCAGAGCCTTCAGGGCATTAACTAGCACCTTGTACAATTCTGGTTTGTACTTGCCGTGTCTTCTTGGTGATATCTCTCTGCCCACACAAGAAATTGCTTTTTTGCCTTTTCCCTTCCTTCAGAGCTGGTAAGTGCTTGACCCCTCCCGTTCTGTCCAGTTTCTAACTTTAGGATGCTTGGTTCAGCTAAGTTCTTGCAACTAAGTGCATGGCCTTGTACTCAGTAGTGTTAACTTACCTCGAGTTCCCATTGCTCCTCTTTCCAGTCACCCCATTCCTGTGGGATATTCCAGGTCACTTCCTTATCAGCGGCCATGCAGAGCTGTCTGGCCACCCCCAGGCTCTGCCCTGCACGGCCGCCCTTCAGCAGCTCCACTGAGCCAGCAAAAGTAAATATTAACATGGGCATTTTTTTGAGTTTGTCCCAAAACATCCAGGTCAGAGCGCTCTGAGTCAGTTCCCCCACTAATGGAAGAGCACTGCAAACACTGAGGCACCTCCTGGGGTAAATTAGTGGGATGTGGAACACAGGACAACGGGGCTGGCTTCAGTGACATGAGGGAGCACTGGAAATCTCCATGTGAGTCTAACCTGCAGCCTATCCCTGTCCATACCTTGCAGCCTGACTCCAGGAGCAGAGTTCCATAAATCCAGTGATCCTGCTGCTCCAGCTACACCTCACCCAGGCAGTCTACTTTAAACACCCCTGATGTGTGCAGCAGCTGGGAGCTGGGGGGAAATCGAGCGTGTTGGCTGGCACAGAACCGGGCCGTGCCCCTCGCCAGGTGTGTCCCACCGCAGCGCACACAGCTCCCTTTCCTGAAGGAACAGCCCTGTGTTGTGCCTTGTTCACAGAGACGTTCCCTCCCCCGCTGCCGTGCAAGATTGCTGCTGGGTACAGATGTAAATAAAGGGGCTGTAAATTCACCTGGCTGCTGCACGCGCCCTTGAGTCAGCAGACTGCAGTGCACCTAGCAGCATCACCAGAGCTGTTATCCTCCTGCTTCCCAGTGGGTTACTGTTCACTCCAGTCCTGTCAAAGCCTCCCAAGTGCCAAATCAAGATATTTAACATTCAATTAACGCTCTGTTTTGTTCAGGAAGAATTATTCAATTGCAATATGCTGTTTGTGTATCATTATAAGATAGCAGCCCTCCTTTGCTAACAGCTTGCTGTAATCTGTGCCATAAAGGACAGCTGAAATGGAGCTATAATTATGTGTTTTAATAAAGCTCAACTTGGTTTGTAGTTTACCTTAAATTTCAGCATTTCGTGATTTAAAGCAATCTATCTCTTGAAGCGTATTATTTTTCTTTACAGTACTTATACATAAAATAATTTCTTCCTTGTTTTTTGTTTTTTGTATTTAATTATTTTACTCATAAGAGAATTGCTATTATGAACTCCTGATGAGTTTATACATTTCATATGCCTTGGCCTTTGCACCAACCACTATTTTTTGTCAATTCCTTCTTCCTGTGGAAGTATTTAGAATACCCTAGATATGTGTCTAAAATAGAAAGGATGATGGTGTCTTTGAGCTAAAAAAGGCTTCAGAAGATCTCGAAAAAATCTTGAGTAGCTGCCCAGAGTTGAATTACAGGCCATATGAGGTCCATGTGTATTAGAAACAAGCATAAGAAATTCCAAGGTATAGGATGAATTTGGGCATACTGAGTGTGTGAGTAACTAAGCAGATGAATTTGAGGCAAAATCTTTCAACTGAATGGAGTTTCATTTTTTATTTTCTGATACTTAATTTGTGTTGCCTCAACCTGATTTGGCCACTTAAAAGCCTAAGAAATGCCAGATAAGTTATTTGAGGAAGATCCAGTTAGCTGGGAAGAGCAAACGAGGAGAGAAAGCAAATATCTAAAAGGCCTACAAAATCATTGGGAATGCCAAATTATTTTCCTGTCTAGCCTTGCGTGAGAGAGCTCTGTGTAGACATGCAAAAGTTCCTTAGTGCTACACAGTCTGTACAGACTGACAGGAATTTATTATCTGTTCGGCATAACCGAGTGGGAGGTGGGTGTTGGAGAAAAAGGACTTCAGAAAATCATCCCAACATCTCACCTGGGCTTGCAGATTTGCTAGAAGCTTAAAGTCGGTTCTGACAAAAAAACATTACCATTTTCCCACCTATTCAGTCAGAGTCTGACAGTGCCTGTGCAGGCTTTTACTGCTCTCCATCTTGCCAGGTAGTCAGCTAAGAAAATGACTGAGGTTTATTAGCTGGCACTGGCAAAATAGATAGGAAGAGCATGTAGTAAAGAATGTTCCAAGCATTGTGGGCTGTACAAGAGTGGGTGGTAAGAAAATGCCCTGAAAGTCCATCCATTTTCCTTTCCCCACTACTTCTCATCTTCCCCGGGATCCTACAGGCAGATAAATGGACCCAGGACACACAAATGCCTTTCTGAAGTCTTTGAAAAGGAGTAGGATATTGTCTACCCCTTACCACAGCAGTGACTCACTAAGAGTGTTCTCGTTTGAAAGGTCTCTTCCCTTCTCCTTCTCTACTTCTACACTATTTCTAATACTTGAAGAGGGATAATATTCCTTCCCCACTGAAATACAGCTGCTCGAGGGGTGTGTTTGTATGAAGATGTTCTGCATGAAGATGTTCTGCTCAGTATTCCTGTGGCTGTTTTTCAAATGCCTCTTTGTATTTCTGGCTGAAATTGAACATTTTTATTATTCTATCATCTTTATATCAGATATTGGGAATCACCTGATTGGCTCACTCAAAATGCAAATTATATTTAAAAAAATGAATTTGGCATTAAGTTTGATGAATAAATAATTTTCCTGTCATTTTCCAGTATATTTGTGTCCAACTGTTAGTCCTTGGAAAGCAGGAATAGGCACTCTGCTTTTATATTTGAAAGGAAGCTTTCCTTCCCTTTTTCTTGGGTTTCTGCTAAACTTCTGTCTTTTCCACCAAGTTTCCAGTCGTGGATACAAAATATGTGTATTAAAAACATTGGAAGCTACTAAAAATCTTCCTAAATTTAAGTAAGATAACATTGTATTGAATTGTTTTGTGCCTAAAGTACTTTGGTACCAGCTGTTGGCATTCCCCACTTGCTACATTTGACTTTGAGTTTTAAATGGGTCCCCAGTTCCCAGGATTTGGCACATTAGGCAGTGAAAGTTTGTGGCTGAAACCCAACTCTGGTGAGAAACTGGGCAGTAATATTTATTGGTGGCCAGGAACTGAGGAAAACAGAATTATTATAATAAAATGCAACACAAACCCTACAGATCACGAAATTGGATTGTGAATGGACTCATTCTTGGCTTAACGACTCTTCCTGATAGTATCCTGGAATAGAATCACGGATTTGTTTAGGTTGGAAAAGGTCTCTAACATCATCAAGGCCAACTGTTCCTCCAAACCCATGTCCCTGAGCACCACGTTTACACCTTTCCAATACCTCCAGAGGTGAAAACTCCACCACTGCCCTGGGCAGCCTGTTCCAATGCCTGGCAACCTTTTCAGTGTATAAATTTTTCCTGGCATCCAACCCAAACCTCCCATGGCACAACCTGAGGCTGTTTTCTCTTGCCCCTTCTCTTGCTCCTTGGGAGCAGAGACCGACCCCCACCTTGCTAAAACCTCCTGTCAGGTAGTTGTAGAGAGCAGTGAGGTGTCCCACGAGTCTCCTCTTCCCCAGGCTAAATAACCAAATTCTACCTTATTCTCAGTGAGAAGGGCTGGGATTCCTTCACTCCTGGGTGTCCTTCCCATGTGAGGCAGCCCAAGACATTCACTCACACAAATGCTGTAGCAATGGAAGGCACAGCAGTGCTGGGTTTCTTAACCCAATTAGAAGGGTGTCAGTAATGAAGAGATGGTGCTACAGATTTCATCTGTGTCTGTACAGGTGCCTGGAGTTCCTGGATTTCATCACGGCTGAACCAGCAATGCCAGAAGGCCTTCACAGGTGCTGGTGCTTGCACTGCCTCTGTCAAACTGTGTCCTGAGCCAGGAGCTACAAGCACACCTACATTTCTCTGTATATGGGGTATTTACTTAGCATCCACCTGGGTTTTATCAGTCATTTGGGGCTTGTTTCATCTTGTACTGTGCATCATTTAAAATAAGGAGGATAGATAGGCAGGAATGGCCATGGAACAATTCTGGAGAGGGGTACTAAAGCAGAGCATAGCTACAGAAGTGCTGGGTGTGAGCACAGAATCATGATCAGAGTGTATTTACAAACACAGGAGTCATGCTTTCAAATAACATTAAGATTCCTCAGCAAACTGAGTCATTACCATTGCTTCCTCTCTTTAAAGTATTATCTCTGTGAGCCAAAATGCTCAACAAGACCATCAGAAAGAATCCAACTCGCATTATTCTTCCCCTAAAGACTCATTTTGTAAAGTATCAAGGGCACAAGCATTACTTCAGTATTTCTTTTGACTTTCACAAGGCAAACAGCAAAACTCAGCCAATGCCCAACATGCCACATTTAAACTGAAGGAAAGACGGTTTTAATAACTAAATCATTAGTTATATTAGGGGTCAGATATGTTCCTAGGGAAAGGCAGGAAGATCATCTGAGGATTCAAAATTTCCATTCACATTACAGTGTGAGAAAGATCAGCAGTCTTTGAGATTTTGTTTTTCTTAAACTCCAGACTTCTTACTCAGTTGAGTCTTATTTTTTTTGTTTTATATTTAAAATCAAACAAATAAGCACATAGGTGCACCATTAACATATCCCTTTTACCAACAATTACTCCTCTCAAGTACTGGAAGAGAATTGTACCCAAAGGAATGAGATTCAATATTTTATCCACACCCTCATCATTCATGTGCTAGAACGGATTAAATGTTAATCTCTTAATAATCCTTAATGAAGCAGGATCTTCAGATATTAGCTCTGTTTAATTGTCAGATGCCACCTCCAAGGAAACACTGTTTGTTAGTCAGGACAGGTCCCAGCCATCGCTGGGTTTGAAAACAGATTGTTTATTTCTTCAGGACAAAGTGCTGCTGCAGCAGCTGGAAACTCTATGGTTTAATGCCTGTGGATAAATGATAGGAGAGGTGTGAGGCTGCCTGTCAGAGACAGGGAAATCAGCAGCTTGGAAGCTGTTGATAAGCAGTCTTTCTCACTTGAAAAGTGAGGTCAAGGAAAAAAACAACACACGGGATTCATAAAAGGAGTGAAATTAGAGTGCAGGGGGAGGGCTGGGTACATAAATCACAGCCTCTGTGAGTCCTTAGGTATGGGGTAGAGGGAGTGAAGGAAGGGCAGTGGTCAGCCCTGGTTCTACAGACATAGGAGCTTCAAGAGCAAGAGGGATTTAGCAAAGATTTTTTTTGTGTTTTTCAGTGAACCATTTAATATTTCTGTTAAAATGCAGTAAGTTTGAGCTGCCTGAGCTCTGACGCTACAAAAAATATCTGAAAGTAGCAGACTTGCCAAAATAAGTCAAATTGCCTAAAAACTTTTTGATAAGTAAAAGGAAATATTCTTAGAGGTACTCCTAGCAGGAGGAAAAACTTGTGACTAAGATGTACATGGCTGCCTTAATTTTGCTTATCAGCCGTGGGGCTTTTGCACACAAAATAAGGAATTAGATATCTGTCACAAGAATATTCTCGAAGGTGCACATCAAAAATGGTCTGTTTATGTTATTTTTATCTAATCATGAACAATTTTTTAATGCTGTTATCTAAAACAATTGTCTGGTTTCGGATTAATCCATGTCAGAACTGAAGTCTTAGCTCTGTGTTTGCCTGACTTGAGGCAGCTGTTTCCCCAAATACATTTTGGTAAAAAATGGACAAAAGATTTTCATACTTATAGATGAAACGGAATGGAGTCCCTTGGAGTTGGCTATGCAGTTTTATTATTTCATTTAAAAAGTAAAGCAACAGCCAGAGGAATATTCAGTGAAGGATGTTTTTATTATTCCGGAGTCTTCTCTCTTCGCAGCCTAACTGTAGCAGGAACACTGAAAATATTGCTGCAGTTCGGTAGGACCAACAATAATAAAACATCTGCAAAGTGCAAATGCAAATACAGTGTCCATCTTTAAATCTTACATCATTTTGTGCCACCTAAATAGGCACATGGAAACCCAAGCACACACAGCAGAGCCTTCCTAGTATTGAGCATCCCTCATTATTGTTATTTTAATATGTCACGCAATTATTTATAATTTTCCTTCTTTGGGAATGCAAGATCCTAATAGTTAAGGCTTTAGCCAAAACCCTTTTGTCATAACCACAGGAGTGGGATATAAACAACTGGCTGCCTGTTCATCACCTCTTCCATCTCTAGAAAAATTGTGGGTAAGACGGTTTCCCTTTTTTCTGTCTACTTCCAGCTAAACTTCTTGCATCTGAACCTTTCAGATAAACATCTAAATTTAATAGAATAGTTTCTTTCATAAATAGTATTTGTTAATTATATTTTAAAAACCATAATAATTAAAGTCATGTGACTTTTAATATTTTCAGATCTGTTGCTTATAAGCCTAAAGTTCCTAAATAAACCATACTGGAAAATAACACAGCTCTGCAAGTAAAGGAACATAACTAATCAGGGACCACATGGGATAATTCAAATTACTGACATTGTAAAAGATAGAGGTAAGGAGGGAAAAGAAAGTGAAGAAGGAAAGTTTCGTGTGAGTGATACTGGTTAAAAAAAGGGTCTGTGCTAAATGTTACTTGCAAAGAAGAATAAAAGCATTTTTGTTTGTTGCTGAATTGAACAAAATGCTGTTTGTTATCTCAGAAACTTTCCCACGTTATGGTTTAAAAAATCCATTGCAGGGTGAGTTACGTTCCCATGAGCAGAGGGTTCATGAGCTTGCTCTGCTGCTCAGTCAGACCAGTCAGGCTCTCACCCTGCCAGGACCCAGGAACGTCAGGATCATTTTTCTTCAGTCACAGCGTGTCTGTGAAGGCTCAGCACAGACAACTGAAGCCAGAAGAGAAGGCTGTTTATTTCAGCACAGGGGATGTAGGATGCTGATGCTTTACCATTAACGTGCCCTGTAAACCTTCACAGACCCAGAGCTGGCACGGAGCCCCTGCCTCACAGCACCTGGGGGTGGGAAGGGCTTGGCACCAGGTGCTGCTGACCCTCAGCCCATGAGCTATCACTGGATCATAGAATTGCTACTTCTGGGAAAAGCCTCCAGGATCATCAGGCCCAACCATCACTCATCTGTCAGTGTTTGCTTTGGACTCCTTACCGCTGGTTTTTTGTAGTGGACATAAAGGACAAGAACCTCTCTCCTTTCACTAACAAGTTCAGTGGCTGTACTTCTGTAGCAGATATTTCTAAATAAAAAGTCTCCATGTCATAGCTTCTATTATAAAATGTATAAATAATAAATCTTAAAGATGGTTTCCAGTGAACTCAAAATTTCAGCTGCAAAGATGACTTTTTCATTCTCGTATTATGAAATGGTAGATAAATAGAATTTTATTCTGATTGAGCTGTGGGTTTCTTTTAAAAGGTTCATCAATACATGGGCCTTGTCTTTGCACTAAAATAAAATTTATTGGGCAGCAAACTCTATTTCAAACTCAAATGAGAAAATTAAGATTTAAAAAGTTCTATCTGCAGATGTAATTAATGATCAAAAATGCAATTAAACATTAAAGAAGTTTTAAACTTTGTGGAATAGTTTCCATAATGAGTTCCTAATAATAAAATATATTAAATAAGTTTGAGAAAGAGATTAAGTAGGCAGTTGCTTTCAGCAAGTGCAATGCTGCAAGGCTTTTCTTTTTAATCAGAGAATAAAATGTATATACAATGGAAGATACCCAAGATTGATCAATGGCATGTTTTCAATATCTATTAGCTATAAATAAGCTGCTACAGCTAGAAATGTAGAGGTGATACTGGCACAAATACCAGCACTTTGTCATTATATACAGCATGACAAAATTAATTCTGTATTTATTTTCTTTGGAATATTCCCAGGATAAACTTTTATCAGGAAAATTGTCCCTTAGCTCAATAAGTAGACCAAACATTTAGGAGATAGTGAAGTACAGGCTGCTGGTTTTGAGCTAGGAATGATTGATTGAAATGTTTCCAAGTGACAATTTTTAATCAGAAAATGCAGTTTTGTTGGAAGAGAATAATTTCCATAGGAATATGTCCTTTTCAGTAACAATTCTAGAGGTAAGTTTTTCTCAAATGTAATTATTTATTCCAGTTAAGTAGAAAGACATTGCTAAGTCAATGTTTTTATTTTGACTCCTTTAGCTCTTTTTTTGATTTTATGTTTAGAGAGTCCCATTATATCTCTTTAAAAAATCATAGTAAGATTGCATCTTGTCATTTTTAAAAGTTATTTTTAAATGAGAGATCTCTATCGCTAATAGAACATTTTCCCATTAATCTAACAAAATCTTAGGGAGGATCAACACGTTTCTAGGAAGAAATGTGTGTGGCAAATTAGTTCCAAACCCAAAAGGGCTTTTTGTTTTCAGGAAGTTTGAAGCCCATTACAGTAAATATGACTGAAACACTCTGAGCACAGAAGCTGCAGACAGAATGGTGAGCTTTATGCCCATCTCTCTTACCTCACATTATCCTGTTTTGAAAAATGTTGGATCTGAATTTTCACGTTATAGTTGGTATTAAAACCTTGGTTTTAGAAATCCTAGCCCTTCCAAAGAAAAGTGTGTTAGACTGAGAGCTTGTGCTGTGTCATGTGAGAGAGGAAAGAGAAGAGAGGGGACAGGAAGGAAAGAGGCCCAAGTCAGGATTTGGTTTCTGAAGGGTGTGTGAATGGTTTCAAGACTGTGACATCTGTTTTGATGTCACAACTGGTTTTGAAGAATAAGGTTTGGATGAGTTTAAATTTGTTATGCTCACTTTTGCTCTAAAAGGTTTCCTTGAAAACTAAAATTTGTGAAATATTTATTCATTTTTGTAGTGTCCCCTTGGATACATCAACCTGTTCTGAAGCAAGAAACCATAATCAGCTGATTGAGATTGTTATACCTGAAAAGGGAATAAATAATGTATATCATTGATGGTTACTTCAAAATGACTTTCTGAATAGAGTGTTTCAGACTCTTTGTGAGTCTTTATCTTCACCATATGACATCAGCCCTGTGTCTGCCGTAAATAGTGAAAGAAGTTTTATTTGTGATGCTGGGTTCACAGGGATGTTCTGTCTTATTAAATGATCTCTGATGTTTTCTTTCTTTTCACATTGGGATGATATAAATCACTGTGGTTTGTTTATGTGCTTACCTAACCCATCTGGAGATAAATACTGAACATTATTTAATGAAACAAAACTAAAGACATTACCCTCGCAATTAGCCATTTCCTGTAACTTTAAGAAGAACATTAAATTATGCTGAAGAATTACAGTGTGTTTACAACCAAGCAGCAATTTAGGGGGAAATAGTTGCTTTTCTTTTCTTTTTTCTTTAATAAATGGCCCCTACGTGTAGTAGTGAGCAGTGCCACGAGCCCTGCAGGGGCTCACCCAGAGTAAAAGAGAAAGCAAAGGTCTGTGAAGTTACCACTTGGAGTTCATGCACAAATCCCAGCATTTAGCTCAGGCTCTTTCAACATTTGCATCATTCTCAGATCTACAATGATCAAGGTGTGGCCTTTTCCCACTCTATTTCGGTATTTTGGTGTGATTACCTGAGATTTCCTCCGAGGGGAATGAAGTTTGTCATCTGTGACAAGCTCTGCCTGTGAACCTGTAACTTCACTGAGCAGATGATTTAGTACAAGATGCAACAAATATTGTACAAATATTTTTGGTTGTGTCTCAAGAAGTGCAGTATGTTACAATTTTTGGTACTCCCTTAGTCTAAAAAACATTCAAATTATTTCTTGTATAATCTGGTTCTACTGATGGTGGGTTTTGCCCATTGCTAGAAAATCTTGGAATGTGTTTGTTGGTTTAGAGTTATGAAACAGAGCATTTTCTTTCACGAAAGGAAATCTGCCTGCATGCCTTTTTGATGGCCATCACATCTATCCCATGTGACATCTTCAAGCCTTAGAGCAAGAAAACCAAATGCATATTTTCATTTCTTGTCCTGTGATTTGAGCATTCAGTAACTAATTTAGGAGTCACTATAAATAAATGCGGATTTCTTTTATCTTGGCTGTAGACAGGCTCTGTTTTTTGTGCCAATAGTGGTGGTTACAGGCTGATTTCCTGCAGAAGCTTCATTGATCAGAAGTCCGCTATTGTTGGTATTTTGAAATGAAATCATGGCTCATCAGACACATTGTTTTATCTCGTGATCTACCTTCCAGTTTCTCTTTTCACTGTTTTGCTCCAGTCTGTTGAGAGTGGTCATGAAAATGTGGGAATATTACCCTTTTTTTCAGAGCTGAAAGGCAGGTTAAACCTCATATCATTTCGTGGACATGTAACACATCTTTGTCCATAATGATGTCCCTAGAGACTGTTGTTTCCATTAAAGTCAGGGCAAAAATATACTGCTCACCATAAACATCCCGACAGGTATTCCTTCATGCAGTAGTGCTGGAAACTTGTGATTCGTTGGCATATTAATTCAAAGATTGTGGCACATGGTACTAATTCCATCTTATTGTCAAATGGCCATTTATTAAATCTTCTTTAGGAAGTTAGAATTGCTTTCAAATAGAGTGTTTTAGTGCTGTCACCCTTTCCTAGGATTTAATGGTGTTGTAATGTTCTGTTGTAATGAGTGACTCATATTGACTCATTGTTTCATTGTTTCTACACATTTCCTCTACTGATGCTTCCCAAATTTGCAGGGTCTTTGGAGATTTATTCATTCAACTCATTTGTTGCACATTGCTTTTCCCATAGATAAAAATCCATGGCATACATCTTCCGTGGAGGGCTGGGTTTACCTAGACCATATCATTATTGCTGTATGGCCATACATTGTGGCTGCTGTCAGTCATCAGATATAATCTATTTTCTACAATGATGTGGAAGGGTTTTATCCACGTGATGCTGCTTTTCTGTTGCCTTTTGGCTCTGAAGTTGCTTAGAAAATAAAAGTTCCTTTTTTCCACCCTATAATATGTCCTGTACAACCAGTAGCTGCTATCAATATTAGGATGTGCTGTTCTTGTTTTCTTGGGGAAACCAGTATCTTTTATCTCTCATCTTTCATAAATCTTGAGCTATGTTAATCAAATCTTTATATGGAAATATAAAATTATTGATGTTTTTACATGCTCCCAAAAGACTGGATTGCTTCTCTTTTGTTCTCCTTTTTTTTTTTTTTTTTAATTTGAAATAGAATTCTCTACCAGGCAGCAATAATTTTCAAGGATAAAAAGAAGCTAGAAGTTAACAGAGAAATTTGGAAAGAGTAATAACCATGGGTTGTGGGCTTGATTATGCCCTGGTTTACACCTTTCAGAATTCACAGGGAGAGTTATTATAAATGTAGAGGAGGTAGAGTGAAGGGCTAACATAGCTTGTTCTCTTTATTCTCTGGAGAAACAGCTGAGCTATAGCAAAAATGGGCACCCTTTAGTGCCACAGAGGCCAACCCAGCAGACAACTTGTCATGTTAGAACAGAACAAAACTAACGAACCTCGAACAATTGCTCCTGAAATTTGCAGACTTATTTTTTAATGTAATTACTGCTCTACTTGACAAGCTCTGAAGACGGGTTTAATAAATGTAGTGTTCTTTCAGGAGCACTAACAGGAGGAAAAGATGGAAATTCAGAATGTTTTGTTCCTAAATTTTTCCTCTTTTTGCTAAGAAGAGTAGATTGTTTTATGATAAGATTAAGAAGACAAAACAGCTTCACACCTATTCTGTCTTTTGGCATGAAAGCCAAGGACTAGGTGCAAAGAGATGGGCGTTTGGCAATAGTTTTACAAGTGTAACAGGATATTAAGGCTGTGAAACACTCACAGTGTCCCAGAGATGCCGGTGCTGCAAGGGCCTGAAGCCAGGTCCAGCTCCCAGACTTACTGACTGCTGAGCTTCACTGGAGGCTGAGCCCCAAGGTCTGATATTCTGCTTTAAAGATCCACATATTGCACATTTGCCCCTGTACTTCGTGTCAGGTGTTGCCGATCAAGCACTGTAAGTTAGCACCAAAGTAATGAAACAGTGAAGTGTTTGACCAAACCCGGAGGCCCCTTTAATCTGAATAGTTTCAGTCGATTAGCATGCATAGCCTTACAATTTCTGTTGTAATGAGGTACCCAATTCTGCATTTGAAAGCTGAGATAAGCACCGATGCAAAATACCTTTTGCTGGGGGGATTTGGAGATTCTCTTTGTGTGTCAGTGTCTGAATATTTGCCTGTTGCTTCCCAAGTGTTGCTGGCTGAGAGTGGAGCTGAGTTACCTTGAAGAAATGCAGGAGTCTGGAAAAAGCTTTAACTTTGGTGATTGTTATCCAGAGTAGACACTAGGAACAAAATTATTCAGAATTATTCAGAATTATTTCTTTCTCCTTTAAGGGGTAAATGTTGTAGAATGTTGTGGCTGCTGCATAAGGTGGTGTAAACCCTACTGAAACCATTTCATTAACCACCTACAAAATGTGACTTCAAGCTGTTTATGTTTAATGAAGCAGTGGATAGTTACTTCCGTTAAAACTGTGAATTCTTTTAAATTATAGGGCAAGACATTATAAACAAGGACGAGTCCTCAGTGGGAAATAAATCATTTTGGATATTAAATACTGATTTTTAGCTATTAAGTGTCATTAATGTACTAAAAATATGTCAAATTTTCACCTGACCCCAGTGCCATTTTAGACTCTTTCGTGCACGAACATACATAGAATTTCTATCACTTAAAGCTATCTTGGCATCACTGTGATGGCCTACTGTGCTTTTGCAAATTACTTTCTCTTCTTTGTGGCTTTGCAATTCTTCTTCTTGATGACATGTTAGAGATAATGTCACTTTCAACAGTGACTGTATGAACACTAAGAATTACTAATAATTTTCTGACAGTCCGTTTTGCAGATAAAGACTGTCCCTTCCTTTTCTTCTTTCCATGAAAACCCAATGGTGACAGATTTTTTGAAAAATAGTGTCTAAGTCTTTGTGTTTAAATATGATTTTCTTTATGTGGTAGACTGTGCTTCAAGATTAGGAAGATACTAAGACATCTCCTTTAAATAAAGTCAAGTTGGAAGGTGCAATACAGAATAACCTTGTGAAGATTTCACTCTGTAGCAAGTAATTAAACACAGTTTAAGCATACCATAAAATATGCAATTAAAAA
>VZRQ01000108.1:460059-472096 GCA_013397975.1 Machaerirhynchus nigripectus | reverse complement strand
AAAATAAGTTGTGCCTACCGACAGGTAATATAGTAAATTACAGTCCTGGAATGTCTTTCACCTGCTACTGTATAAGCAAGCACAGAGATTGTCTTTCATTGAAGGTCTTTTAATCAGACAGTGAAATGTTGACGAAACTGAAATATCCGTCAGTGTGTGAACCCAAGGGTCAAAATAAGGATATGTTTCATAGGAGTGAAAAAGGGATCCAGACAAAACAAAAATAAAAGCATGTAGACCATCATAGATATTTTTCTTGTCTGCAAAAAAATGTTTTTATGGGACCAGTCATATTTGGTAGCAACCATCTAATTTTTTTTTTTTGGTTGAAAACTGTCAAATCTTTAGAAAGTCCTCCCATTCATTCTGCTCTAAAATTACATTTGAGTAGATTGCATGAAGTTGCTTCGATTGATGTACAGAGCTTGTTCTTGAAGTCCCGTGTGTGTACGGGAGTGCTACAGCCTGCAGTCACCTATATTTGGGTGAGGGTGATTAAACCTAAAACAGGCATCACAACTGATTTCTCTAAGAAAAGGACTACACAGAGGACTATCCTTTTCAACAGTTTGCTCTGAAAATAATGTGAACGTAGAAAATTGTTGCCACAATGATTTTTTTGCCTTTTCTTTTATATAGCTTTTATATAGCTTTTATGTATCCCCAGTAGTGCTTTTAGCATGCATACTTGTGATTCCTTAAGCCCAATAATTTATCTTAGCCCTAATATTCTGTTAAGCCAGGAGACCAAACATCCTGGAGGCCTCGCAGCTGGAGGCCGGAAAGCCCCACGCTATCCTGAGAAACCAAGGTCCTCTCTAGAACACATCCTGCAAACTAAGACAGGCCCATCCAGGGAGGAATTCCTCGGGACGGGGGGATATCACGTTAAGCATTTAAGTCTCTCACTGGGGATCTTTGATAGATATTTGCAAGGTCTGTGGGTTGTATACATGACCTATCGTGTGTGTGCATTTCGGTGCATTCCACCTGGCCAAAGTGGTGCACCGTAGGGTTCCTTATTAAATACCAAGGTAAAAACCCCCTTTTCCCTTGTCTGGCTCTTAATTTTTAAGACCAGGAAAAGGCATCAAAATGAAAATAGCAGTCTTCTTTTGCATTCTTCTCCCCTTTTCCATGTCTCTTTCTTATAGCAGGCAGTTACATTCCTGTGCAGCAATAATTTAGACCCATGTCACCGCTGTAATGACTCTGGAAAGCTATAAAGACACAGTTTGCAGAGTTTCAAAGTATGTGCTTAAAGTATATTGCTGTTGAGCAAAGCACTTAAGCATGTGCTTAATTTCAGGTATGTGGTAAAGTGTCATTGGATTTATTTATACAGCAATCCAGGAGGCTGAAAAGTGAATTCAGGCCTCAGTCCTGCTGCCATGGAGAGATGAGTGTGGGACAGAAAGGGAAGGGATGCCAGGAACCATAGAAACTGAGGGTTTGAAGGAAATCCTCAAATTCCTCTTGTTCCTTCCTGAACTGCCTGAAAACCACCTCTGGCAGCACCTGATCAATACAGATCCAGTTGGTAAGGAGGGAAATTCCTTATCATCAGAAAGAAACACGCTCCTGAGGCATTCCTGAGGTTTCTGCGCTGAAAATGCTTGTCGTGCTCCAGAACAGTCTTATGAAAAAACCCAAGTGTCCACTATCTTTTAACACTTTTTCACAGACTGGGAGATTAACCAGATTCAGGGAAGTTAAATCTAATCATGTTTTCTCTAGATTAAAAAAAATCAAATTTCTTTAACTGCTCCTCAGATCTCAGACTTTCTTAATTACTCATCTTGTTGCTCCCCACTTTTTTTTTTTTTAATTATTTTTGTAGTGCAACAGACCCACAAGATCGATATTAATCAAATCAAATATTGGTTTTGCTGGCATATATATAAGCCTGGCTTTTCACCTCTCCCAGGACTGACAAGTGGTTTCTGGGCAACAGCATCAGACTGCTGAGTCCCGTTTGGCTCGTGGCTCCTGGACTCGGTCCTTGTTGGTCCTTTCCAACTCAGGACTCCCAAGATTCTGTGAGACGGAACATGGGACAATGTTTCTGTGCTACTTCTGGGCTGCACTTCAGCAAACTTCATCCTCTTGTTGCTTTTCTGCACAGATTTCAGCTCTGCATGGGTAGCACTTCACACATTTCTTGACTGTGTTTCCCATTGTTGATTTTGGATAATTTTTATAGCTGGTTTTCAATTCTGATTCTGTCTGTAAGAACACTTTAATAGCTGAAATAGTGATGAATAGTGATGGACTTCCACAAGAAGTCCCTGAGAGTTCCTAATTGAAAATACTTCCCCTTTTGGTAATTCAATATTAAGAATTGACATTTCACACAGCTTGTCAAACAGCTGTGCAATAATAATTTCATCTAAATCTAATTTTCTTACAAGAAAATCATGTGGTATTGTTCTTGAAGTCTTGCAGCACTTTCTCCTGATTATCCCTGGTTTTTCAGTTGAGTGAAGCTAGATGGGCTGGATTAATTATCTTGTCTTATGCTTATCTTGTCTGGATAAATTAATGCTGCCTATTTTTTTATCTCCTTACTGTCTTTAAACCTAAGTTTTGTATGTATATTTTTTTCTTTTCTGAGACCTAACAACTAAGCTGCTTGTGTGTACTTTATTCTCCCCTTCCTTAGAGTTTTTGCCATTCTCCAATCCACCAGAATTACCCTGTCTTTTTGAACTTCTCAGAGATTCCTCTTAAATAGTTCAGAGATGGCTGAAGCCTCAAATATTTCTGAGTGAGATTGATATGTTGACTGGAATGTTGATTTATCTAAGTATTTATTTCCTTTATATATTTATTTGCATATTCTGGTCTTCACAATTGGTGAGCACATAGTTAACTAGGTATCTAGTCTCAGTATTTTGTGTGTGACAAGACTATTGGAAATACCAGCCTTATTCCTTTTCTCATTCTTCTTCTGAAGTTTGCTTTTGCAGGACACTTCTCTCTTTCACCTTTCTCTCATTTTTCCTAATCTTCTCATTGGAATAACTTTACAACTTTGGATTCTTAACCAGTTCTTTTATGTTCCTTCTATTTCCCTGGTGGTTTCTCCTTCCTTTTGGAAGACAAAACACTGTCCCCAGTGTATTCAGAAAGTTGACATAAATTGTATAATAAAAATCCTTCCTGCTGCCTGATCCACCCTGAGGGTGCGTCTGCACATTACTCCCATCGATACACAGACATGAATCTCAGGATGTTTGTGAATCCTGAGGCTTGTGCTTGATTTTCAAGGTTAAAGAGGGAAACAATGACTCCCTACAGTATAGCACCCTTCGTCGTGGTTCCTTTTATCTTTATGCAGTCATTCGAGGGGACATTAATTCCCTCTGGCTTGTTGAGCCGCAGACTCCAGAGCCAGCAGACGTGTTATCGATACAGAGGCACCGCCTCCCTTCTCCCTTGTCCTGCTCTTCTGGAACACTTTGTTGCCCTTTTACAGCAAAATCCCAGCTCCACAACGCATCCCATTAATGCTCTAGTGCTGCTTATGTTGTTGACTATGTGCTAAAATTTCATCCTCTTGCAGCTGTTTTTTATTTTCATGGCATTTACATATCACTGCCTTAGAAACTTAATTGGGAGCTCCCTTTTTTCCTATAATTCTGCTTCAATTTTCCAACCAAATAGCTGGCCTGAGAGTTTTAGATTTTCATAATATCCACCTTTTTGCCCATCTCTGTGATTTTTTTTCACTGTATCAGCCTAGCTTAGGGGTGTGATGTGAAGGATAGCTCTTCTCCTTAATAGCATTTTTTTTTCCTAAAACCTACTGGATTCTCCAGGGTTAGAAGCGTCAGCAATTCTTTATCCGCCTCTCCTGCCCAATAGCCCGTTGAAATCCTCAAGAGGGTTTCTGAATGTAGCTCCCAGATGAGTAATGATGCTGAGGCTGAGTTTTAGATATTTATTTGGAATCAAAGTACCTGTGTGTCAATATGTGGTCCTGTGTAAGTCTCCTGAGAGGACTCTGTCGGCACACGTGGGAAATCTGTGCCCAGTTCTCAAGGTTAAAAATAATCCCAAACTTTCTGCAACACTTCTCAATGCCTCCTTCTAAGTCTTCAACTGCTTTATTTTCCCACTATCTGCATTTTTTCTTACACTTTTTGCTCCTAATTAGAGATTCTTGATAACAGTACTGAAAGGGAAAGAGCTCTCTTTTGCCTCAAATCACACTCCATGACTTCAAGTACCCTTAAGTATCTCTGCCACCTTCTTTATTGAGCAGAAGTGCTGAAGTGACTGCCAAACTGAAAAGTCGCAGAATAAGATCCAAATGAAATGTCTGGTCACCGTAATCAGAACTGGGACTGAAATAAGGGTTCAGCCACAATGCAGTCTAAATGCAGAGTTCATTTGGGGTGATGTTTTTTATTTTGAAAATGCTTGGTTGCATTAACTTGTGCTGATAGGAATTTAGCAGACTACTGCTGAGTAAGGTGCTGTCTTCATCTAATTATTCCTCTCTTACTTTTTTAGATACTTCTCTTTCTGGGGTAGACTACATCAACCGTTCATCAACCATTTTTTTTTTTTTAATGTGGCACCAGTATTTGGAAACATGAAGGAAGACATGCAATAAACTAGTCTCAGAACTTACTGCTGTAATTAATATCCTTAAACATTTGCTTATTTCGGTTAATGTTGCAATTGCCAGTGTTCAAGAGACACCTTACTGTATTTTATTGAAGAATTTGGATATAAAAGCAAAATTCTTCCTAAGTCCTGCATACTCAAATATTGTATGCTTAATATTTGCCTCATGATTTTGACTGGAGAATACTTCCTTAATTTACTAAAGGTTTTTGGTTTTTTTTTTTTTTTTGTGTGTGTGTGTGTATTCATATGGTTGTTCTGCTTTGCCTTGGGCTGTAGTTGTGTTTCCTTGATGGATGAATAGCTTTCTGCATGGATAATTTGTATATCAGTTTGTAAAACATTTCCAGATCCTTTGGGAAAGAAAAGGTATTACACAAATCTTGGATAATGGATGCATGTATTACTGTACAAATGTTTGATGCCTTTCGTTATGTAACATCTGCAGTGCATGAACGGGCTCTTAGCACAGAGTTCTGTGACAGCTCCATTTCATATTGTAATAACAGCATGAAGAAAAGCTCAGCAGCACAGTTTTACCCAAAACCTCCTCTCCTTCCCTTTGGTGTAGTCATAAGTCTTTTGGGATGCTAAGATCTACTCTGCCTAGTGACTGCTAATCAGAATTGAGGGTGTTGAACAGAGAACAGCCACTGCTCTTCTCCACTGGTTCCCCTCAATGTTTTAAGGCATCCAATAATTATGGTGGCCAGTGGAGTTGCCATTTTTAAACCCAAACTGG
This sequence comes from Machaerirhynchus nigripectus, assembly GCA_013397975.1. Classification (NCBI taxonomy): domain Eukaryota; kingdom Metazoa; phylum Chordata; class Aves; order Passeriformes; family Dicruridae; genus Machaerirhynchus; species Machaerirhynchus nigripectus. The sequence goes on along the minus strand of VZRQ01000108.1, from coordinate 466,719 downwards.
GCAGGGTTAGAAGATTTTTGTAATTTTCGGCATAATGTAAGTACATGTAGTCATATCTCTGTTTCAAAGAATAACATTATTCTCAATAGAAATTTGGGGTTTAATCATTGTTAGCATCACAAAGCTTGTTGGTTTATTTGTAGAGTGAATTAGAGCTGGATGGAAAATATTTCAAAGGAAAAGCATCCTACAAAAATGAAGTTTAATCAAAAGAGTCCAGGAAATTATATAGATTTTTACAGAATTTTAGAATAGGAGAAGAGAATAATTTCTATTGGTATTGGAATGTTTTCTTTCTGGCTGAAAGTAATTTTGACTTTTGCAATGTAGTAAAATTACCATAGTAATGTAATAAAACTAAATTAACTAACATAGTAGGGAAAATGTATACTTTTGCTTAGTAGTAAGAAATGTAAGTAATCCAATGTTATTAAAACATTTCACTTAGTTTTTTCCCAAATTTAATTTTATTGCCGATTATGGCATTTTGTTATGATTTTATTCTGATTTTTAACTTCCATCATTCTCTCGATTTTTTTTTTTAAGTCTACTCTTCTTCCTTGCTGCCCCCAAACTAGCAAATGGAATGTGGTCTTCCTAATCCATCCTTATTATGTAGTGTACAAGGGCAACATTTTCAAAATTACTCAGTTAATTTAAGCATTCAGTCTGGGTAATTTTTAGTCATAAGTGCCTAATCTATTGAGGGTCTTCTTAATATCCCACATAGTTCCTAGTTTCATCCCTCATGGTTAAATATCTGTGAATCTGACAAGTCTTCCAGGAGTACCAGGTAAATCTTGGATTCCTGAATATGCCTATTGCATTTTTGTCAGCTGTGGTTAGGTCATAACCTGGGTCTGCACATTAGTCTCAGTTCTTTATCAGTTATTTACCACTGGCAGGGATCCGCAGGGAACCATCTGCTGTTACTCTATATCCATGCAGTCTGAAGTTCTTTGAGGAACAGCTGCATGGCAACCATTAAGGAGAAAAAAAAATCAGCCTTTCACTTGTGGTTTTAACCATGAGGCTACTCTAGTAATCTTTTTGCTTTTTCTGGACATATTTCTGATCTATACCTACGTTAATATGAGAATTCTGAATTCCCAGACCAGTCATTTGTTGACCAAATTTAAATTTACCTAATCTATAAAATGTTGACAGATTTGCAAATATTTGATCACACTATATTTCTGCATTCATATATTTTACTACCAATATTCATTAGGAGAGTTTTAAAGGTCTGAACCATAATATTTTTTTTGCTGTACAGTGTGTGTGTGTGTACAAATTGTACTCAGTACAAATTGTTTTATCCCTCAGTTTCAGGTGTGTCTTCTTAAGAGTTACAAAGTAAGCCAAAAGTTTTTATACGCAAACTCTGCTGTAACAGATTTTCATGGGTGAGGAACTCTTAGAGTAACTTTTGCCAGGTTAGATACAGAGCAATGGCCAGGGTATGGGAAATGCATGTTTCAAAATCTAAGATCTAGTCTTGCCTCTTCCCAGCCTATTCCATAACTTGGATAATTGCTTTCTTGAGTAAAAACAGTGTTAGTGATAAGCACAAATAGTTTTATATTATATTATTATTTAAATGATAGCAGTTTTATATTAGTGAACAGCTTGTGAGATCAGGATCTTTTGCTGGAAACTGCCATTAGGATTTAAATTTGTATAGAGTTGCTCCATAGAGACTTTGGGAGCAGGGCAGGCCTCCCCTTTGAGCTTTGAACTATTGTTAGAATATGCTGTTTGTTGGATAATGAGAGTTATTTTTGTCTGTACTTGGTCTTGTTCTCTGTACTTTCACTGAAATATTTGCACGTGTATTTTAATAAGTCTTGTAACTTTCCTGCTGGAATATATTTGCATTTATTTGTATTAACTCAGTGTTTGCACTGATTGTTTTATCTAAAACAAGACAAGGAGAGAAAAACACGAGTACAATTTATTCACAAAGAAAATAGCTTTTCACTGAAGCAGGCCTTAGAACGTAATGTGTTTCTGAATGCAGAAGGTGCCTGGAATTTTCCCTCTATCAAATTTCTTAAGAAGTTCAAATATTCGGTTATTTAAAGCCATAATTAAAAAGCATTTTGTACAAAATCACAATCTGTCTGTTTTTCAGCTTTATGTGACTCAGAGTGGTTTTCTTCTGGAGAAGTATTTTTAGTTTTTGCAAGCCCACAGATCCACTTAAAACACAAGTGAGGAACAATCATCTTAACTTTCCTTGGGTTTTGCTGACATTAATTTGGTTTTTTAGTTCACCTTTATAATTTCAAAGATTTTTTTTCAGCCCAGTTGCCAGAGCTTTAAAAGGAGTCAGTAATCCATAATCAGAGTATATTCATAAGATTTGATTTGAAAAAGCCAATGACAAGCTCTCAAGCCATGACCTTGCAGCTTTCATAAAGTCATCAGCTGGGCTACGCAGAGGCTGTGGGTGATATGATGAGAGTCTTTTTCCCTCAGTTTTAGGAGCCTGAGTGCTGAAGTTCTTGGCTAGATGTGATTGACAGTCTTTTATCTCAACTACAGAATCACACAATCACAGAGTTGGGAAGCTGAGTTGGGAAGGACCCACAAGGATCATGAAATCCATCTCCTGGCCCTGCACGGGACCATCCCCAAGAGTCACACCACCTGTCCTAGGGGATTGTCTAAACTCTTCTTGAGCTCTGTCAGACTTGGTGCTGTGAACAATTGACTTGATAACAAAAAACCGCAGATACTCTTTGTAGGAATGGCTCAACTGGATGTAAAAATTGTAAGTGGCTTCTTATTTTTATGGGAATGCTTATAAATAGGTAGTATTTACATCTTCACTGCAATTACACAGTAAAGAGGGCCACATAAAGTATGCAGAAAACAAAACTGATTTGTTCTTTGAAAGTTTGTTCTTTGTTGAAGTTTGAAAGTTCTTTGAAAGTTTGTTCTTTGTTGCTTGTTGAAAGCAAGTTTGTTCTTTGAAACTCCACCACTGGAGCAGCAGCAGATTTATGGAACATAAAACTCACTGCCAAAGGAATGGCCAGGACCTTCGCTGGGCCAGTAATGGTGTGCATCTTCGAGGCCTGTACAGAGCAGCATCTGCGTGACACAAGGCAGTGAAATCACTTGAGCTCCAGGACTTTATCATAACCAGGTTTTCTATCTGTACTTCAGCTCAGACCCTGCAGCTCCCAGCCCATCTCCCAGCGTTGTGGAGTGATTAACAAGTGGCACACATGCAGCCTTTGGCACCTGGGGATGCTCCCAACACCTGCTCTGGCCTGAAGGGGTGATATGCCAGGAGGCTGATAAACCATCAGGGTTTCTTCAGGAAGAAAAAGGAGAATTCCTCTTACATGTGGCATCCTCTGCTGTATTCTTTCTGCACATATATCTGGCCCGGTTCCTTTTCAAACAGTTTCCTGGCTTGCTGGCTGCTTGTCCAAAAATTTTACTGCATATTAGTTTGCTGTGTCACCACAACATATGTGTAATTGAGTCATCGTGAGACACGAGCTGTAAAGATTGAATAACACTCTGATGGAGCTGAAATTCAGCTTATGTGGAACATAAAATAATCATGTTATGTTTTGACTCATACACCCAGATCTTGTGTGTGATGGGGAAGATGGAGGAAGTTACAAGGACTCTGTAACACAACATTTCCATGGAAAGCTGGATTAATGTCATGCAACCGTAAAAGAACTGATTGAGAGCATAATTCTATTGCTTTCTGCAACCATTTCACCCAAGCCTTAGAAGCTTTCCCTGGTGATACTATGAGGTATTTAGGTGAAAATGGTACAAGGAACCACCATAAACACCACACAATTTAATTGCTTTACCCCTATGGCAGCAGTTTCAGTACCAGGCTCCAGTTTCAAAGATACGTCATATTAATGGCTGTAGAACATCTGTTCCTTTAAACAGCCCAGTCAAATGATATTTAAACACTAATTTACTAAAAAAAACCTAAATACAAGTTGGCATGGGCGTTAGTGAAAACCGGTGAATTAATTAAATATCACCAAAGCATCAATATTATGAATCAGTGAACCAATATTCAAAAATATTGATAAAAGGTGAGATTGAGTGTTGTAAATAAGAGTCTTGGCCTTGATTTTAAGAAGCTTTAGATAAGAATCGGTGTGTATAGAGCCAATTCCCAAAGTCCTACCCCCAAAATACTAATTTCCCATAATTCTAATTGATTTATGAAAACCCAATCCAGCATGCACAACCTTTGTGAAACTTATGCTGCATATCTCATCCATTAGAGTGATAAAACCTCACAGTGAATATATTAATGAATAACCAAGCTTCAGCTAAACTGAGTGCTAATGTCTTTTTCCTTCTTGATTAACAGTGGAACTCCATCACAATGGATCTCATTGAAAACAGGCTGAAAGTAATCTCGATTGAAACATGCCTATTCAAACCCTAAATCATGAGAATTCTTCAGCTTTGATGAGAGCATAAAAATTAGTTGAGTTGCAAGAGACCTGCGCCATAAACAGCCTGAATCAGAACATGCCTGCTTCTAAGACTTATTATTTGTATTACTGTAGCACCTAGAGGCCACAGGCAAAATCTGAGTCTCCCTGTGTCATACATTGCTCAGTGCAAACAAGACCCCAAGTCCAGCAAAATGCAGCCAAAGCAAAGGCAGGGTTGGCAGTGAAGGCTGCTCTGTGGGAGTAAAGCAGAGCAGTAGGTATGGGAGTGCAGAAGATGCCACTTTTGCTGCTCTTTTTTGCTTTTTCTTTGCATAGTGCAAAAATTAAAACAAAAAGAGACAGCAGCAGAGGGCAAGGAAGTAAAGGGACAGGGCTGACAGCAGCAGGGGTGGGAAATAATGAATTATAAGAGAGAAAATAGCTAATGTAAAAGGGAGAGGTAAGGGAAGAGATGGTGTGAAAAGAAGCACAGGAACTGCTGATTCCTGATCTGAGACAAAGCAACTGTGCAGGTGAGAACAATCTTGTAGTTGGGTCTCATGCAGAGGGCTGTGGGTGGCCCACGGTGCTGTGCTGGAAAGGGATCATAAAGTCAGCAACAAAAAGAGATTGAGTCAATTTAGATGATTCTCCTACTCTAGGCATCACCGATTATACTCATATGGCTCCAGACAGACATTTAGACAATAATCTAATGATTATTTTCATTCTTTGGTGGCACCTTTTAGGCATTTGAACATAGTTTCCATATCAGCTCCCAGTTCTCTTAAGACTAACTGGTCCAGGTTATTTCCAGTTTTCCTTCAGAGCACATTCTTGCCACACTTCTGATTCTCCTTGCTACGTGTCTGTGTTGCTGTGCATTCCCTGACCTTGGCTCCTGTGTTCAACAGCTGCCCTGCCAGTACTGGCAAGAGCAAATGGAAATAATGCTGGAGAAACAGCTTTGTGGATACTTGTTTTAGTTCTATTCAGATTATGTTTTTCTCTACCAGGTGAAACTGTCCTGGAAGACAGTGCTGGAAGCCCTGGTGAGTCAAGCTAGGTGACATTCACTGCTCTCCTACTGACAGGCTTGTTAGCCTATTAAGGAAAGAAATTAGGTTTGTTTGACATGATAAAATCTTGACAAATTAATGGTGGCTATTAGTCATCATCTAGTTTTTGTCTAGGTGCTTGCAAAGTTCATTTGCTTGTCTTTTTTTATGCCTCTTGACTGGTGGAGGAGTCAACACAGCGATGGGTGACAGTGGAAGGTGAAAACGCTCAATGCTCTCTATTCTGTGGCTGCCTGGTGTGTAGTTCCTCAGTCCCATGTCATCTTCCCGTCCCTTTTTAAACAGTTCCCAGCATAGGCTGAAACCTTAGATCTCTGTCACTGCTATTAATTATGCTCACCATCCAGGCAGAATTGACCTTTCTTGTGAAGTTTGATGCAAAATATATTAAAAATGATCAAAAGCTCCTCTTACTATGTGCTGACAGCTTTCCTTCTACCTTCCAGCCTCCTGAGACCCAGGCTGACTAAGCCAGTGCTGGGGCTCTCTCTCCTGACAGCCACGAAATCCCATCCCAGTGCTCCATCTCCTGCATGGCGAGGGTCTTGTGTTCTCGATCCTTCTGAGCACTGGGGCATGAAACCAGCCCGAATTAACAAGAAGCCAAGCCCAAGCTTAGGTGTTCCACCTGCTTGGATTTGAGGTTCTTTTCCCTTACAAAGGCACACTTTCACTATGCTTTGAGTCAGCATCTGTCTTCACAGTTCAACTATTTCCTTCTTGCTGATTAGAATCAAATTTGAGATGGTCTCCTTTACTCATACTTACATAGAACACCCCTTGAAGCTACCTGATGATATGGCTTGGGGACACAGGGTAAACTGGGTCCCTATGGTATTCCCTTGACGTTCTGCTTTCTCGTTTCTCCTAGCTCCGTATCAGGGCCCCCTGTGTTGAGTTCAGCTAAAACGATCCTTGGAACTGCTTTCACAGCCTCGGGCTTCCCAAGATGAGTGTCTTGGTGCAAACCAGGGTTGTGATGCCCCACGCCGAGCTTCCCAGGCCGGGGCACATTCCGGTGCCGCTAGGGAGATGCGCCTTTGGCCGCTCGCTGCTGAAACGCCCTGGCGGGGCTGGACAGCGGCGGGGCTGGACAGCGGCGGGACAGCTCCTGCCCTGCCCGGCAAGTCCCGAGCTGTGGGGCA
>VZRQ01000108.1:418415-459815 GCA_013397975.1 Machaerirhynchus nigripectus | reverse complement strand
TCTTTCTCCTCCTCCTCCTCCTCCTCCGCCGCGCCACTTCCAGGGGAGGCTGGTGTCATGCGGCTGGCGCCGAGGGAGGGGGGCCCGGGGCCGCAGCAGCAGTGAGAGGCGCCGCGCCGAGCCCCTGCGATGACAGCCATGAAGGAGCAGCCGGCGCACCCGGGCGGCAGGGGGAACCCGCCGCCGCCGCAGCCCGACCAGGTGCGACCCGCGGCGGGAGGCGCCGAGGGGCCGGGGATGGACGGGGCGGGGGCGGCCGCCGTCCCGGAGAAGTTCTGCGGAGCTGGGGAAAAGTATGCGGGAGGGGAACGGGGGACACGGGCGCCCTCGGGGCGGTTCGGCCGGGGGGAAGAGGGAGCCCCCCGGAGCTGTCTCGGGGATGCACCGGGGCCGCCCGGCGTCCGGATCCGCATCGGGGCTGGGATGTTGGTCAGCCCCGGCCCCGGCGGCAGTGGGTCCCGCAGTAGTTTGCGCTCCGCTTCCCCGCGAATTGTGCCAGGGGAGACGCACGGGCGGGGGGATGCTGCCCTGGCCGCGGGGAGCAGCGGTGGCACCGCGGAGCGGCCGGGGCTGTCGGCGGTGCGGGGCGCCCGGGGAGGGGGAGCGGGGGGCTCCTCATCGCCGCCCGCTCCTCTCGGGGCGGGCAGGGAGCGGCGCCGGAGGCCGGGAAGGGTTCCCGGGGGGATTTTGGCAGCGGCCGGGCGGCAGTCACGTCCCTCGGCCCGGCGGTGCCGCCCCGTGGGCTGGCGGGGCTGAGGCTGGCGGGGTGCTGACGCCTCTCGGTAGCGGTGTCTCTCGGTACCGGCTCGCTGTCGAGTCTCGGGCGGCGTCCGCATATGAGAGACGGTGCCGGGGAGCAGCCGAACTTGGATGTCATCCTCACAAAATCGAAGTTTCCATCACCGGATCGCTGAGCCTGATGTTCCCGGGCGACAGCACCAAGGCATCGGGAGGGATGGGGCTGTCCCCGGGGGATCCTCCGGCACCCGGGGCAGGGCGGGGGTCGTGCCGGCGCCAGAGCCGCGCACCTGACCTCGGCACCCGGCGGGAGAGGCCCCCCCGGGCAGCGCTCAGCTCGCCCTCGCCCCCAAACACCTTAAAATATGCCAACTCCAACGGAGGGGGGGGTTTTGCACATGTCCGTGCGCACCGCTTTTGGTTCGGAACTCCGGCACGCTGAACGGGCTCGCAGGACGTGGGGAACTGCATTTCACGTTTTCATTCTCTGCTACATCCATCCACGGAGCTTAATTTTCCGTCGATACACTCGTATTGGGTGAAAAACACCAGCAGTGGAAGCTGCTGGGCTCAGATCTGCTTTAGCAAGCCCGAGTCCGAGTACCCAGTCCTGCAAGCACACCCAGGCTGCACGTTCAGCTCTGAGCAGCCCGTCCACTATCAGTGAACGAATTCATTTAAATAAATTTGAAGATGTATGCTTTCTGCTCAAAAATGTATGCACTATGGCACATTTTCATGTCATGCTGGTAAATTAATACATTTGATCCTTCTTGACTAAATTAATTGCGTAAGTTACATGATCTGAAATAGATGGGTAACTTCCATCAGTGCTTAAATTCCATGCAAATAGTAGAATTTATGGAAAAGTGAAGATCATTTTAAATGGGCTCAGAGGTTCATAGAGCTCATAAATTTCAAGGACATTGTTTTGCTTTAGAGGGATACTGCTATTAGATGTAATAAAAAGTACTTGAACTTAACCAATCTCTATTTCTTTATATTTAATTCAGACGTGTTGAATTGGCAATTGTTGTTGGAGGTGGAAGTCTTTTCAAAGCAGGGTTAATATTGTACAAAAAAAAATTACCAGTTTGACTGCTTTTTTAGGTTGTAATGAGGAACAGCAGTAAGATATCAATTTAAAGCACACTAAATATTAAGAATTTGTCCTAAATATAGAAATATTGTTGCCTTAGTGCTCTGGAGTTCTCAGCCTCTCTCTGTGGTGGATGTGGCAGCCACTGGTATGTCTGTGGGCCTGGCTGAATGAAGTCCTGTATATTTGGATTGGCTTTTTCTGACCAAATTTGCTTATCTTGACTAAAGTTGATACTGAATCAGCTTTGGCTGCCTGTTTTCTTAGGTGCCAGGAACATCATGCAGTGTGTAACAGCGTGGCATGCAAAATGTTGCTTTTAGTGGATAGCAAGTCTTTCTATGGGTTCAAATGTCCATAATAAGGATGGAGGCCTGAATCCTGCAGTGAGCTCCATGCAGAACGAGGCCAGGGTTGTGGATGTCCACTCATGCACCTCTGCAGCAGCCAAGATCCATGGGACACGCTCAGCCCTGGCCAGGGCTTGACCAGAGGCTCTGTCTGACTTCAGGTTTGTTCTGGGAACCATCCTTAGTGCAGCAGTGTGGTGTGGCTGGGATCCTAACAGAAGAATATCATAGTTTCAAAGCTTTTTGTTGGCTTTTTGTGGTTGCAGTTGCAGAGTTGGTGCTGTGGTGAGCATGGGGAGAAGAAGAAAAGGGGTTCATATGTTCAATCTACTTTTCCATACCCCACAGCACTCTGAGGGACTTGCTCATATGGAAGATGCATCCTTCTTAGAGCCTTCAATAAATCCATCTCTGTCTGTGTACTCATGTTTCACATTTCATGTTGCTGGTGAGCTTGTGTGAACTTAGTGTCAGTATATGTGATACCTGGAGTTTATTTATCTGTTTATAACAAGAAGGTGTCTTTTCTGAGAAGGGTTTCCTGAGGCAGCAGGGCCAGCAAATCTTCTCTGGTAGAGAAATACAAAGTCCTAGAAAGAGAAGGAATTCCACCAAGATCTTCTAAGTTTAAATGTCTTTCCTGATTCCAAAGTCTGGTTTTACAGATACTTCTGACGACAGTCATACCAGAGGTGAAGCATTTCTGGTAAATGTATAGGCTTGTGACCCAAGCCAGGATTTCAAATTACAGCAGGCTAATGCTGGGACTCTCCACATTAAATAAAAGCTTAGATTGACTGACTGAAGCATCCACAGCCATCACCTTATAAATAATTGGATACAACTTCATATCCAACACATCCTCTGATAGTACCTTTAAACCAAGGCTCCCCTGGGAGAAAGCATCCAATAACAACTTCCATTAACAGGGCTATTGATGTTTTGGTGTTCAGTTTGATAAATTAGCCGGGTTTATTCTCACCTCGCTGCTGAATGATGAGTCATATTTATTGCAAAAATTACAGTTTTACGTTCAGGTGATATATCTGTAGAAAGGAAAGTAGCTGTAAATTACTTGTGTTTCTGGAACGATAGAGTATCCAAGTGCTCAGACTTTTGTCACTTGAGTGCTGTGTCAGGAGTGAATATGGCTCCCTCAGTTCCCCTTAGAGGACAAAAATGAGTGCTTTTCATCTTGTAGCTCTCAGGAACTGTCCTGGGGTCTTGGACAATGATGTTTAGTGATCTTTTTAGAAGGCACAAACATTTGGTAGTCAGTGGACACAGTATATTTGAAAAATATAATGTACCTGAATGACTTGCTGGTTGATGAATGTTGCTGTCTTTGCAGATGAAAAACAAAGATAATTCCTCTAGGTATTACCTTTGTGAGGCTTCAGTCTGTTTACAAAAAGCCAGATGATCTACACCACCTGGTGCTACTCGCTGTTCTTTGTGTGTGCAGAAGACAGACCTTTGAAATTTATAATCATTTTCTCCTGAGCCTCTTTTACTCTCCCAACCTGATGCCTTTTAAAAATTGATTTTAAAACAGAAAAAAAAAGAGGATTTTTTTTGCTGTATATAATTTTAGAATCTACTACATTATTCTTCTTAAAACAGGTAAGGATAAATTAAATCAGACACTGTGTTGTACTAAATAGGGACATTATTTGGTAAGCATTTAAATTACATGTTTCATAAACAAACAAGGACAACTGGCTACTCTTTGCTTGACTGTCATGATTTAAGAAGTTGAATTTTTCTGTCTCAGGACCAGTTTCTGTGGTCACCAGACATGTGGCACATTCTAAAAGTACATCTGAACAAAAGACAGTTATCTGCGCTTTATTTTTTTTGGTGACTAAAGCCAAAATAATTTCTATTTTTGTGTCTTTTTTCATTGCTTTGCTTCTTTTTCACAAAACCAGACTCTGATCCTGTAGTCGGAAAGATATTGATGGATAGCTGTGTCTGTCCAGAGCAATATTCACCTTAATGAGGTTTTCTCAAAGTGAAAGGGCTCTCCCTTGCCCCACTCAGGTCATTTCGAGCTTGATGGGTCAGGCAGAAGCTTGAACTCTTAATCAAATACACACAACAGTTCCAGTACTTGAAAGATTTAGTCAGGTGGTCAGGTCCGTGTCCCCCTCTCCTGTTTGTGTCCAGAGCTGGCTTCAGGCTGAAATAAGAAATCCAGTTCTAGTACATAATCCAAGGTGACTTTGCATTTTCCCTGCTTACCAGCCTAGTGGAACTGTTACCTTGCTTTGTTGTGGTGCTCTGCCCAACTTACTGGATTGCAAGGTTCCACACAATATCACAAACAGTAGGTAAGAAAAGCCAATATTATTATAATAGGTTATATTATGATGCCCAGATTATTTTATAAAGAGCTATCATTTGAATCTTAACTTTTAAATTCTATTTCTTACACTATATAGAGGCCATACTACACCTGTGCTGAATCCAGCAAGGGGCTTTACAGGCTTGCAGTATCTGTTGACTGTGTGACCAACTGCACAAGAAGCTTATAAGAAAACGTATTACCTGTGGTGGTTTGTAATATTGTTCAGGATTCAAATTCTAGAGGAAGGCATGTGTCATCTTTCAAATAGTACATGTGGCCTTTACCCATTTTCTCTGCTTGGTGACTGTTTCAATGTAGTTCAGCCGTGTACCTGGTTGTGGTGACTGGCACAAAAAGCCTGAAGCTTGTCTTCCATCTTCACTGCAGTTCTTGTCTTCTGCTCTGAGCTCCGTGGGGCAGGGGCGAGCAGGATCTGGTTTTTGGTGAGATGCTCCTGATGCTACTTGAGGAGCCTCACTGTCTGTGACATCTGGTGACCGCTCTAGGTGCATACACGATCCTGGGGAGCTTGAGCCGTACACGTTTGTCAGTGCCTGCATAGCACGTGAGGGTATTTCTCTGTGCATCTCAAATTCAGAAGTGATGACTGTCAGATGAGTGTCAGATGCTCACTTTCCCGATGCAAAAAACTTTGTTAAGACCCTTGCAGTGCTTTATCCACCCTCTGCCCTGGGGCACAACCACAAGGAGGTGTCTGCTGGTGGACACAGGGCAAGGTGATCATGCTGATGCTCTCTTGCTCTTGGTACCCTCCCCTTTTGGTTCCTGTGTCTTTTTGCCACGTGCCTTGCTTCCAAAACAGCATGTGGGAACCTAGGCAGCATCACACAGCACCTGGCTTCCCAGCATTTAGAGCCCTCCTCTTTCAGGTGGATTAAAGGGATTTCTTAATACAGTAAATCAAAAACTGTAAAACAGGGCAATCTTTCTGGCTCTTATGTGTTAGAAAGAATTGTAGGCACGCTGTAGATTACATAGGAGCCTCAGATATTTGAACATATATATTGCGTTAGCTATTTTTAAAAAGTGTCAGTGTTTTATTCCCATCATCTTCCAACTGAAAGTATTGCTTCAGGCAAGTTATTTTGGTTACTAATAAGAGGGAGGAACTCTTTAAGCAAACAGAGATGCTGTTTGATGTTATTCTCAAATTTGAAAGCCATCATTTTAGCACTTTTTAGTAACTTGGGGCCATTTGGAGGTTACATGCATGTGTTAGTGACACACAAATGTGACCACTGTCTCTCTTCCCATGGTGGTAGTAAAGAATGTAATAAATGATCCCTGGAGGGGAATCGTAGTTTTTCTTGTTGTTGTGTTTTGGTGTCGCGTTTTTTGAAACTAACAGAGCTTTGAAATTTGTCTGACCTATGGAAGGACTTGAAGGTGTACAAGTTTTTATTTCACATATTTTACTTTCTTTAACATTGCATCTGAAGGCACAGGTAGTCTCACCTGCTGGCACACCTGCCTGTGTCCTGCCAGCGGGTACCTGTAACTTGTTGACACCGTCTTTGTAAGGCTTACAGGACCTGTGTCATATTTCAAGTCGATGCATTAGTCACAAAATCTCGGATGTCTCAAACTCTGTCCCTTTTCACTTTAATCATACACTTCCTTTACGCTTCACTCAGCTGCATCGAATGATGTTCGTGAATATATGATAGTAAAAAGAACAATGCTGGTGGTGACTGATGATGATAAATTACTGTATTTATCCATTAGGAAGGACACTGGATGACCTACAGATCTGAGGCTGAAGCTGAAAGACCTTTTCTAATCTTTCTTAACACTGCTGGCAACAGCCACATAACTTATTATGTGTTATTTATGTAGAGAATCTGTAAATAGTTTTGACCGATTCTAAGATAAAATAGATAAGATAAAACCCCTCTGGCGTTTGGAGGATATTGCCTAAGAAAATCAATTAGGGAGTATTAAACAATGTGATAATTTAAGGAAAATAATGATTCTTTAAAAGCTTTTGGGGGCATATTTTAGACTGCCTGGGGCAATATTTGCAATTTACAGTCCTTTGGGGAGGAAAGAAAAGCATTTTGTAGCTTTCCAAATAACAAACTGGGCCAATATTGAAGTTTTATTTTTGAGAATGTGGAGAGAATTCCAAATGCCAATGGGAAAACCGTTAAACTTGCTTCAAGTGCTGGGCAAGTGCAAGAACGTAAATCAAACACTGGCAGTGCGAGTGATCCTTCATCCCCCGTGTTTGTTCTCTCTGCTCCTGGCAGTGCAGAGACTGCTGACCTCCTTTCTCCCTCTCCCATCCTAAGGCTTCAGACACACTTAAATCAAAGCATTTAAGATATACTGGGGGAGTCTTTCAGAGCAAGGGTTTTGAGCATAAGTCCACTTAATTAGGAGTGATGGTGTGCTGCAGTTTTGAGTCTTAAGGAAGAGCTGTTTAAATCAATGGTCTAATAACAATTCTAAATAAACACATAATTGCTCTAAAAGTTGGGTGACCTGAGTAAGGGCAGCTCAAGAAGATTCCCTTGGCTTGCAGTACGTTTCAGTTGGGTGGTAGCATTTTAGTTTGGATCAAAAATGTACCAGTGAACAAATCCTGACTGACCCTGATGAATTTGCACCCCAGAGCAGTTTCAGACCTTGAGCTGGGTTCCCTTAGGATGAAATTAAAGAAGCTGGTGTGCTCCAGGAAGCACCTGTGGGGTGCACCAGCTCTCAGTGGGTGTCAGGTTCCTGGGATCAGACTGGAGCTGGTCCATGTAACCACCAGAAACACAAAATTGTTGCAAACCAGGTCCTTAACATGTGGGTTCCCTGTCCAGTTCTGCTGCTCTCTCTTTGCTATGCAGCTTTAACAAACATAGAAGGTAATGAATACATGCATATATGTAAAAGCAGCTGTATGGTTTTGGTTTGTTTTTTCACTTGGCTTAGGCCTGATACAGCTACATTGCATGACTTTGTCTTTTTCATTGCAACACTGGATCTGTTTCTTACATGTTTGTAGGTATTTGTTTGCTATTTTTCAAACATACCAGTGTTTGTTGCTTCCCCAGTCAAGAGAGAAATACACTGACATGAATGAGTGAGTTGCAGATGGTGGAGAGGTCTCAGTTTCACAGAGATGCTTATGAGGGCCACTCAGAATCTGAAGTAGCCAGGAGGAAACAAAACGAGTGTAAGTCTCGCTAGAGGTTTACAGATCATACGATCTTCTGTAACTGAGATTTTTTTCATAGCTCTACATAGGTGGATGTATCTGAAAGATAACTTGAAAGAGGATGGAGATTATGAAATTGGAGGTGAAAAGCCCTTGTTCGGTTTTTGGCTGGTTGCAAAACTTCTGTATGACTTATGTGGGTCCTCGAAGGCTGCAATTTCAGAAATAACATCAGAGTTTGAGGTGTGTTGTTGTTTTGGGAATTTGAAATGTCAGAGTTGCCTGTGATGGACCTCCAGTGCACATTTGGGGAAAGCTGCCTTTTAAGATGTTACTGAGCAACGCCGTAGAGAGGTAGCTCACATACGGTGGTCTGTTAGTAGGGCAGTGGCTTGTGGTCAGCACGAGTCTCACTCACTGATATTTGTGTACTTCTGTGAGGAAGACACTGCGATTTAGGAGTATCCTCACAATCCAGAGGAGTTTCAGGAAGCTGGTGTTAATGGTTGTTGGAAAAGGGTCTGGATTTCTGCCCTCAAGGCAGGAACCTGAGATGATATGAAATACACTGATCACAGTGGTGGTCATTTAGGGTGCAGTTACTGCTTCCAAGTGTTGCACTTCCATGTATATGTCTGTGTTTGCTGTGCCTGTGGAGCAGCCCCACAGGTGTCTGGGATAACACGTGCTGCTCCGGCTGAGGTGTTATGGCACTTCATTAATACCCCCAGAACATCTATGCAGCCTAGGAATCCCAGGTGAAAGGTTTTCTATTTATTTCAGTGCAGATTGCTTCTGTGAATGGAGTTTCATATTAGAAAATCTGTGTAGTCCTGCAAAAGAAAAGTCTCTATTAGAAAATCAGTTTAATCTGATTTTCTTGTACCATCCATTCTCCATCCATTATTCCAGGAAAATGGTAAATAAAGAGCATACTTATGAATGTTGGGTATGATCCAGTATAGCTTTCAATGATTATCTCTGAAGTGGTTAATAGTGCGAAAGGCAGCATTTTATCTGCATAATTCTGTGATTTTGGGTAGAATTAGTATTCCCTGTTTATCTAACCCCAGCAGACATGGGCTGTAAATTCCTCCTCTGTTTTTGGTGCCAGGATCATCCCGTGTGACTCAGCTGAGCAGGAAGGACTCTTAACCACTCACCTATTTTTCAGTGATCTGTGGGTGCTGAGGACTCAGCGCTGAGTGTTGCTTTCATACCACTGTGAGTCTTTCCATCATTTCTAGGAACTTGCACTTGCAGTGGCAATAAGGAGGAGAGGAGCAGCACACAAAAATTGTCAGCAAACTGCAGAGTACCTGAGGAAAACAGGGTGGTTTTTTTTGCCTGTCTGTGTTGTGCTTAGTGTGCTCAAGCAGAGTATGGAGTAATGAGCCATAGTCACATTTACATGGAAACCACTTCCCCTAATGAGGGGAATGGCGTTATCTATTTGACTGTAGTGGATTCCCATTAAAAGCAGGACTTCAGCACATCCACCATCTAAAATGTGGGCTGGCACGAGCTTGGTGGAAACAAGGTGCGTAAACAGGAGGGATGGGATGGATGAGATGGAAATCTCTGGCTGTGACCAGTTAAGGGAGAAAACAGACACAGTGTAAGAAATCCCTTCCAGGTGCTGGTTGGTGTTGCAATCGAGTGCCTGATCTTGCACAAGTCATGACGAGAAAAAATAGGTACATAAAATGAAAAGAAAAGAAAAAAGAAAAGTGAAATAGGAGCATATTTTATGGCAGGCAATTTAACCCTTGGAATAGAAATGCTGAGGTAAGTTTTGAACTCTTCACCTTTTGATGTCCTTAAATGAAAAATGTTTTCCAGAAAGATGCCCAAGCAAAAATTTTTGGCCCTTGGGAAAAGATAGTATCCCAGGGAAGTGTAATGGGTTGCAATCTACAGGAGATGGAATGATGGGAATGCCTTGGTGAATCAGTGAATCAGGTGAATTACTGGTAGTTTTACTATTGTTGATAGTTGATACAAATGAACTCCTACAAAGGAAAAAACCCCACCTTTATTACAATCATCTGTCTTTTTTCCCCCTTTCTGCTGCTTGACAATGATAGAAAGTTCCTCCTTTCCTTTTTATGTGCTACTGTAAATCTTTGTAGTTGGAAAGGGATAATACGTTATCTTATATCTGAGTTAAAGAGAACTTATCCTGAAGAGCTGCAGACTGACGTATGGAATTCTACTGATTTCCATGCAGCACTTGACAACACTTTATATATATTTACTTCGGGGTCTGAAAGCTGCAGCTGTGACTTTGGAAAGGATTTCAAAGACTGCACTTTGGCTGGATTTGGTCAGCATTCATCCATGACCTGGTGATAAGTCTCATGCCAGGACCTTGATCTGGCTGTCAGAACTAGGCAAAATTTTCTTTTTTTTTTTTTTCCCTTTTTTCCCCCTAGAAGAGCAAGAATTTTAATTGTGGAGCATCTCCCTTGCTATAAATTTTTGGAGGAAAATAGTTATTTTCTTTTTTAATTTTTTTCCTTTCTTTTTTATTGCATGGACTATTGCAGTGAAAGCAACTTGATGTGTGTCTTCTTTGTGAATGTGCAATATGGTGTTTTGGTTAAAGCAGGCACAAAAAACCATTAACGCTTGTTTGGGGGCTTTAGCAGGTCCATGCTGGGCTGTGCAGGTGAGTGATGTCCACCCAGCTCTCCTGGAGTGACTCCATCTTTTGGTGGGTCACTTGTTCTGTCCCTCAGGGAGGTGTTTTCCTCCCAACAAGCCTTGTTTTACATCTGGTGTATTGGGACTTGCTCTTGAGACCTGGCCAAATCTAAAACATTGTTTTCCTGCATTGTATCTTTCTCCCTGACACTGCACATGGTAGGTGGACAAAGTCTGTATTTAAAAGTACTTGTAGAAGCAATGTTTAGTCACTGAAAATGAATTAACTGGTTCTACAAGGGCTCTTGGATTTATCTGACAGATTACTGGGAGGCTTTTGCCCTTAAGGAGTTTCTTGAGGTTCTTTGTATGGATAAAGCTGTGCTTTGAGATTAAATTATTCAGGTGTTTTTCAAAGTAATTAAGGCTTCTAGCATTTAATGTTTTATGTATGCAGGTTAAAAATGAAGGTTGATTAAATCACGACAAAGGGAAGTTTATTCACAAATGACAGACGGTAATGTCTCTTTTGTGACTGGTGGAATGCTGTTGAGCCCACTTCATTACACTGAATATTGAACCATTATATTAGTGCCATTTTTTCTAAATGATGGCATTGTTAAAAAGCAGGCAGTAGAACTTGATGCAGTACAGCCCTAGCTGTGCTAAGTAGTGCAGAATACTTCTTTTTTTCTGTCAAGTATCTGATTTATAGACAATTTTTCAGCTTGTGTTTTTGAAATGGCCAGGTGAGTTATACAAAACTCAGCAAGACCAGGAGGCAGGCCAAAGCAATGATTTTCTTGTTGGAAAGTAATAGACATGCCAGTATAGCATGTAATAACAGCAGGTTTTACAGAGTGCTGCAGAACAGTAGGAGTGTGAAGCACATACGTTACATAAATTATCTGTGCATGCATTTCTGCAGCGTTCTGGCCTACGGTAACTCATTCATACTTCCTTTTTCTTTTTTCATTCTTTTTTTCCAGTCTCTGAGAGTTTCAATACATTAACTCCTTCAGCCCTTTAAAAACTTCACCCATCTTATCTCCTCCGGATTGAGTGCCTTATTCTTTGGATACCTATATTTGCTGTTCAGGAATCAGTGAATGGTCTTTGAAACCTAACAGCAATCAGACCTCTCTGTTGAAGGTTCCAGTGCTGTCTCTCATTATCCTCCTTCCTATCAGGAAAAAGAAAACAAAGAAACACCTAAGACACAAATTTAGAATATCCCTCATGTGCTGTGTCAGTGTGAGACAGCTCATCTCTGCAAGTATTTACTACTGATTCTGACTCCGCTTTTTTAAGGGCTACTTCCATAATAACACTGAGCTTTTGCACTCTTCTGACTCCTTAGTCATTGTGAAGATCTGGAGGCATATTTTGTCCATAAATTTTTTTTTTGTCCATAATTTTCATCCATAACCTTTGCGTATTTTATGTGAGCACACACAAAGGCACGGCCGCATTGTCCTGCGTGTCTCGTGTTTCCATTCCCGTGCTCCTCAGCCCGTATCACGCATTGTAACAGCTCTGTCTGTGAGCCCTCCCGTTTCTCCCTTTCACAGCATCCAGGGAGGGCTGGGGCCTCTCCTAATAATTTCTGTAAAAAATAAAGAAACCAAAGTTGCTTGAAATTATCTGTGCAAAGCTTAGAATAGGCAATGTAGGTTAGAAGAACCCTGATTGTTGGAGAGAGACATTTCAAGAGTTTAAATCCTTTGATCTTCATGGACATTTGAGGAAAATCCATGAAATAAACTAGTGAGCTCTGTGAAATGTCTTAAGCGACCCTTCATCAGTTTCCCCTGGTCCTGGAGAAAGCATGGGAGTAGGTGTTTCTTAATCAGCAAAGGTTTCACATTTTTGTTCCACTGAGATGGAAACTTCCAGGTGATATTAATAGATTCTTTCCGCATGGGAAAAGATTCTCATTTTGTTTTTGCCCTGCCTTGAATAAAGTTGTTTTTGTTTTTTATTTTAATCAGGTTTTAAATTTTAATCCCATCAGAGAAAGGGAATGTTCTTACAGAGATAATATTTTCATGTTATGAAGGTGTCTTCAATAGTAAGTCTCCTGCAAGTCGACCTGGATGAACCAGTGACAGTGCAATGCCCTTTCTAGTTCTTTTTTTCCTTTTTGTTTGTGCTCTGTTTCACTGTTGTTCCTGTTCTCCGTGACTTTTTTTGCTACCAGAAAAATTCCTTACCCATTATCACATGAGCCCTTCATGCATTTTACAGATTAAGTTTTTAGTTATACTTATGAAAGATACGTCTACTCTCTGATCATGCTACAGTCCTCTGAGACTTGGAGGTGTCTGTGCCTTACCTTGAAGTGTTTGAAAACAGCTCTCAGTTATCAAGATTTAACATCATTTGGGAAAAACGAGAAGTTAGTTGGCTTTTAAGATACTGCCCAAAGGCAATGCATTCAGGATGCAGCCTTATCTGATGTTGGGGAAGCACGAAATTTGAGAGTCTCCAGAAGTTCACCTCAAGTATAAAACTTCTAAGTAAAAAGAGGATTTGGAGGGTGCCAGGAAGTTAATCTGGGTGAGGGTGAGTTGTTTTCACCAAGAAAAGCCTGTTCCTTTATGGCTCTCTGAACCAGGGCTCTTGGTACAGAGGCCCTCAGCTCTGAATCTGTCAGAGTCGCTGAAATATCCCATATTTTCTTGTGTACAGGGTTGTGGGACCTTTCATTATTTCTCTTCAAAGAAGCCACCTTTTTTGAGGGCTCATTTCTTCAGCTACATGGCACCAAAGACTTTGTTTCTGTGGTTTTGTACTTCAGCAGTTGCAGTTCAATTCTAAGTGTTTCGCAAAGTTTTATTTATATTGTGACAGGGCTTCAGTAGTCATCCAAGATTGAATTGCAATTGGAACATCGAGGGAAACAAAAGCATTCTTCTGAAGTCTAAATAGATAGGATAAGTATCAAGTGGATGAAAATTAATACTGTTATCTCCATTTTCCATTTTTCTGTTTCAGTTTTTCTAAAATAGCCGTGAATTGGTGTGATTTGACAAACCTACCAGCAGCTTGCATTGGCTGGCTCTGGAATGGGGAGAGTGTCTTTACATACAGAGAAGGGATTGAAGAGGATTTCATTCTCTTGAAGTGATTTGATTTAGCAAAAAAATCACTACATAAACAGAATATTTACAAACAATCCCATCAAACTGGAAAAGGAGGCAGCAAGTTTGGGTATTAGGAAAGGAAGTAGCTGAGGGTCTCCATGTGGTTTGGCTGGAAACATTTGACTAGAACTTTAGGTTATTTTCGTGGTGACCTTTCTTGCTCAAGGGCTTTTGGTGAATATTAATAGTTCTATGCATATAAAGAATCAATTAAATTGAATATCTTTATCATACCATATAGTGATAACTTGGATCTGCTGCAGTGGGTGTTACAATTATTTGTATCTACTGACTTGGAGAGTTCGTTCTGAACCCGCTGCTGGTATCTTGAACCCCACGATAAGTCTCTGCTGTTTGGGGCATGCCAAGTGTTGAGATGTTGTGATCCTACTTTGCTGTAAGGCACCAAAATCTTGGGGGTCAGACTCTGAGCATGGACCGCTGCAGGTGGAGGCTGCAAAAGGCCTCTGGAAACAGTAACTGGAAGATAAACCAGTTGGTACTTCTGAAAAGGATTGTGAGTGCATTCATCCCATTTCAAATCTCTGACACTGACTTTTTCTCCTCCTTTTTGGGTCCATGCCCAAAGAGTCTTTCAGAAACTTGCAAAGAGTCTAATTCTGGAAGAAACATAATGGTTTATTTTGGGTTTTATAATTTTGCCACTGACCAAAAGTAGCCTTTTTGGGCCTGGATTTATGATTTATGGACATGTATAAAAGCTATTGTCTGTGCTCCCTCCATGGATTATTCATCTTTTTCTTTCAAAATACACTCACATCCCTGGAAGTTATCCTAGTGCTTGCAGTCGAATCTGGAAGTTTGAAGGCATCAAATCACTTGTGACACTAAACCAAACCATAGTTGAATGTAATGATACCTGCTTCCCAGGAGGGTTTACATTTTGGGTAGTGAGCATTTGTGATGCAGTTTGAAATGATACAATGGTAGGTGCTTTGAAAATGTTCCCCACAACACTAGAAGGGCTCATAAACACGTAGCCGTTACTGTTGAGAGTTATTTAAGTTTTCATCTTGGGATACGTGTTGTGTAAATTCAGCTGGAGATTTTATCGATATTTTCTTGGATATTAATGAAACAACTGGTAGCCCTGCTGCTCAGAGAGTAGCTGTGTTCTAGTTCACCATGCTATGGCTTTGAAGAAACCAGCCTTACAGGAGTTTCTCCATTCTTACAAGATGTGGAACTCATGAAGCTGGATCTGATCCATATTAACCTTTGCTTCCAAGCAATACAGCTTAGGGCAAATAACCCTTTCCTCCAAGCAACACCCCTTGTCCTCCGCATTATAAACCAGTCTTGGGAGGAGTAACAGAACAGTGACTAAAAAACTTCAATCCAGTCATCCCCAATCCCTGAACATTGAGATGAACCACCAAATCCCATTTTCCTTTTCAGAAAAGTTACGTAATAAAGTCACCAGTTGTCTGGATGTAATCTGCCTCTTGCTCCTGTGCTGCTCATCAGCGCCAAGGGCTCCTGCAGTGGACTGGATCATGACACACCCATGAAATATATATAAAGAAAATATTGCAACAGTTTGTGGTAGTTTTGTATTACTGTAAGCACAGATTTTAGACAAGGTGTTGATAGTTTAAAAGCTGTGAAGAGGGGCACAGCATGGGTGGGCCACCCACCGCGCACCACGGCACAGGCCTGTGCACACAGAAAGTGTGCCAGGTCCTGTGAACTTGGGGTTGGACCAGCACCCCGTGTTATGATCCCACCTCTGACACCAATTAATGTTAAGATCTGCTGGAACAATGTTAGGGTCTGACTTAAAGTGCGAATGAGACCGTATGATAAAGTCAATGGTAGAGATTTTATTTAACAGCAAGGAGTGAGAGAGATTGAGACAGAGAGAGGTTAATAGAGAGAGAGGGGGGTAGAAATAGCAAGAGACAGGGGGGAGAAAGAGAAAGAGAGAGAGAGAGACAGATTATAGTCACGACCATGTGTCCCTGCAGTCCAGCTGGTCCTTCTTCTTCTGGTCTTCTTGGTGATGGGGGGTCGCCAAGTGTTCTTCTAGAGGCACAGCTTTTATACAGCCCAAGTCCTGGCTATCCAGAGGCATTCTCACGACTTGGGATTGCATGTGTGTGTAAGCAGTTTCTTCCTTTCCCAAAGTTTGCCATGGTGGGAGTTTTTGTCCAAAATGGGTTACCCAGATATCCTTCACCAGTCCTGGCATCTTCCTGTTGTTGGTTCTGTGCTTTTCCTACAATCTGCACAGTGGAATCTTGTCCAGTGCGCCAGTTCCATACCTTTCAGGGTGATTTGCCACCCTTTGGAGCTGTAGATGCTGATGTGTGTGTGGTTTCATCTCTCCTGGCCACTGGCAAACCTGGGAAGAAAATCACAGGCTGAGCTTGCAAACACTTTGCTCTGGAGTGTGACTGATCAACGTTCAGAAATGTCAAACGCTCACAACATCCAGCCTGAGGTACTTGGGGTTCTGAAGACCACTTTGAGGCAGAAATTATTACAAACCAGTAGACAGTAACCAATTTTCATGCCACTGTGACAAAGCCTTTTCAAATAATTGCATGAAAATACAACTTTGAAACATGTATTTTCTGTGTTTCTAGTGCTATTTATCAGCTATGCATCAAGTTGTTAAAATTAATCTTCATTGAGAGTTTCTTTGAAGCAAAGCACTACAACTCTGACTGCATCGTTATTAATCCCTCGCGTTTACCAGTGTGTGGACATCAGAAGAGATGCTGTTTTACTTTGACTGGGCTTTTTTGCAGAGAAAACAGCACATGCTCTGTCCATCTGCTGCATTAAACTGTAAACACAATTCAATTTTGTAACATTTTAGTGCATGGGCATTAAATATTTTGTGGACCTTGAGTGGCTGTCTGGCTGTTTTATTTTTAAGGCAATCTTCTGCTCTAGGTTTCTAGGTTGCCTTCTGTTCATTTTTCTTCTTTTCTTTTTTTTTTTTTTTTTTAATTACTTTTTAATTTGAAAGCCCTCTTACCTGACTTTAAGCCTTAGATGAAGTTCTTAAATCAGCGGGGAGGATGAGACAAATTTGAGGTATTTCAGCAGAACAATTCAGGCCATCGGTCTTTTGCGGTTAATTATAGAGGCGAAGACTGGGTGACTTTGCTCTTAAATTAGATGCCTGCAACGATGGTGAAATGAGTCTGGATCTTAGCCTGGTGAAATGATTTCAGATCCCAGTACAGGCGGGTTAAATCTCCAAAGCAAAAATACTTTTTTTTCCTCATTGCTATTAAAAATGCATTCTCAGAGTCAATTTTTATGAACATTTCCTCTGCATAAAACATAGCAATGTCTGAGCTGGATTTTCTTCAGATGTTTGCCTGCGTTTCCTTTTGAAATGGAGAGCAAACAGAATGAGGAGGAACCAGGCAAGACCATCCCAGGCAGTGCAGAAAGGGGGTTTGGTCTGCAGTGCCTTTGAACCACTGCTGTGGTGGTGTGAGGCTGCTGATTCACAATCACAGGATCTGCTTCAGGGCTCATTTGTACCCAAACAGTGCTGGCATGATTCTGGGGATTTGTTAGAGTTATGTCATGATTTCAGAGTTGTCTCAGGCTGCTGGCTCCCAGGAGAGAAAGTAGCATTGTGTCAGTGTGTTCTGGTGGCACAAAATAATAAACCTTAGACAAAGGTGATTGACAAAGATTAATGTTTTGTAATTGGGAACATTAGAGGAAGCTAAAGACCTTTGTACTGTGCATTTTTTTAAAACAAACAGCAAGCTGTTCAGAGAAGTGTAGTGTGGATCAGCATAAAACCTCACTTTTCTGTGTAATGAGAGCCTTAGCTAGAGTTCAGTAAAAATTACACTTTGCTTTGAGTTGTTTACTGGCCCTGTCCATGACAGTGTACTGATACCCGAGAGGCTTGAGCTGAGGGCCTGAACATGCTTCGAGATCCACACTTAAATATTATATACACTTACATACATTTTTCACTTCTGAGATGTTTTTCCCCCTGCAATTTTAAGGAATAATATTTTCCTTATGAAGGAAGCCCAAGCTGTTAACAGGCTTGTTTTATGTTTTTGCTGTCACGTGAAGAGAGTGGAAATCACCATCGTAGCAACTGTGTGGCTTTAGAAGGGAAAGACAAAAGTGTTACCTTTCTCCTGAAAGCATCAGCTACAGGACAGGTGGGTTTTTTTCCAAGTGTTCTCATCAAGTTGCAGTAAAAACTTTTCTCCATTCCATTTTTGTGCCTTCTGTTAGGGTTCAAAGCCAGTTTTACCCTTGGGTGGCTGAAGTCAGGAAAACTGTTCTGTGCAACCATGGCAAAACGAACTCCAACAAGGAAGGAGAGAGGAATAAAATCCTGTTTATCAGAGAAGAGAGCCGACCCCACTGCCCTGAGCTCTTACACTGTCTGAATGGCCTCGCTTGCTGGCATCAGGGTGAGCTCTGTGTTGACTGGAGCCGCTCAGACCTCGCAGGCGTCGCTGTGCTGAGCTGCCTCTGGTTTGGCACTGCAGCCCAGGAACATCGCCGCAGCCCTGAAAGGAAGGAGGTGACAGAGGTGAATTATTTTTGACCTGTGATCAAACAGCATTTTCAATGAGAAAGAACAGCAAAGAGAACAGGCTGTATTGCAGAGTCCTCCTGACTTCCCCTTGCCTTCCACGCTGTCTCCCTGCATTTTGTAGTGCTGGAAGAGTGTGTGTCGACTTCTTCCCCCATGCTCTGGTACAGGCAGGTGGCTGTCAGGGCACTGCTGCCAGCCACTCCAGGGGCTGCCCCACATCCTTGTCCCACATCCTGCACATGATTGAGATTTGTTTGAAGAAGCATGGAAGGGTAAAGGTGACTATTTCTGCTACATGAAGGTCTGTGGACGCAGCAGGGACCCCATGGGATAAAACGTGGAAGGAAACATAGCTTAGATACTCTTTGACAGCAGCAAGGGGTTAAGGAGAGATTTCTTCTTCCCAGCAATGGTTTTTTTTTCTTTTTTTTTTCTTTTGTAGTGTAAGTGCATCTTCAAGACACAATCTCTATGTTTTTTTCCACAAAAGAACTAAAATAAGATTTATATAATATAAATGTGTGATTATTTTTAAAGGCTTGTATTATTAATAACCATTTAAAGGTTCTCTAATGAAGAGCAATAATAATCTATGTAAAGTCTTTCTGTATAATAATGTTGCTGGGACTCTTGAAAAACATCTCACAGAGAATTCTAGATGTCAGCTGGTAAAACCAAAAGTCATTTCAGCACAATAGTGCTTTTATCATTATGAGAGATAAAGGAGATTCTGACATTTGTGAAGGGTACATTTCTAAAACATTTCTTGACAGTGGAGCCTGCAAGATGCTCTCAGCTGGTTCAGCACGTTGTAGAGCTTCAGACCAAAGCTGTGTTCAAGTGGATGTTGTTTCACCAGCCACCCTTTCAAAGGTCCTAGCTATGTGCTGCTTCCCACCTGTCCGTCTGCTGGATTAGTGTGCAAGGAAGATGAAAGGCTCCAGCTATTATGTTTTGGAAATACAAAGTTCTCAAGTGTCTCATGTTTCAGCTATTTTTTGTTTGCCTCTGGAATCCATCTTCTCCATTCACCTGTTTGGTTTCTCCAGTATATTTTTTTTTCTTTTATTCTTCAAAGTGGACAGCAGCAGATCCTTCAGTCACAAACGGCTCTCAGGAGTGACAGGTGCCATCGGACAGGCTTGGCTAACCTGCCTTCAGGCTGTATGTAGCCTTCTTCATCAAGGCAAGAGCTCTAAGACACAGATAGTGTCCCACTGGAAATCAGGACATTCTAGGATCCATTTTTGCATCCATGGCCCTCATAATTCTCTTCTTTCTGCTGTCTCCTCGTTGCTGCCACAGCACTGCTGTGCCAGGGCAGGTGCTGGTGTGATTGTCTCTTCCCATGTGTTTTAGGGAGTTGAGATGTCCTTTTAGTCAAATGGTAAGCTCTAGACTGCTGGATGTGGTGTGGATGTGGTGCAGATCACGTGTTCCTCCACGTTCTGCACATCAGACCCTTGTCAGGATGTGCTGCTGGCACCTGTGGCACCTTGTCCATGGCCGAGAGCCCAGGGGCTCCTGTCAAATGCAGCATTTTTCTGCAATGTCTCAAAAGATGCTTGAACATCTAAAGGCAGACATGGATCCTGTATGTGCCCATTTCTATAATTCTCTATCAAGGGATGACTGAAAAAGGTGGGTAGCAGGGCACGCTCTTTGAAAGTGCCCTTGTGCACTGCTGGGAGTAGACTGGGAATGGCTTTGTGCAACTCCCCTGGGTGCAGATGTTTCCAGCAGGCCCTGATCCTCAGGGAAATCTGCTGGGTTTGTGCTGCAGCCGTCCCAGGGCTGTGAGCAGGCTGTGGGGTGAGAGTCTGAGACCCTGGATGAGCCCAGCTGCTCAGCTCTGGGGTGAGCTGTGGGCTTGATTTACAGGTGGAGGATTGAGCTAGGTGTCTCAAGAGGAATGCAAGGACAGACCCCCTGAAATGCAGCCCCTCCCCTGGCTAAGCACAGCCCCCCTTAGGAAACATGAGCAGCCATCTAGGAAATGGCATTTTAAGAAACTGTAAAATCAGCAGTTGGAAATAATTGAATTCTGCCTCATGTATTTCTTTTGTCAGTGCCTCCTGTATTAAGTTGTGCAGTTATTAAAAGAAGGAAGCCCCCCTGAGATCTCTCCTGCCTTCAGAAGTGCTGGGCAGGGTGTATCTGCATCCACAGGGTGCTGGTTGCCTGGAAGGTCCCGGTGCCGTAACACAGCAATCTGTATTCACATGCTGTGCTTTCATCCCAAGATCACAGAAGAAACAGGATCATTACTGTGTATTAAAGAATTAATTGTGTGGCTTAGTTTATTGGCAGAGCTGTGTATTGAGAGTGGAGAGCATTGTCTCGCAGGTAGCTGAGGTGTGTGACCTAAGCCGTGGAGCTCATTTCTGCAGTCCATCCTGCATCCTTTCAGAACTTCCTTCACCTCTGGAATCCCATCTGAGCCCACAGCAGGGTGCAGAGCTGTGCCCCCCAGAAAAGAGCCCCGTGGTGGATATCATAGCCATGGGATTTTCCAGGGGGGCAAGGTGTTCATTTTCCCCAGTAGTAGGCAATGCCTTTTGGTTCTGATCTGAGGTGGGAGTAAGGAGCATGGCTCTATCCCTGCGTGTCCCTTTGGAGGTGTTTGCTGCAAAGCCATAGGGTGGATCTGTTCCTAAACTTGCATCCCAGTCTGACTCCCGGCCTGTGGAGGGGTGAGAGGTTCTCCTTGTGCCGTGCCCCCTCTGCTTAATGCTCCTGTGAAAGAGACGTGCTCCTGCACCTTGCCAGCAGTAGCAGACTCTTTTCCCCAAAGGCTTGTCAAAGCTTCCTCAGCTATCTCGGCAGTACTTTTATCTATTTATGCACAAGCAGTATTTAAAGGGAACAAATGGCCTGTGTGATCATTCCGGTGTTCATTTTTTAATGCATTTAATTCCTGATGCTGACACTTCGTTTTTCAAAGCGGGATTAGAACTGCTGAGGATAAACAGTGCCAGCATTACATACGGCAGGAGTGGGGACCTGTGTAAAGCTCAGCCAGGGTTTCTTATTGACAAAGCCTAATTAAAAATGGATAAAGTTAAAGATTTTTTTCATTGATAGTCAGATGTCCTGGAATGAACTATCCTGTGCAGCTGTTCTTGTGTGGTAACACAAGGGGATTTAAACTGTGAGATGATTCCAGTGTCTGTGGTCTCTGGGCATTCCCAAGAACCATGGGCTGAACATGCCATTTCCATGAGCAACACCTCTAAACCCTTCAGCACAGCCTCCTTCTCTCTATGTATTCTGTTTAAAAATCCTAAAATAATTTCCTGGAGCAGTTCCTCAAAGCAGGCAGATTGAGCATCAAAGGATTGCCCAAAGCCCTGGGGGGGACGTATTTATTAAGGCTGATTAACGCAGTGAATGTGCTGCATGCGAATTCAGGGTTCCCTATAAATACTGGACCTCCAAGAGTTTGTAGCATGATTTTGGAGAAGTGGTTCAGAGGCAGTGTAACAGCCATTGCTTTGCATTTATTTTCTGCCTTTTTTTTTCTTTAGTGGACTGTGATTAGCATGAAATTACTTCTAAATTTTAATTTTTATTCAGTGCTTAAACGAGTGTCATGCTTATAATAATAAGAGGTGTACAGGCTGTCTTTCGGAATTAAAGNGGGGCTAGCTTTGTGGTGTAGTGTGTTTTGCTTTAGGTTTACTGACGAATGGTGTTTTCTTCAACCAGCAGGCTGGCAGGGAATTGCAAACAGTGACCTCATTTATCCTACCAGAGCTCACTCTTCTTGACGTTTTCATCAGCCAGTGGGAAGACGTTTGCTGTTCAACTGCTGCCAGCAGAGCTGGCGCTTATTTTTATCTCGGCAAACTCGGTGAATATTCTGAACATTGTGTCAGTTTAAGCAGTGTTATGCCTGTCCTACGTGGTACCACGTTATGTGCTGAGGTAGGAGCAGCAGCAGGTCCACAGTGACTGAGGCAGGCTGGGTCAGTGATGTATTTCATTACAGGTTTATGCAGCATGTGCTGTAAGGCTGTTTATAGGGCTGTTTATAAGGCTGTATATCATTTGAACCTCACTACCTGGAAACCATTTGCAAAAATTTCAGTAAGTATTCAAACTTTTAAAAGTTGTTAATAAACGTAGTGCCTTTTCTGCCCCATTTTGCACCAAGTTCCAGCAGGATGTGTAGAGGCAGGTGTGATGCTGATTGGGGTACCTGCAGCTTGTTTTGAGTTGGGAAGAGTTTTCCTTTGGAAGCTATTTAGGTATCTGCCAGGAACATCTCTAGTTCAGCTCAGAAACAATGCAGAGGATGCACTGCACAAAATAAATAATTAAAAACGTGTAAGACAGAAGAATTGGTAGCTTCATGTCACGTATTTGGCAAATTTGAGTAGATTTTTGCAGCTTTTAAGGTTAAAGAAAGGCAGACTACTGAAGAGTTTTTTTGAGTAACTGAAATCTGACTGAGTTTGCTAGCAAGTTTTCTCAATCATGTAATTAATTAATAGTAAATGCTTTTGGAAATTGCTGCTGTTATGCAGATTACCTTTCCTGACTTCAGATTCTTCTGGAATAGGTTGAACTCTGATATTTTCTCTACAGCGTTCAACTGAGAGCAAACACATCCATCTCAAAGACAGGGCTGGCTAGTTTGCTGTGGTAGCATAATGAACTCATCCTGAACACCCATTTATTCAGTATCTCTGTCCATATCACTGTATCAGTGTTTAATCCTTAACAAAGCTGCTTCTTGCTGTTCTTACTTCCTGATGCTAGAACATGATGCAAACAGCGTAAAGTTCCCATACTATCATTGCACTGGACTTGCAAAATCCTTTGTTTTGCTGTCCTGAAAACAGTACTTTCATATAACTAAGCTGTTTTGATGTTATTTTTTGTCATCTGCCTCAGGAAATGATAGTGGCATCTTTGACATATGAATTATATTTCATGTCCCATTCCTATGAGAAAACCTATCATTATTTTCTAATTTTAGCTGCTGCTTGTCCACAGCCACCACAACACGATTTTTATGAACGGTGTTCTAAATATCCAGTTACATATTGTTTATTTTCAGGATATTTAAATATCCCAAGTATCAGACTGCAAATATTGATAAGTATTGGTATTTAAAATGCACGTAAATACTTCTTAATAGATAAAGACATATAACAATGAAATACGTAGGGCTTGCAATACCATCCCTTTCCCAGCATTCACGTGCTTCTCCAGTACTCCAGAAACACTGTGGAGGTGGGTTTTCAGCCCTTGCTGTGTATCTCTCCTTGGTGCTGGGAGCTGTTGGAACAGGCTTTTAAGCAAACAGCACAGCCTTGCTTTATTTTGGGCATCTTGAACCAGAAAAGTCCCACACAAGTAAATAAACGTGTTTTAAGGTACCCTGTGGGACCCAGACCTGTGTCCAGGGATACAGCCAGCAGAGCTGTGTGGGCAAAGCCTTTCTCTGCAGGATTTTTTACGGACTAGGGAGATTGGTATGGTCAATAATTTAATATGCATTTTAAACACTTAGAATGATTTAGTGTATTACATAAGTGGAAGAGGGAAAAGCTATATCTATTTTTTCCAGTTCATTGTTCATGACGATAAAAGGCGTTTTATTAACTTCACAGTTGGTGCCACTCTGTTGATGCTTTTTAATTTTTACCATGTTTTGTTTTAATCCATTAAAAATAAAACAACAACAACAAACCAGGATTATACTGGTTTGGGTTTTTTTTCTGGTTTGGATTTTTTTTTCTTTTTTCCCCTTTCTGGTCTTTTGTTTCATATTAGAAAGCTGCAATTCTCCATAAAAGTGGCAGGTACTATTTTGGTTGAGTATTCAAACCCCAATACTACACAATAAGCATGCAAGAATAAAGTAGACACTGAAAAATGGGGGAAGGCTCTTCATCTTGGGCTTGAAAATCATGTATTCTCTGTTAGTTTGAAGGCTGGCAGTGCCATATAAATCACATTTCTTTTCAGTAAGAAATGCAATACTAGAACTAGTAGGGAAGGGAAAAGGTAAACATTCCTTACAGAATGTAATTACAGAATTCATTACAGAAAATATGGACAAATAACAGAGCTGAAGAAAACAGTTTGAGAAACATCCTTGTCACTTACCTTTGCCTGTGAAGTGTTGCATGTCTGCAGAGGAGTAAGGCAGGGTTTTTGTCTCTCTGTGTGCTCTGGAGGCTGAACTGGAACAGGCACAGGTTGCTTGTGCTCGTTTTCCTGGTCTTTAAAGCATTGAACAATCTTTATTTCCATTTTTCTTAGATTCTTGTTTTGCTCTGTGAAATCCACAGCAGATGACCCACAATTCACAAAGATCTGGAGGTGTTTGTTATTATTTATAAACACTGATAGCGTGGGTAGTAGAAACCCCTGCAAATTGGTAGGAAATGTAAAACCTGAACTGGAAACCAGAGTATATTTAAGAATTTGGATGAATATGGCATATTCATAGGAAAACTAACTTGATTAGACAGTTCTCTAAGACAGGTTTAGGGGTATTTGGTGGACAATAACAGCAACAATTTGCCACAGAAGTGTATTAAAATATGGGAAAATGTAGAAAGTTATTAAAGGATAGGGAAAAAGCAGGGAGGGATTGGAATAAGAAAATGAGTAAGGAGTGCAGACAGACATTACTGTCACAGGGCTTTCTCTGTCTGTCATCTGCAAACAGTTCATTTTGGAAAGGAGAGTTCTTTTTGGTCCAAACAACAGCTGTAGAAACCATTAGAGGTGATTACCAGGGCAGCTTTGTAGGATGCTGCGTAACAGATTATAACTTAGAATTGTTAAAATGTGCTGAGTGTAAATGTTACAAGTAGCAGGTCAGCTTTGTGGTACATGCATGGAAAGCATCACTGAATGAGCATTTAACCAGAGGCTTTGGAGCTGCATTCATGTCCTAAGCAAAGTTTGAAAGCAGAAGGATTCAAATGAAGCACTGAAGCTTAAGCAGACTTTGTTAGAAAACAAATCAAAACAAACCCCAGTATTTTGATAATAGATCATGGGTATTGAGTCATGCTTTGTTCACTGTTGTGATGGACACCTATAACCCAGATCCAGGTTTACACACAATTAGAGTTATTTGTTTAAATGAGTGTGTATAAATTCTCAGCAGGTTTAAAGATACGCTGCAAGGCATTTTCTATTGTCCAAATTCCAGAAGGGTGCTTCACTTACGTTGAGAGACCCATAAAATTTAAGAGAGCACTTCAGGATGTGTGAAGAAGTCGATAAAGAATTGTCTGCTTCAAAAACTTTCTTTGTTAAAGTACTGTATGATAAGAGCTTAGGGAAGTAAAGGTCTTCAGTCCTAGAAGGTTTCAGGGCTTACTCAACCAAAGCAATAGCAGCTTTGAGGGATCATCAAGGGCACAGCTTCAGAAGATGATTTATAGAGAGTCCTACCTTCGGATTCAATCCCCATCTTCTCTGCCGGTGGTAGTTGGTGTGTCTCACTACCAGCAAAGCCCTCATCGAGGAGGAGAGCCCTTTTTAATGATACTGCTGCCTTTTCTTTAAAATGTGCTCGTGTCAATGCACAAATCCTTGATGTGGTGTACGAGGTGCTGCTGGACCCGAACTTACCATCCTCTTGGAACTTTATATTAGGGTGGCTCCCGTGCCTTACCCTGGTGAGGTACATAGTGCCTCACTAAGAAAACACTGGGCTCAGTCAGGCTTTCATCTGCACTGGAGTCATCTGTGAGTTTGGCACTGGTGCTCCAGAGCTGTAGCTGAAATCAGAATCTGGGGTAATGTGTTGCTTAAGAAGCTATAAACAAAATAGCCCAAACCTGGTTAACGTTCTTGTGGAGATGCACACTGTAGCACACACCTTTCTGAAGCAGGACCAACCCTAATCTTCACCTCTGTCTTTTTGTCTTTATTTTCTGTCAAGAAGTGGTTGTTAATCCTGAAAAAGGGTACTGACACATGCTAAAAAGAGAATTATTTCCATAAAATTGCAAGAACATTTCCAGATGCTGAAATGAGGAAAGAAAAAAAGAAAGTCTTGTACATCTCATTTTTCTGCAGTCAGGAAATGAAGGAGACTGTTGTGAAAACTCATACTGTTCGTAATCCTTCTCAAAAGTCATCTTCTTAATGTTTGGCAATATGTAAAATTTTAGGCATGTGTGTGGAATACTAACTGAGGCAGTTTTAAAATTAATGCTACCTCAAACATGTTTTGAATCAACTTCCTGTGAATTTAATTAATCATTACTTCTCTGGCAATTCAAATTTACATATTTTTACAGCTGGCTCTGATCCATGTTGGCATCTGAAGTACAGAGATCAGAACTCCTCTGAGTAACAGAGTGAGGCATCAAACAAATACTGAAACTTGAAATGCCATGTGAATTGTTGCCTTCTGCCTAAAAATGAAACTCTGGATTTGGCAGGCTGAAGAGACGATGTGCAGCCACTGAAAAATATTTTGTTTCAAAACATGCAGTGTACTCTAGCAGAGGCAGCCCTCTTGGGCCCCTGTTTGCCCTGGAAACCATGGCCATGGAGAGCACCCAGAAAGTTTCCTTCAAACTTGGCACTTCAAAATCTTTAGAAAGCAATACTTGACTGTTCTCCTCATATTATCTTATCTCTGTCACCAACAGTCCAAGGAAAATGTATCTTTTAGGTAAGAACTAATGGAGAAAAAAGTGAATAAAAATATCTGTTGAGATAGATATGTCATGATAGATGTGAAGTGGATGAGTAATGGTACCTCTTGTTAAACTGAAATTAAGGAAATATTTATAAAAAGAGCTTTCTTAGTGGGAGAAAGGTTTGAGGGCTGATTTTTATTGCAGTTTCTTCAGTGATGTGCAAAGGAGAATGATGTGAGGTAGATAATTTTACTGGCTTAGCTTTCTTAGAAGAAAATTCGTAGTTACGAATTGCCTCTTCCACTGCTGCCATCAAGAGCAGAAGGAAAAAAAAAAGAGAGTTTTCTCCATTATAAGCTTCTAGGGAAGATGAAGTATCATTCCTGCTAGACTGCTGGGTGCACGCATGGGTTTGGGATTGGAAGTGGTGGCACTGTCTGTGTAGAGATGATGGAAATTGCCCCATCTCTGGGTGGACATCAAACGAAAGTCAGCTGCTGGTGTGGAGGTTTTGTGCAAGACTCCTTAGGAGATACAGCGTGTGTGCACCTCAGCCTCTGCTGTGCAAGCACTGGGTACTCCTTTCCCATCCACTCATCGGGCTCCTCGTGGTGGGAGTGAGAGCAAAGCTCACCTCCTGTTTCTGTAGTTGCTGCCGTTCTGTTTGTTCTTGCTAGGTAGTGCTTTCTGTCAGGAAGTGCAGAAATAGGGAAGTTTCCAGGAGGAAAGTGTTTACGAGGCATCCCGCATCGATGGAGAGGCACTTGCTCTCGTTTCATCCAAGACTACACAGCTCTGTTTGTGCAGGAGCCAGGAGAAGGAGCTTCCAGGCTTTTCCTCCCCTGTGGCTACAGCCCCTCTTCAAAGGCTTTCCTCAGGAACAAATTTTTGTAGTAACCTTGTTGAGTCTTCCCTCAAGCCAGACACTGACCTGTTCCATATCCCTTTTTTCTCCCCTCACTTGTTCTTTCTGTCGTGTGGGTGGTTCACTGAAGCTCTCCATTCATAACATCATCTGCTGCTTATAAACCAACATCCCTTCCAAGCACCCCAACTGCTCTGTCTTAGGGAAGGGTTACTGTGACAGTTTTTACTTTGAGCCAAAATGCAGAGCATTAGCATTGCCCCTGAGCTCTAGCTAACTTGCTCTCCGAGCAGCTTTGACTCCTCAGTTCAATATTTCTGAGCAGTTTTTCCTGCCCCTGCTCTGAACCAGGCACAGAGAACGCTCCACGGCACCTGTGTTTAGGATGATGCTCTGACTGGAACTGGGAAAACACCACAACTCCTGTTCTTCTGACTGTCATCCTCCTTCTTCCAAGAGTCCTTCACAGCTGTTTGAAGAATGCAGCCAGCCAATATCTGTGGATTTGTGCTGGTGGGAACTGCAGGTTTTGTTGTCTTTCAGTGGTTCCTCAGTTCAGCTTGAAATGAGTTGGTGTAATTATGATGTACTATGTGCCCTACTTACTGTGCAAACAGTATGAGTTGTCTCCTGAGAATGAAAGTAACTTTGGCCACTACTTCTCTCTTTTATATTGTTTTAAAATAATTCTGTTTCCAGCTGTTGAAATAATTTTTTTAAATGATCTGTTATATTTTAATTAAAAGGTCATATTTGAAGACTGAAGTCTATTTTTATGTGTATAGAATCTTCTTCTGGAGTGCCTTTGTTCATTAAAATTAGAAAATTAAAATAGAAAAAATAGACAAGGGAAATGAGGCATATTATACCATTACTTTCATGTTTGATTTTGAAGGTAAAACTGTATCCAAGTGATAATTAGTCTTTGCCCTCAAAATGGCCTTGCTACGGTACATTCACTGATGGAAGCAACTCTGGGACTTCTTCCTTTCTGGAGTTAGAGAATTCCCCGAGTAGGCTCGGAGTGTCTCCAACCCCTCTGCTAAAAAAAGATTATCATCCCTAAAAGCAAGATACGTGGGAGATGGAAATTCATGTGCGAGGAGTTAGAGGCATCACTTTGAAGACACAGACTCTAGAGCTGATTTTGCATTGGGAAAATGTTTACTAAGAAAAACTACTATATATGTTAAAGCTCTGGATTCAAAGGTCTCAGCAAAATGGCATCCTTGCAAAACTCGTTTTATGTTTCAGTGCTTTTATGCACGATTTTAAGGGGTTTGTTTGTTTGTTTGTTTTTGAACTTACAGTACATATTTTGCTTTGATATGCAAAAGGTGTTTTATACATCCATTAAATCACATCCACTGAATTACAGAATATACTGCCTCTGGTGGAAGAAATTATATATTTGGGTAACTTCCCACTGTCAGAAGACACTGTTCATCTCTGAGCTGGGTGGCTGTTCTTCACATTGAGCCCATTTTCAGGTCTAATCAGCATTTCTTCCTCACTTGGGCACACAGCTCTTGCTGGCTGCTTTGGGACCCTGTGAACCTTTCCCAGCTGAGAGGTTCTGTCCCATTTCTTTGTCTATCCCCGCATCACTTCAGTTTTCTGTGCTGTGACTTAATTACTGACTCCCAGATGTGCAGAATGGCTGATCCTCTTTAAGTCTTCTAAGCTCTGTAAATAAGGAATGATTCTAGGCAGGTAGACAGATCTTGGATTATACAGTGGGATAATAAACCCAGATGTTTCTGTGTTAGCTCAAAACCTGTTTTGAACTGATGCTCACATTTGCTTTTAGACTTTCTTTTTTGCTTTTGAAACAAAACAGCGTCCAGGTGATGTGAGGTAGGTTTGAATGGTTCTGTGTGCAAGTACTGAAGTGCAGGGCAATTAAAGTGCAGTGCTTTTCGTAGTACTTTAACTTGATTTGGACTTGAGTGGGACTGTTGGTCCTGATTTAGAGTAAGTCATCTCCATTGAAATAAAGAGACTTAATTTAGGTGCTATTAAAAGCATCACCCTGAGAAACTCCTGAGGACTTCAGAGTAGATCTGAGATCCATCCACGGTTCTGCATGATTCATTCAAAATGGGTGAACCCTTGCAAAGCACCTACAATACAAATACAGTTACAGAGTACACACTTAAAATTAGTAATTAATGTTAAAGGAGCTGATTGCCTATAAACACGAATTATTTTTATCCTCTTTCATGATTACAAAATGATGCCCCTCTGAAGTTTCTGTGAAGCTCTCATTTTTTTGGGGGAGAATTTTTTTTAATTCTTAAGGCTCAAATTTGAGAATTTAATTTAGGAACAAGCATAATTTTTCTTCACTCTCCACTCAGAACTGGCATAATAATATAATTCTGCCTTCCATCTACCTATTAAAAATAAACCTTAAATTTATAAAATCTTAAAACTATAAAACCTCTAATCTTAGTAGGTTAGAGCGGAGTCCACACCCAAACTTAATATTCAAAATTCATTTCAAATTAATGACTTTTCTTCGGGTGTAATTTTTACCTTTGATTTGAACCTGTGGCATCTGCTCAAGGTCAATCCACAATTCATTTACACTTTCTAAAGCTCCTTCTTTTTACCATTTTGAAATTTTGGTTGTTGCTGTGGGAAGGTGAAGGAGAATCATCCTTCCAGGTTAGTTGTGCTGTATTTTAGTTATGCAGATGTTCACTGTGGGTGAATAAAGTTTTAGCATAACACAGTATTTCCTTGTAAGTGGTGCAAAGACACGTAATGTGCTTCCTTCATTCAAAAAGTACAATATTAACTCGAAAGAACAGGTTGATAGAAAAGAGTTAGGTCTACAACAGCAGAGAATTGTGAGGATTTCATTTGATTGGCAGCGCTGCTTGTTTTTGGCAAATCCTTTTTGCTGCGAGCTAATAAATGTTGCAGCATTAAATCCTGGAGATTAGCAGGTGTTCGGAGAGAATGGAAATTGTCTTTGCATTGTGCACTGTGTGCTCCAGGCAGTGCAGAGGTGCAGGAGGTGCTGAAGGCCCCGTGAGAGCTCTGGGTAATTCCCACAGGGAGCACTGTGGATACATCCCCAGGGAACAAACCCCAGGGGTCAGCCTGGCCTCTCTGCTGGAGTAGCTAAAACAATCTTACCAGCTTCATAATGCATTATAACTTTAAAGATCATTAAATGATGCCTAGATCTTACTATTTAAGATTTTTTTTTTTATAAAATGTCGTTACTTGACCATGAATTAGCTTTACATCACAACATTTCTCGTAAATAGGGCCAAAATCTCACTTAATACAGTTCTTTTCAAAAAAAGCTCTGTGTGCTTATATATGCTTTGATATGTTAGAAGTTATTCCCATGGCCGCAGACATTTGATAAAGCAGAGTGATTTGGCTTTACCTTTCTAGTTCTGTAGTTAACAGAACTGTTTATACCTCTAGACAGTGAAACTCTAATGCATAGAAAATGAAAATTGTGGAAGGGAAGAGATGGGGTTACATGGTGTCTGTAAAATGTGGGGAGGTAAAGGTGAGAGGCAGTGTAGAAGAAAAGTTTGAAGAAAAGGAGGTAATTTAAGCTCTCTTCTATCAGTGTTGGGGTAACAAAACCAAGAGTAAGTGTAGAACAATGGGCTAAAGGGGAAGGGGAATGAAATTTGAGTCACCTGCTATAGCAAATGTTCTCTGTGAGTTATTCCAGTTTTACCACACAGAATAAGAAAAATGACTTCCTGAAGGCCAGTGCACTCAGTAGTGGTAGTGAAGATTTTAGTAATTTAAAGTGAAGTCTTAAGACAGTAGTGGTAAATTTCAGAAGGCTTGAGTAGATACTCCTGAAGACTGAACTTGGCTTGTTGTATTGCTAAGCAGCAAGACAGATGTATGACTCTAAGAATTATTAAAAACTACTGGTAGTAATTGCAACTCAGGTGGTCATTTTTAACGCCTCATTTGTGAAGAATTGAGTAGACCAGGGTTGTGATGTTCCTTAGACTTTCTTCTGGATGATTACATCTGTAGCACAATGACAAAATGAAAAACCTTCTGAGGACTTAGGAAATGAGTCAA
The DNA here is from genome assembly GCA_013397975.1 of Machaerirhynchus nigripectus. Classification (NCBI taxonomy): domain Eukaryota; kingdom Metazoa; phylum Chordata; class Aves; order Passeriformes; family Dicruridae; genus Machaerirhynchus; species Machaerirhynchus nigripectus. The sequence continues at coordinate 428,193 of VZRQ01000108.1, read as the reverse complement.
AATAGTGCCAAATTAATTTTATTCTATTGGTTTTATTCTGCTGAGATGGACAAGCACTCCGTGTTCAAGTAAAAAATTTACACTTCTCTGAAATAAAATACAAGGTGATTGCTGTTATCAGTCTACCGAAAACTTTCTAAAATGCTATGCTTTTGTGAAGCTTTAAGCACTTGAATTTGCCAGTCTTAGAAAATTTTGGTTTTCTGAGTGCAAGTGTTTTGTCTTCTATGGTTTTTTTCCTCCCTGAATTTTTCATTCTTTTGGTATAAGAAAACCATGATACCAGTTTGGATAAAGTGTGGATGGGAAAGCTGACAATTAAGATGGAACACTTGTAAATAAGGATTAAAAAAAAAAAAAAAGTTGAAATGCACTACATACTCACATTTTGCCTCTCTTCATTTTCAGATATTCATGGTGTTTCTGTGATGGAAATTTTCCATACTCCATGTATTTTACTCTGCTTTGACCTTGTATCATCTCTGTCACCTGGTACATTAGACAGCAGTCAGGTTCAGAGTCCCTTGTAACTGATAAAGGACTTCATGAAGTTTTACCCATCCTGTGATTATCAGTCTAATTTTCGGGTATGAAAATTACTGTTGTAATCTCAGAAGACAGTGACCCATAAAAGGTGTATGATTGAAAATCAGATATATAATTGAGAATGTGATCATTATTTCTTTAAATACACGTTTATGTGTTGGTGCCATCTGGCAGTACCTAGATCTGCCCTTGATTAGCTGTCATTGACTGGTTGGTCAGGTACAGGCATCAGGATAGATGTGGGTTGTGAAGATGTTCTCCTCTGAGATGAGCGTGGCCCTATTATCATTTATTTTTTTCATAAGAACGAAAGGAAGGGATCACAGGGGAGGTCGAGCTGTTCGTGGTTGCTTGTGCCGTTTGGGCTGAGTGAATTTCCGCTTTTCCTTCTGCCTCTCCGCTCCTACCTGACAAGGATTTCAGAAACTCTTCTACATTTAAGCCACAATTAGTTGTCCTGATGATTTCTCCCACTCACCTGCCTAATTACCCGGTGAAGTCTGCAAATCAGCCGGGCTGCAGTCAGAGCACACCTGATTGCACCTCCAGTTCAGAGCACAAGCGGAGGACCTGGGCAGATGTGCAGCCTGGCTGCGTGCTCAGGAAGGGAACTGCCAGGGGTTGTTTGCAGGCCCTTCCTCATAGAGCAGCTGTAGCTGAGGCATTGATTTAATTCTTCTCCTTCGTCCTGCAACAATAGCTCGACTTGTAATCTGAATAATAGGATTTCTTTTCTTCGTAACTTTCACATTAACAGTAATTACTGAGTTGCTGGAAGAATTGGAATGGGTCTCTTTTTTTTTCTTAAACAGTTTATGCCCTTTTCTTGCTTGTTATGCTTAAATATTTGAAGTTGCAGCTTTAAAATAAATTATTTAGAGAAGCACCAAGGGTTTCTTTCGTTGCTCACTTGCAGGGTTACCTAAATATGCAACTAATCACCACAGGGAATGCATAAAAACCAGAAAATAAAACATGCTTACTGCAGTGCCTTGCAGTGTGTTGGCTACTGATGCAGATACATTCAGAGAGAGGTGGTGCACTTGGGGGTAGAAAGTGAGTGGAATATAGACAGCTTCTGGATAAACTGCAATTTTTGATTCCCACTTCAGTAAGGGCACCCAGAAGAATTACTGTGTGTATTTTTAGTAGCTTCTTCTTTGAGAAGCTGACATATACAATTACTGTTGTTGCAGTTGTACATTGCAAAACTTTTCATTATTCTCTTGGATGTTTTCAGATATCTGCTATTTTTATTCACTTTTTCCATTCTTAAAAAACATTCCAGCTTTCTGCTTGTAATAAGAAGTAAACATTCCTCCTAACTGTGCAGAATAAAATTACTCAGGTAGTAAGATTATCAGGTCAAGATGTCCTACTGCAATTCTGTTGCGAAATCCTGTTTGCAGTACAAATTTTAAATAGAACAGTGTGTGCATACTCCCCTTCTAGGGGAAATAATGGAATAATTACTACCAACACTTTTTTCCTAGTTCAGAAGAATGACTCCTACAAAATTGCCCCAGTTTGCTGCATGCCAGCTATGGAGCATAAGCAACCATTGTGATATATTTTAATTAAGAACAGTATCAACAATGTAGATATACAGTCGTTATACTGGATTAGAAACTTCAATTCCTTTTCATGTAAGATGTGTTGCTTCAATTTCTCTTGCTGCATCATGCTGAAACATCATGTAATTAAAGCATCATGTTGTTTTGCAGAATATTCTCTTGTAGACAGGTAGTCTTGGTGAACTGATGAGATTAATATTTTTATTTCACTTTCAAATATGTGAAAAGCCATGGTTTTTGCTCTCAAAGGCTTGTGTAGAAAGCACTAGTGGAAATAATACTCCATCATCAAATATGACTGACTGGATTTTAGAAGCTGAGCTTTTTACTGACATCAGTTTTCACGACAAAATAATAAAAAAATCACAGTGTATTGTCCCCATTCACCCCCAAGCAAGTCTAGGTGAGCAGACTGTGCACAGACAAATGCCTTGGGGTCCTCTGTTGCTAAGAGTGTGATGGGGTTATTTGTGAGGCTTGTCATGAGCAGTAACACTGGGGGCAGAGGTGAGGAAATACCAGATTTCCAACCAGCTGGTCCATCAGACCAACTTGGTTCCGAGTCAGTTTTGTCAGAGCTACTTCTGCTTTGTTTTCCCTTTGGGGTTTTGTTTTGGGTTGTTAATTTTTTTATTTTCATACCTTCTGATGGGGTTGGTGTGGTTGTTGGGAAGGATGGAGTGCAGTCTCTGGGCTTTGTTTTCCCACGCAAGGTGCTGCACAAGAGCTTCTTTAGTAGCTGGTTTATATTTTCAATACCTTGTGCCCAGCAGAGAGCCGTGGGGATTTGGCTGCACATCTCCACATGCTGTGACTTGAGGAGTTGCTTCCTCCAAGGGCCACTGTAGTCAGAAATCGCGGGCGCAGCTTGCAGCCAGCTGCTGGCTTTGTCACTTGGTGTACGCCAGGTCAGCTTCAAGGATTTTTGCTAGTTTTAATATTACTCAAAATTTTGGTCCTGTGGGAGCAGCTAGAGCTGCCTAAAGTTGCAATCTCAGAAGTTGTAATGTAGCTGCTTCCAGAAAATTTCATTAGTTGTTTACACAAAGGAGACAAGGATGTAAAGGATGATTCAGTTACTCGGGAGGGAATAAGGAGCATACGGTGCTATGAGCCATAGAAAACAGGAGGAAACCCCACAGGTATAAAATCAACACAAAATGTGAAGAAGGAAACTGCAGAAGTCAGGTATTAACTACAGCAACACTTTTGTTACAGCTCCCTTTTTGTAAATCAGCTAAAAACTAATTCTTGGCAAGTTTCCATCACTTTGAAAATCATTTGTTAATCACTGCCACTTATCTGTGATGAAATCCAGACTTCTGTTCTGTGGGTGGTTTGCTTTAGTTTGGTTTTCTGCCTATTTTTGCTCTGAAAATGGTTTGTATTTTATGAACGTTCAATATAACCTGTGAACCCATTTTTGCATGGCACGAATCTGGGAAAATTCCTTTTGTAGCTTATTAATTAAGTTACTCAGTTTAGTTGGCCATATAGGTCTGGATTCTGACTCCTAGTAGCTTGTTTTTGAGTACACACTGAATATGTTTATTCATTCTTGTTAAAAACCAAGCAAACATTTAGAAAAAGGAAATGAAGGTTGATAATTTTTAAATTATTGATCTGGGGAGTCATGGAGTATCACAAAAATCTGTTTTATTTAAGGCCTATAGTATAAGAATATATAAGAAAGCCACAGTGTTAGAGCCTGTTTCATAGCCCAACACCTTCATTTGAGTCAAATATTTGCCTCCACACATTTCAGTAGGAGCTGTTGAAGTGGATCTGAAGGAATTATTTGGCTCTTATATTAAAGCTCAGAGGCAAGGAGAGATTTTGAGCTGAGTGTCTGTTGTCGGTCTGTAGACAACAAATGACCTTCCTGTGCATTAATGGAAAATTCAGTGACAGTGCTGCTTGGAACTTTCATCCACTTGAGTGTAACAGCTCTGCCAAAGGCAGGTACCCACTTCTGCATTGGTAAGATCTTTCTCTTCTGTCTCTGTTCATCTGGATTGTAATTATAACTCTTTAAACTTTCAAATGGCAAGAAACCAAAAATAAATAGATCTTACTTATTTTATAGAATCCATCATTCCTGTATTTGTCATTGGAATCAGACAAAAAGGAAACTCTTGAGAAAATGGAAGGTGCCATTCATTTCTTGCTCTAAGTCAAAACTCCTAGTTTAAATGGATTCCTGCCAAAATTTCTGAGATACTCAGTGGTATGCTCTTACCTTTATTAGTACAAGTATTAAAGCATGCATGGAGTGCTTGACAACATCACTGCTTTTCATGGCACTGTTATCCTCTTGCTAAGAGTATGACAGGCTCCTAAAAATATTCTTCAGTACTGCCCAGTCTCCCTTTCAGTCATATTTCTCTTCTGTTACATTTATTTAAAAAAAAATACAATACCTGATTTGTTTTGATTTCTGTTGTTTCTGCTTGTCATCTCCATCCTGGGACAGCTGTGCTGGGATGTGTTTCACAAATACTTTTCTTCTGGCAGTGATAACACTTGCATGGGTCATTAAGAAATGAGTCTCTTACAATACATTTAACTGAGGTTAAAAATCTGTACACTTCAGAGGGTGGTGTGATTGCTGCAGCAGTTACTAATTCCATAGTTGTTTTACCTTGCTCATCATCTGTGTTTTTCCCCCAGAAAATGTAGAGAAACACAAGTGATGATTACTTTCTCTTCGTGTGCAGTGCAGAGGTGCCCTACTTTATTTGACAAGAATAGCAAGTCAGACACAAGAAATCAACTATTGCTATTTCATACTGCATGAAAATACAGCACCCCCCTCTCTGGGTTTCTCTAATTCAGTTTATTGCTCTTCTGTACTGTCCACGCAGCCAAGCAAGACAAGGAGCTCTGTGTGAAGTAGGAACTCCACGTGGAATGACAAAGTGTCTGTTTCTGGGTCATCCTCTGGTTTTTCTCTCCGTCCTGCTTTACTTCTGTGAACTCCACAAACACCAGATCCAGGCACCTTCCGTGCTTAATTCTGTGTGTCCCCAGCAGGGCTGGGCCTTCCCAGCTGTTGCTGCCATGGGAGCCTTCTCTGAGTGTCAGAAGGTCACAAGGGATCAATTATCCCTGCAATCAAAGGTTCATTTCTGCTCCTCAGAATGTCCAGGCTTTGCTGGAGCAGTCCTGAGTGTATTTATGCATTTCTTTGCTTTCCAGTGAAAACAGCATATGGCAAAGTTTGCCAATAGGAGCACCTTGACTCTTATTGGGTGGCTCACATTTCCCAAAGAAACATAATGGATGAGGGGTCTTTGAAGAGTTTCATGCAGATGGGTTTGGCCATTAGGTAAAATGACTTTTTAGGGAAAGAAAAGCTGGATTTTTACATTATGTGGAAATATACTGAAAAAAAAAATCAATTAATCTGGTAAAACAGCCAAGAAATTCCTGATGTTTTTTCCTCATAATACTACATTTGGTTTTTAATTGAGTGGAATATATGTCAGGAGATGATTTTGTGACCCATTGTCTTTCTATAAATGTTTTTTTTATAAGCTCTATGTGTGTATGAGTGTGGGAAAAATGTGATGTCCTTAGTGCTGTGAGGACTTACTCTGTTTTTAAATGAAATGTGATCTTGGCTTTGCTGGGTCATTATATATTAACTCTATATAACTTAGCATAATGCATTATATCTACAAATTTCCTGATCACCTCTCTGGTCTTTTCTGCCCAAAAAGTGCAGAGAAAACCGTATCTTTGTTTCTGATCACAGACTCATAGTATTCCACTGCTTTAAACAGAATTCCATTTTCTGGAAAAACAGGTGATTTAATGATGAAGCAGACTGGGAAAAACTAAATGATAAATTTCTAATTAGCGTCCAATTGTATTGAGTGAGTAATTCTGCTTGCTACAGTTTTGTTGGCAGATATTTACATAAAGAGTTGCTGGTTTTCCATTCTCAGCTGAGCTTGGGAAACTCATGTAACTTTCTACCTCTTTAGATCCCTCTAAACACAGAGATTTTGTTCATGTTCCCTTTTCTGGTACTGACACTCCTTGGTTTATTTACATTTTTATTTATTTGTAGGAATGTTGCCTTGAATAATATTTATCTGTGTAATTATTCAGTGGTATGTGCATGTGTGTACGTATTTATGTGCACGGAGTCTTATTAAGGCACATTTGGGTTTAAATTACTTGTTTTATTTGCATGTAATTTATGTGTAAATCTGAAAACAAATAGAAAATACTGATGTAAATTTGCAAAATCACCTTTACAAATGTGTTCCATAGTTTGATAACTCCTTATTTAATCCCACTCATCTAAAAAAGGTTTCTGTCAGGTCCATTCTCTGGGAGTCTTAAATGGCATGAAATTCAGCATGTGTACAAATACCTGAGCAGTGAGAAACTCCAAAATGCAATTTTGTTTTTCCTAATCTAACAGTGAACTTACTTGAAAGTCATGCCCCAGTGCAGATTTTTGCCATTAAAAATAGGGCCACTGTGTTGAATTTAAATGGTAAAATTATGTGGCATAGACCTGGATATGATTTATGTGGCATTGCTGCAGTTTGGTAACCTTTGCTGTTTATCTAACCTTCAGTGAACTGCAGTGTTGTGTTGTCAAACAGATCTGCTCATTCATGCTGAAATTGTTGATGTCAGTTTTGAAAATCATCTGTTATGGGACCTTGCTAATATACTGGGAAATAAAAAGACATGTTAAAGCCTTTTTTTTTTTTAAGCAATCAGGCAAAATATAACTTTGTTTCTGAGCAAAGAAAAGGACAAATTCCAGCAAACAGCTTTTTTATATCTGTAGAAAGATCTATAGAAAAGATCTATAGAAAAGATCTATATCTGTAGAAAGATCTATCTAGTTCTATGCAACATGTTTAGCCTGTGTTCATTTATTTTTTATGTGTTTTTTTCTTGAGATACATTATCTTACTTGGTTGGGGGATTTTTCTTTAACAGGATAAGAATGGGAGACATATTTTACTATCTTGTGACATTTCATTAAAGTTAGGATCAATAGGAATAGGTGAAAATACCTTTTTGGCCATAAATGGCTGCACCAGTGTTTATATAGATGTCCTGTGTTACATCATAGTAACCTGAATAAAATCATGTTTATGCCTGCTGCTTTGTCATCTTTTTCTGTCCCTCGCCTTACTTGCTTTGGTAAAATAAGTATAAGAATTTTCTTTAGTTATGGCAAATGAGCTGTTGATTTCCTGTAGATGCTAATGGTGCATGGGCTCCCTGGAAATGAGCTGCTTGCTTTATTCCCGTGTAATCTCCCAGGCAGCCTTCAAGATACAGAGATAGCTTTTCCTAATCAGACAAAAATCTCGTTAGCTTCAAGATGAGACTGGTGTGAGGAAAAGAGGACATACCATGGTGTGAGTTCTGGGGCTTTGGTCTGATGAGGACACGAGGAACATAACCTGAAGTCACAGCAGAGCTACTGGTGAGCCTCAACCCCACAAAAGGGTGTGAGACTCCTCTGGACAACATTCTGTCTGGAGGTGAGATTTGCAGGGGAGGTTGGAGTCATATTTAGTAAAGCAGCTCTTCATTAGCTGCTACCCCTAGGAACTTGCAGAAATCCCCATTGGTGGCTTCCTGTGGCTTTCATGTCCCTCCCTACTTCGGAGTGCCAAGATGCTTAAACACGTCTTGTAAGAACTTTGGTATTCTCCTTAACTCTGCCAAGTGTTTCTGCTGGAAAGAAAGAGTACAGTATTTTTACTTCTGAAACTTTGTTAGAAACAAGCTACAAAAGATTGTGAACACAGGATGAAAAGGGATAACAACTCTGAAATCCTGGGGCTCAGTGAAGTTGCCTCTGCTGCTGGCATTATACCTCTTCATCGAAGCGCCTTGCATTCAGCTCAGCTCCCTAAAGCCCAAGGAGCTCCCGTGCCTGCTGCAGCTTGTCTCTCTATGTGGTGACTGCTCTTTTTTTCAGATACAAACCAGTTCTGTCATCCATTGTTGCTTTATTCAAGTCTCCCTCTGCCCCAGCTACTCAGCAGTGCTTATGGCAGTATTTTCCATGACCCGCATTTTCCATAGCTTAATATGGTGCACGGTGATAGTTTGCTTCTCCCCCTCCCTGTTTGAATGCTACTATGTTAGCTAAAAAAAAAGCAGATGGCCACAAATTTTCACTTGTGCAGGTACCCCACTGTTTTGATCAGTTGTGCTGATCCATCTCTCTACTTTTGCATTTATTACATGCAGCAGTAATGACCAAAGGTTTAAACTAATCTCCTGTGATTAGACCTTGAGCAAGAGTTTCAGCAGAATGCTGTGGAAGTTAAGCTTTTACTCGTTTGTCTAGTGTAATAGCTAGCTCATTGTCTTGGAGTAAATGTTACAAGGTGCACTGCAAAATGAGTGGGAAGATGTGGAATGTATTCTTAATGCTGGCCATAATACATTAAATAGATTCCATGTATGTTTCTGGTCCTTTTTTTTTTTTGTAGGTAGGTGGAACTAAGGGTGTTGACAGAGATGTTCCAAAATACCCCAAATTACCAAAATGCAGTTCATGAGCAGGCACTTGAAGGTCCAAGGAAAAGATCTCCCTGCTTAGAGCAAAAATGATCAAGCTGAAAGAAAGCACAAAATGTTTTGCAAGGTTAATCACCAGTGCAAGTGATAAACACTTGTCAGAATGACTTATATGTGCACATTTATTTTAGCCTATTTTTACGGAGGAGGGGTGGGTTTGGGTTTGTTTTAGTTGTTTTGGTCTGTGTTTGTTTTCAGTTTGGCTCTGCAAAAGGAGGGCTTTGTTTTACCAGTGCAGCTCAAAGAAATAAAAATATGAAGACAGATTGTTCCCATATCCAAAGCCTGCACCTGTTCTGAGCAGGGTAATTGCTAACAAGCTGCTCTCTTTTTAAAATGCCCGTTATCCATAGAGCTGACAGAATCCTGCATTCCTCTGAAAGTGGCATTTTACAGTGACTCTGAAAAGAAGTGCCAATGTTTTCATGAATAAAGATATTGACCGGGGAAAGCAATTGTGTGATCATAATCATTGAGACAAGAACTGTAGCAACAGGATCTTATAACACAGCGGACTGTAAAGGGAACATGAGGGATGAAAATGATAGGTACTTATGCAAATGGATTAGAACTATCCTGTGCCACTTTGTGGATCTGTCTTTGAGTCTCTCTTGCTATCTAGGCCATGGGATTAGTCAAAAACAGCTGGAAAGGAATGGACACAATCACTTAATCACAAAGTCAGAAGGCTTGCTGGGGTAATTTCCCTTCAAATAGCATACTGCAAACCCAGGGCAGGTAGTACTTAATAGCAGTTGCAAGCCCAGCTCTATAAAGAGCTTTGGAAAGACTGCAATCTTTCTATTATAAGTGTATTGAGTCACTTTTTAAAACACCTGAAATGCGACATGAAATTATTTGTCTCTTTTTTCATTCATCACCTTTCCTTCTTGTTTGGGGAATGCAAATGGCAAGAGTTTAATGAAGTGATATTGTTGTGATTACATCTAAGCTGCAGAGCGAGACTCATTCTCATTCCTACTGCAAAGAAAATTACATTTGCTTTTCCTACGCTAAAGCACTTTGCCCCTGAAATTCTTGCCAAAATAAGGTTGGGGGGGGGGGGGGGGGGGGGGGGTCTTGTT
>VZRQ01000108.1:355091-418376 GCA_013397975.1 Machaerirhynchus nigripectus | reverse complement strand
GTGTGCTGTGATTCTTCTTAGTGCTTTTCTCTGTAGGCTAGGCTTTGTCCTGGTGACAGAACAGCATAAAAAGAAAGAAGAAAAGACAAAGCCAAGGATTCATTCGAGGCTTCAGAAGATGCCATGCTGGCAGGAACTGCTACAGCCCAAAACTGCTGCAGCCCTAATCTGCTACAGCCCAAAGCTCCTCTAAGATCCTTCACCTGTCCTTGGTGCCTCAACACAAGGCCAGGCAAGCACCAGGCACTGCTGCAGCTCAGTGCTGGTGGGTTTTGTGTTCCGAATACCCACAGCCCAGGGGCAAATGCCAGCATGCCTCTGCAGACCTGGACTGTCGGGCACGTCAGCCTGGTAAAGTTCACTCCAGGCTGCAGAAATTATGGCAGAATCTCTGCTTTCAGCTGGAGCTGTACCCAGCAGAAATATTAAAACTGCTTGAATCCTCGTTCTTAATTTTTATACAGAAATGTGTGTTTTCTGCATTTGGCTCATCCCATCATTTATGAGCTGGGTCGATGCAGCATGGGCAGGATCTCTATGAGAAAAAGCAGTTTAGTTGAATGCCAGCTCTCAGGGTTAGATTGTCTCTGAAAGTTTGGGTTTCACTACCTCTCCTGATGGGAGATGCTGCATTTTAACTAACCAATGTCTTCTGGAAAAGCCTGGCAGAGGCACACTATAGTCCTCAGGCTTTAGCCAGTGCCCGTCCAAATCCCTGCTTCCACCAGGCATTCTCCTACTGCTTCTGGCACTATTTCCATGATGGAAATTGTACTCTGGTTTACACAAATAGTTTTCCAAGAAATCCGGAAAATGCTGTTAAGATAATTCAAAAACCTGACTTACTAATGCAGTATGTAATGCCAGTATTTTCTGACCTTTTGTTCTCTTACAACAACCTTAGTTGTAAACACTTGCTGGAAAAAATTATGTCTTAAAGACTTTTTATCCTCATTGATTAGCAATAAAACTGTTTGACTCGATAAGCTTTAGGAAGGAAGCTATGACTTTCTTTTTGGTTATGCTGCTTGCAAGAAAGATTGTAAGTTTATTCAGGTAGAAATATGGAAATATTTGAAAGTTTTTTGCCATTTCTTCTACTACATTTCTTAATTCTGAGTGACTCTTTTTCTCAAATTAGTATCCCAAATACTACTTAAAATATGCATTTCTGTGTCAACAGATAAAAAATATTTCTATATGAAATAAACCTAATGAAGTTTAGTTTCATTTTGTTATTTCTCTTGTAACAGGAACCTGGGTCAGGTCTTCTTGTTACAGTCTTGTGTAATACAGCCATTATGGAGAAAATTTTGTAGTTTTTTATTCTAAAGATGAAACATCCATGTCAGAATCTGCATTTCATTCAAAAATAGAGAACAAAAACTCAGAACTACTGAACGAGGCTACAGCCTTCTACAACAGTGTTGGTGTATCAGGGAAAAGCAACTGACGTGGACTTGTGCAAGGCTTTTGACATGTCCCACATGACATCTGTATCTCTAAGCTGGAGAGACATGGATTTCACTGATGGAGCACTGGATTAGGAACCGGCTGGATGGTTGCACTCAGAGAGTTGTGGTCAATGGCTCAGTGTCCAAGTGCAGACCAGTGACAAGTGGGATTCCTCAGGGGTTGGGACTGGGAGTGGTGCTGTTTAACATCTGTATCGGGGACATGGACACTGGGATGGAGGGCTCCCTCAGCAAGTTCCCAAAGACACCAAGCTGTGTCGGCACCCTGGAGGGAAGGGATGCCATCCAGAGGGACCTGGACATGCTGGAAGGATGAGCCTGTGATGTAAATTCATCAAGTTCAGCAAGGCCAAGTGCAAGGTCCAGCATGTGGGTTGTGGCAATTCCAAGCACAAATAAAGGCTGGGCAGGGAATGGATTGAGAGCAGCCCTGAGGAGAAGGAGTTGGGGGTGCTGGTGAATGAAAAGCTCAATATGACCCAGCAATGTGCACGTGCAGCCCAGAAATCCAGCTGCATCCTGGGCTGCACCCAGAGCTCTGTGGGCAGCAGGGCCAGGGAGGGGATTCTGCCTCCCTACCCTGCTCTGGTGAGACCCCACCTGCAGAGCTGCATCCAGCTCTGGGGCCTCCAGGGTAAGAAGGATGTGCACCCTGTTGGAAGGAGTCCAGAGGAGGTCACAAAGATGCTCAGAAGGCTGGAGCACCTCTCCTGCAGATATAGGCTGAGAGGGTTGGGGCTGTTCAGCCTGGAGTAGCAAAAGGTCTGGGAAAACCTTAGAGCAACTTCCAGTACTTAAAGGGGTTACAAGAGAGTGAAAAGGGACTTTTTACAAGGGCTTATAGTGACAGGACAAGGGAGAATGGCTTTAAACTGACAGGGGACAGGCTTACATCAGACATAAGAAAGAAATTCTTCACTGCGAGGGTGTGGCACTGGAACAGGTTCCCAGGAGAAGCTGTGGATTTCCTGGGAGTGCTCAAAGCCAGGCTGGGTGGGCTTTGAGCAGCCTGGTCTAGTGGAAGGAGGCAGGGGGTTGGACTGAAGTGATCTTTAAGATCCCTTCCAACCCAAACATTCTGTGATTCTGTGCTATGGATTGTGATATTCAAAGCCATGTCTTGCTGCTGCTTAAAAGATTTTCATGCCTGTAGTGAATCAGTTCATCATCAGCCTGTAAACTGTGTTTAGAGATGGAGTATATATTTAGAAAACAGCCTAGAAAAGGAGAGAGAAAGATGCTTTGGCATGTTTGATTTATATTTGCTTTGCATATTTGCTGAATATATTTTTTAATCATTTCCCTCTGAAATACCTTGTGTTACAGTGGCGAGTGGGATTTAGCATAGAGGGGTGTAGAAAGGTTGAAATAAGTCATGCTTTCCTCCAACAGCCCCAACCTGTCCTCCCTCCCACACCCAGTCTGCAGGTTTTTGTTTCAGCCTTTCTTTTGGTTACTGCTGCAGGATTTGCAACCTCTGTAATGATACATCACACATATCACACAAATCTTAAATGCTTTTGTAGGACCAGTCTTTTAGAGGTCTTCTCAACAGAGGTTGAATGGAGACAATTACAGAGCAGAAACTTTAGGCCCTTAGGCTCGAATGTCCCTTGGTTGCACACACTGAGATCCCTGGTGGTGAACGCTTGTAAGCTCTTGGTAAATGTGGTCTTTAGCATTTGGCAGCAGCAGGCACTGGGATATCTAACATTGGTGTACAGTGTTTTTGTGCATGCAGTGTTTCATTTTTCTCTTTGTAGCTATTTTTTTAGTAAGGTATTACTCAATCACAAATTACATTCAGAAATACATATTACTCGAGGATTGTTTTTGGCAACAATGCAATTAAATGGTTTGTGAAGAAGCTCCTATAAATAATGAGAAAACTCGCAATTGTATTATTCTTTGCACAGCCATTTTCTGATTCATTAGAGTCAGATTGCAAAATCTATAATAGCATTATAGGTAGTGTCATATATAAACCACCATATTCAAGAGTTGGTATTTTTTCAAACCATATTAATAGAAGAGCCTGTTTAGAAGATTAAATCCTTAAATCTCCGTCAGTGTCTGCATTGTTACGTGCCAGTTAGCAGATGGTTATGGGGAAACTGTATGGTGTCAAAAGCTTCTCATTGTATGGCTGTCTGTGATGTTTCCTCTTGAACGCCTCTATCTTCTTGTCACACTCAGAAATCACAGCTTCTGTCTTCCCAGTGATACACAGTCCAAAAACCTATTTAACTGCCTTTTGCTTATGGCCATTTTGAAAAGCAGCGCGAGCCTAAAAATATTTTATTATTGAAGAACTGCAGCTTACCCTATTTTAAAACCTTGTAGGTTATGGTCCAAGAGTTGCGTTGGTTAGCATCAAAAAAGTTAATTGGAGATGCCCTTGATAGTGATTGTGCTATGAATTCATTTTATTATAGTAATTTTTCTAATATTTCATCACATATTCTTTGTGTACTGTAACTTCATAAATGTCTTACAAGAATGTTGTCACTGAGTATCAAAACCTTACTGGCACCCAGAGTGAGAAAGAAGGGAGCTTCCAGCTAGCTCAGTGCTTGATTCATCTCTTTGGTATTCTTCTTGCAAAAATTTGCAGAAGTATTTAAAATGAAACTTTATTTTTAGAAACTGAACAATATTCATATCTGCAGAGAGGAACCTTGTGAATAAAGAGGACTTGGTACATTTTTAGAGGCATTCATCAAGTTGTCCAGCTTCTGTCATTTTAAGTTAGTCCTTTGGAACAGGGTTTCATGGTGCTCTGAGGGAAACTACAGTTTTCTCACCACCACCTGGTTCTGTGAGCTGCTAGTTCTTGTCTTAAACTGGATTCTGCCAGGTGTCATTTAAATAAGGCTAATACTGTTATGTTTAGAGTAAGTGTGTGTTTCCTAGACTGTGCTATTAACACTTTAAAACAATTCTTACCTAAGGGAAAATAATGGCTTGGATCTGAGTTCCCATGGGGGATGCAGAAGTTCTGTATTTTTGTGGGAAGGCTGTGGATCCCTGCAATGTCAGCGTGGCCAGGGCTGTCCAGAGAGGATGGAACCACACGATGCTCAGACCCTAGGGATCACCAAAGGGGCTCATGAAGCAGTCATGCAGGCCTTGAAGAACTGTGTCTAAGGCTAGTCAGGCTGCAGTAATTCGTATTTCACAAGGTAGGAAAGAAAGTGAGGGGAAGAGGTGGGCTTGAAAGTGGTTGGGAAGCCGGGCCAACGGGGTGGGGAAAGAAGACAGGTGCCAGGAGTTCCTGCTTACACCATTTTTTTCCCCCTGAGTGCTGAAGACAGGAGTCCTGAACTTCAGTAAGAACCCCCCCGGTATCTAAGGTGTGTTGTTGGTTGTGGTAGTGAGGTTCTTCCACACGGTGATCCCGGGAAAGCTGCAGAGTTCGGTGTGGGAGGCACTGGCCACAAATCCCGTGCTGCAGCCTCCCTCAGTCACTCCTGTGTGCTCTACTTGAACATCATCCACTGCCTGGGTCAGTATCAACACCCAGGAGGAGATTGCTGTGATAACAAAAGGGTTCAGTTGTTGTGGCAGGACTGGGTGCAGCCCAGGCGGCTGGTGGCCATCGCCTGGGTTTGGGTGTGGGGAGGGGCAGGCTGGCACCTCTCGGGTGAGGGAGCTGCTCCTGTGATGACCAGCCATGAGTAGGGGCTGCACTGAGGAGACAGACTGGCTGCTTTTCCACTCTGGTGAGGCTAAAAATCTCAAAAATGAGCAATCTCAGGCAGGCTGGGCAGGATGATGGGTCCAGTGGGCAGAAGACGTGTTGGGGAGGGGGGGAGGTTCCTTGCTGGGAGCTGTGATGGGCTGAGGACTGCTGTGAGAATTCCCTGTGGGATTGCTTCGAGATTGTGTTGGGCAATTCCTCTTCTATTTCCTGGCAAAGAGGACCAGGGAGGGAAGCTGTCTTTTACAGGTAGAAATGAACAGGCAAGGGGTTAAAAAAACAACATCAAGAAGTTAAAGACACTATTGCTTCTAAGGGTGATGTGTGATGCTGAGGTGGTGCACGTGAGCCAAGAAGGCACAACAACATTGCACCTTTCTGTTAAGACTTCTCCATTTCACACTTACCGTAACACAGAAATGCAAAATGAAATAATGTGCATGTGAAAAAATTTTACCATGCTTTTAGAAGCTTGTAAAACATAGCAGGAGGTGTTTTTTGGGGGTTCTTTTTTTTCAGTCTTACCATAGCATTTAATTTTGACTTACTAAAGGCACATGTAGTCGTGGGAGAGAAACATTTCTGCTTGCCAAATCTAGATAGAAAAATATTGTTTTCTGTGCGGGAAGGTTAGGGTTGTAAGAAACAACTGTAGCAGTTTTGTCATTGTGTTGTTAGATGTTTATGTGCTGTTTGGTCTCAAACTGTACCGTGAACACGGGCAACGCGTTGCTATTACTGAAAAAATGTAAATGGTGCCTGGCAGGAGTTGAACGTGTAACCACAGAGGATGTAGGCTTAAGTGCACTGGTAGTTACAGAAGCATTCATTTAACATTTGTTATAAGCTACTGTTGTTTTTTTTATAACTAATAGGGGAGCAGTTTACAGTTGATCTACTGCATAGAGAAAAAGCGCTTGTAGCTTCAGATGGAATTCTTGCAGCCTCAGGCAGTTTTGCTAATGCTTTCTATTACAAATAAGTTTAATAGTGTGCATTAAAAAGGATGTGTATTTAAACCTTTATGGTCCATACCATGTTAGGTAGAATTACAGTAAATTGCTACATTTCATTCCTGTAATTATCTTATAAACTGCTAGTTGATATTGTCCTGAAGTTTATGTTCAGGACATTTTAACACCAGTTGTATTTTGGACAGCTTGCATAAGATCATTTGATCGTCTCTTAGGGGCGTAAAATTACACATATATATTTAAAAAAAGAGAAAGATCTATTAAAAAAGCGTGAGAGTTACACACCTTTGGATGACTCTGTACTGTGGAGACGGGAGGGATCATGATCACCTCCCGTGCTGTGATTATGGGTGTGCACAGAGCAATTTTCCCATCGCTAATAGTTCTGGAAATGTATGTTTATGAAACGTGGTCTTTTCCTTTTATTTCATTTGTTTCCATTCCTGTAGGAACTTGGAAGTAACAGCCCTCCGCAGAGGAACTGGAAGGGAATTGCGATTGCGCTGCTGGTGATTCTAGTTGTTTGTTCACTCATCACTATGTCAGTCATTCTTTTAACCCCAGGTAACCTACTTCTTTATTTTATCTTATTAAAGGTGTATGATTTATTATGCAGTCGTCAAAAGCAACAACTGTTAAAGTGTCGCTTGCCTCTAAGCATTTTTCACTTGTGGCTATTGTAAATTTGGTGCATGTAGGGACTCTGGAGTTACTGGAGGCCTTGTGGAGCAGAAGTGTTTGGGGTTGGCAACAGGTCCTTAGGATTGTGTTGGCCTTGAGAGGGCTACAGCAATCCTTGTGAGCTTCAGCAGGTGTGAGCTGTCTTCTAGAGTTTGTTGTTGGTTTTTGGTGTAATTTCAGGTTCACAGATGAGCTCAGAGAAAGCTGTATGCCATGGAAAACCAATTCTGAGAGTGAAACTTCTCACTGAATCACAAGCACGCATCTTCCATATGTACATGCACAAGCTTCTTCCCTTTTGTTTCTTTCAGAAAAAAGAGGGGAAATTAATGGTTCAGTCAAAGAAAAAAAAAAGGGAGAGGGCAAGAAATAGACAAAAAGAGCAAACACTGCACAAGTTTTAAAGAAAAAAAAAATCTTTGAATCCTTACGCCAGTTTTAATGTGAAGTACCTGATTTGCATGGCGTGCCTAGATAGTAAATATTGGTCTGCAAATATTCTGCCATTCAAGCGCTCGGTTTGTGTAAACTGGAAAGTTAATGAAGCTCTTTTTTAGTTAAATAATGGTTCCAGACTGTTTGGCCACAGGATGAAATCCTCGGGGGAAGCTGGCTGAGTCTGTGCATGAGCAAGTACAGCAGCAGAGTGCTGCTGCTTTAAAGGAAGGTGGTGAGGCTGAATGGTGAAGGATCAAAGAGCTTTGCTTGTCAGAGGGGATGAGACAGCTGGAAAGAGTATGCAGGAACACTATGGGTAGTCTGCTTTGTATAAGTATCTATGCATGGTGCTGTCCAAGATGCCTGTTTGGTTATTTCCACTTAGATCATGTTGAGAAAAATAAAAGCAAAGTTGTGCTGCTGTAGTCTCAGTGTAGAGGAGCTTCTTCAGGGAATAAAACAGAGAGACTTTGAGGGCAAATGGTAGCGCATCCTGATACATTTTGAGAGAGAAGACTGTTTTTTGTTTCAAGGAGAGGTAGCTTTTTTCTGAAGCCTTGTAAAATATCGAGTGTTTGCTGGAATCTACAGTAATAACTATCAGTTGTGGCTCTTATATCTATATAGAATTATTAATGATGTAAAAACATAAACTGAAGTCTTTGAAGGCACTCATGGAAAAAGAATAAACAACCTAGGGGAATGTTAACTCTTTTTAAAAAATATGTTAAAAAAGCTCAGTGAATTACAACATCTCTGAGGCTCTTTCAAAATCTAGAGATCTTCCTTGAAAACTTGTGTAAGCTGGGACCTACATTTCAGTTCAAGTCATGCGAGTGAAAACTAGTTCTGTCAGCTCAGATGCTCTAAGATATCCCATAGAGACTGTAAAGCTTGAAATAAATTAAAACCTTTCTCCCAGAACGATCTAGGTCTGTAGAACTGGGCTTTCTTGTGGGTTGGGAATGCATACCATGGAAAGCTTTGGAGGTACGTTGTAGGATAGATACTTCCCCTGTTTTGGCCCTAATCAGTGCTGTTCTCCCTTCACTTTCATTATTAATTTGTTTGATTATTATTAATTATTAATACAGTTTGGAAAGAATATATTTTGCTGCTCTGTTGGTCTGCTGCCAGGTACTAAGCACTATGGCTGAAGCTATTTTATCACGAATATGTGTTAAGAACAATTTGGGATGTCCAGTGTTTGAGGGGAGGAAAAACTTTGGAGACCCCCTCACATCTGGCTAATGGGAGGTGCTCAGTTCCAAGTTGATCCTATTTTGTTATAACAAATATTTGGGCTTGAAAATCCTTCTCATAAAATATAGTAAGTCTGAATGAAGATATTCAGAGCAAATGTCCTTTGTTACCTTGGGATGTTTCAGTGTTCATTTCTAGTACTATTTTGAGCATCAGGGAGTTCTCTCCCTATTTAGTTCTGCCTCTACGGATGGGTGCTTTTTAGATTTCATGTAAATTCCCCTAAACACTGTACATCATGCTGCTTTTTTTATGGAAATGATGATAATTTCAGATGGTCATTGCTCAGAAGCCTGAGTGTTCCACTGGTGTTTTTTGGAGGCAAAAGTGTATTTACTGATAGGCCAAACACAACAGCAATGATCTCTTTTGCCTGCAATTATTTACTCATTGTTTTGTCCACAATATAAGAAACTCTTAGGTCTGTGTACACTAACAGTTGTCATTTGAGCTCTCAAATTTTGAGCAACAGCTTTCCTGCCTTTTAGTAGAGGGATCAGTGTTTCCAAATGATATAACAAGTTTTTAAAATAAAGTGTAATTCACATGCAAAAGGCTTCAAAGAGGCTTTAGCTTCAACTTTAATATAATTTCCACAGAAATGATGCTAAAACGAAAAGGAAATTAATGATTTTTTAAATTATCTTATATTACATGAAATATAACTTGACTATACAATACTAAGCAGGATCTCTGTTGAAATAAGAGATGTATTTTGACCTGTTAATATCTTAGCTTCTGTTCAAATCTGAAACCTCTGTGTTGCAATTATGGTTGTGGTTTTAGTAAATTGTACCAACAATATTAGTAACATTTTTGATCGTTTTAGCTTGCTTCTCATCTATGACAATCCTCAGAATCTGTATAGATATCTTACTGCTCTCAACAAAGAGATGGAAAAATGGAAGACCAGACCATCCAGGGATGTAAAACATTAGTGGCAGAGTCTGAATGAACTCTCAGCCCAGTAACCTCTTGTTGGGGCTCAGCAGCTCTCTGTGAGCCCCCTTGGACTAAGGAATACATTAAATAAACCCCATTGCTCCCAGCACGTGGAAATTGCTGCACTGCTCCATACCTGGGAGTAGAAGGCTTGCAGGAAAATATCCCTGCTGGTTTTCTTCAAAATTAGATAAGTGCAATGATAAAGAAAGTGCACAGAGATGCCAAAGAATGAGGTTACCCTTGTTAAAGCAGGGGACTGGAATGGAAAAACTTGGAAGTTTCAGAATAAGAGTCTGTCTGTCCTCTGGGGCAATTGAATTATGAATCTAGTGATTTTTGTTTAAGATTTGGAGGGGATTGCTGGAGAAGTATTTAAGAGGAAACAAGAGAAAATACCTTGGGAATAATATTTTAAATATAGCTTTATATTGGGAATCAGTGGCTAGTGTGGAAATGCCTGTCCGTGGGATGCCATCATTTGGTTTGTGTGTCACTATAAATATTGCACAGGTACCTTTGTTCTGCTTTTATTCTGTTTCGTGGTTTTGAGATTTCATCACACACCTGCATATACTGAAATAGTCATAGGTAGAGTTTTAGGTATCGGGGACTTTAAATCATTCCTGCCTTTGGATCAGTTTGTTTTTGCTTTACATCATGACATTATGTCCCACGCTGTAGGAATTATGTGAAGACCTATCTGACCAACCACTGTTGATCTGTATTTCAAAACTGACAAATGTTCAGTTGGAAATATTAGCAGCTGAAAGCTTTTGTATGGAAAACCACTTAAGAACAGCCTAAGAGTTGTATGGATGTGGCCACCCCTGTACAGGTGTTTTGCCACAACACTTAAGGCTGTTTTTTCATTTTGGGACTGACAGTGGTTCTACCTTCATGTTAACTTACAGTTTCTGAAGGTGTGGAAGACTGGAATGCTTTTTCTAGGACTCCCTTACTGAGATATTGATGTTGGCATTTAAACCATGCCTGCTGATATGTGCACTTACTGCTGAGCAAAGTGGCACCTACCTCTAATCGTAGACTCAAGGAAAACTCACTCATGATGGGAAAAAAAGGACACCTTTTCAGAAAAATTACTTTAGAGAACATTTAGGTCAGACCAACTGTCAGGAAATGCTTTTTGTGGAAAGGGTTGAGTAAAAGCAAGCTCTGGGAAGAGAATCCATTTGGATTATGTCCAGTAGATAAACTGTTCAGGGTTAGGATCGACCTCTCCATAACCTCTCTCATACTACTCTTAAAGGAAAAGAAAGCAAACTACAATTATTTTTTTTTTTGTGATGTGGATATTCATTGCAAGAAGATCCAGGTTTCTGTTTGATTCAGTATAGACTCCCTGTAACTACTGTAAATTGGCAGGCAGCTTTTGATATCTGACTATTTTCTGGCAAGTTTTCTTCCTTTGTCATGCAAACACAAAGTGAGCTCTGCTGATTCCCAGTTACGCCTCTTAGCTTGCATACAGTTTACTGGTGGTGTGTTTCCACTTTTCAGATGGCACTTAACATCAAACCTTTATCCTAATTTCTAGCGCAAAAAACTTTTTTTTTTCCACAGAAGATTCAGTAGGGAGCTTCAGTTAATGGCACACTACAGCACATAATTATTAGTTTTATTTCCTAAGTTAGAAGGAAAATTTTATGAGGTATTTCGACTACATTTAAGCTGCAAAAATAATATCCCATAAACTCAAGAAAAATAGTAAGGCCATTAATTTCTACTTTTGCAGTCTTCTAGTTAAGTAAGCACAAACAGGTTTGTCATTTTGAATTAATACATGCCAGTATTTGAACTGTTTTTAGTTGGATGTACAGTTAAGAAGCAGTCATTTACTTTTTAACATTTGATTTTTTTTGTCTTCTGTAATCTGTGTCATTTGCTATACATAAATGTATGTAATTTCAGACCGAAATACAGAAGTCTGTGGCAGATAGTGTGAGGACATTGGAAATATCATTCCTTCAAGAATAATTCCATAAAATTTACAATGGAAATGAAAAAGAGATAGTAGGCTATTTTGCAATGTAAAAAATACAAAGTAGCAAAAGGAAGTCTTGAAAATAAAACAAGTGCATCCTAGAATCAAAGATTAGTTTGGGTTGGAAGGGACCTTAGAGATCATCTCATTCCAACCCCCCTGCCATGGGCAGGGACACCTTCCCCTACCCCAGGTGGCTCCAAGCCCTGTCCAGCCTGGTTCTGAACACTTCCAGGGATGGGGCAGCCACAGCTGCTCTGGGCAGCCTGTGCCAGGGCCTCACCACCCTCACAGGGAAGAATTCCTTCCCAACACCTATCTAAACCTGCCCTCTGTCAGGTAAAGCCATTCCCTCTTGTCCTGTCACTCCATGCCCTTGTCCAAAGTCCCTCTCCAGCTTTCTTGGAGTCCCTTTAGGTACTGGAAGGTCTCGCTGGAGCCTTCTCTCCTCCAGGCTGAAGAGTCTCAGTCTCCCTCTGTCTCCATGGCAGAGATGCTCCAGCCCTCTGAGGATCTTTTTGGCCTCCTCTGGACCTGGTCCAGCAAGTCCCTGTGCTTGTCACTTGGAGAAGGAAGTTACCAACAGTGCATCCCAGGAACCTTCTGGGTTGGTTATGCCCAGCTGTGCTGTCCCCCCAAGAGGTGCTGGGGTGGTTGAAGTACCCCACGAGGACCAGGGCTTGTGGATGTGAGGACACTCCCCTCTGTCTTCCAGCTTGGGTGGCCTGTAGCAGACCCCCGCCATAAAGTCACCTTGTCCCTGTCCCCTCTTTAATCCTGATGCGTAAGGTCAGCTCCTCATGCACCCTGAGGTGTAGCTCTGTGCATTCCAGCTGGTCACTGACACACAGGGCCACCCCCTCCTGTTCTCCCCTGCCCGTGAGTATAAACTTTGTGAAGCAAAACCAATTTGTGCTTGTGCTCAATAAAGATTAACGCAGTAGAGCGTTTTGCGGGTTCCCATGATGTGTAATTCGTCTTGTTACAGATAAACTGGGCACCTGAGATATTGACACAGTGGAAAGCTAGAGTTAAGGGTTACAAACAGGGCTCTCTTTTGGTAAAAAATTAGCATTAGAAAAAAATTGCTTTCTGAGTATCTAGTTAGATTGCTTGAAGATGCCAGTTTTTTTCAGTTTACAAATGCTAACTGTAATTTAAAAACTTACTTTAAAATCCAATTTAGATCGAGATTTCTTGGCAGGGATGTGATAGAAGACAGAGAGCAGAGCTGGTGTTCCTTTCTTCTCTGATAGCCTTTCTGTGCTCAGCTGATGTATTGTTTTAGTGATTTTTATTTAAGCGATTGGAAAAAGATCTGTCATAGGTAAGGCAATCTTTGGCAACATAACAGCTTCTGTGAGCTTGATTGCTGGTTGGCAAACTGGCAGGAAATAAAGGGTCACAGTAAATAGAAGTAGACTCAGGTAAGGTTAGAAGGGAAGCCCGTTTGGAATGATGAACAGCATCAGGACCAGGGTGTGTTGAATTCAAACAGGTTGTCTAGGGTAGGTTGTCAACAAGGTTATGGAGAACAGGGATAATGGGCACGTGAAGAGCCCAGGATTTGCTGCTGTTAAGTCAGAAGCAGCGTTTTGAAGACACAAGAATGTATTTGTGGAGCTGAAAAGAGCACACATAACAACATGTGCTTACTTTGAAGATAAAAACACAGTGTGTGGCAGGAGCAAGAGCTAACAAGGTCCCACGATGTGTAAACAGAGGGATTAGGTATAAATCAAGAGAGATAATGTTGCTCTGCTGTAAAGCTCCAGTAAGACTGCAAGTGGAATATTGTGTCCCATGCTGGACAGGCAGATGAAAAAAACCTCCAGACAGGCTGTTTTGATCCCTGTAAGGTAGGAAGGAAGGCTAAAAATTATTTAAGGATTAGAATGTTTGTCTTATGAGAGAGGATTTGGACAACTGTGCATGCTTAGCCTTACAAGAAGTGAAGTGCAAGGAGAGTTGATTACAGTGGGTAAGTGCTTCCCGAGGCCCTGCTGTGACCTGGGAGGGAGGAACATGCAAAATGCAGCAGAGCTGTGGTGTGAGCAGCTGTGATGGCCTGGTGTCTATTGTAAATTCATGATGTGCATGAAAAAGGAGTTTCTCTTCAGTACACTGAGGATGCACCTTATTAATACCAGCTGAAGTGACTGCAGCAGGCGGTGCTGACATTTAAAGGCAAAAATACTGTTCTCCTGTTGATTCCAGTAAGCTTTCAGCTGGCCCTCTAATTGAGAAATTTGGCTGAATAAGGACCAATAATGAAACTATTGATTGACTTTATTCTCTTTGAAGGGTCACATTTTCATCCGAAATGTATTACAGGATATGACCTTTACAAAGCAGGTTTCTTTGTTAAAAATGTCCTGGTAACTTACTGGGTTGACACAAAGATCACAAGATTGCTGCTTGACTGCTGTGGTGCCAGATACTCTTTTTGTTACGTTGTTTGTCATCAGAGCGCTCTTTAATATCAGTAAGGACAAAATCTGCCAAACACAAAGTTCCTCTCATGGAGAGGGTGGGTGCCTGATACATTGGAAGGAAAAGCTCACAGAGAAGAGAAATAGTGCAGTAATTTATGGTAACCTACCCAATAATACAAAATCATTTAAAAAGCCTGGCCAGGCATTGGGCTGGTTGTGTGGGAAGTGCACGGGTGAATCTTTTTGCAAGGGCACAGGCAACAAACAGCACAGCTTTTGGCAGCTGCTGTTCTAAACAGCCTAAAGCAGGCAGGTGAAGTGCCAGCTGCTGCCAGGGATTACTCCTGGGAAACTTTGTGGGTTTGTCTTTTGACACTAAAACTTTTGCTTTAATAGTAATGGTTCAACATTACCACTGTTAGTGCAGCAGTTTGCTGCTGAATCTTCACTACTTACTTATTTAGCTTACGGCCCAGGAACACTGATATTTAGCAGAGCTTGTCTTTTAGTTTTCTGAAGTGTGGAGATGATTTTAGATGCAGGAAAATGATTCTGTTTTATTTTGTTTTTTAAATCAATGTTGGCTAATGTTCAGAGGAATATTCCTGGGTTCTGTCCTGTTCAGGGAAAACACAAGGCTGTTGGCCAAGTTATGTTGTTCTAGGAACTAGAAAGCAAGTACAGGCTAAAAAATGTGCATGTAGAGTTTTTTTTTTTTCCTTTTACTTGGTTGAATAGGTAAAATTGGTTCCAAATTTACTTGCAGGACCTTTTTACTTAGTTTCTCTCAGTGTAAGATACTCAATAGGCCCAACATCCCTTGGCTGTCAGGAAGTTTTGGTGTTGGTTTGTAATTTTTTGTTGTGTGGGGCTGTGGTAAGAAACAACTTTGCCACTACAGTCCCAAAATAATAAACAGCCAAGCACTAAATCCTGCAGTTGTCCTGTCCAAAAGGTACCAAGTCTTTGTTTCCTGAAGCTTTACTAAGCAAAAATGATACTTTTTCTTGTTGTGAAAAAAAAATAAGAGCAAGGTATTGTTACCAGTTTCAACAGGACTTCTGGTTCTATGATTCCAGTGTTTTGCAAACAACACTGAATCTATTGTCTTCAATAATTATCTAAAATGATCTTGTTATGTTTATTTTAGATGAACTCGCAAATTCATCAGAAAACAGATTATCCTTGGAAGATCTCTTCAGAAAAGAGTTCATTGTTCATAATCCAGAAGCCAAATGGATTAATGGTAATAGAGTTTTCCAAGTTCTAAGTTAATTTTTAAGTTCTAATGTAATTTGAAACTAGTCAAAAAGTCTAAGTATTGAATGATATCATTATCCAGTCACTGAGAAAAAAAAAATCAGTTAAAATTCAAACCCTCTTGAAATTGGCCAGTGTCCCAGTTTTACTTGTTGCTCTGAATCATGTCTCTTTCATTAATTTTTGAAGTGGCTTTCTGATTTTTAAAGATCTGTCTAGTAGAAACCCACTAAAATTATCTGTTCTTGCTCCTGACTCGGTTGGAAGCAGTGATGAAGAATTGTTTTTAAGAACTGGATCTTGTTTGTGGATTCTCAAGAAGATCAATTCTATTAATATCTGAACTTTGGGATTTGGGAACTGGTTCTCTTCACATATAGAAAAGTCTTGAATATTTCAGTATACTTGTACAGCTCATGGTCATTTCCTGATGACTAGGAATTGTATTTAGTGTTCTAATTTATTAAGTGATTTGCACATGGCATGCAGATTCCTCCAAAATTAAGCAGTTTTAATGTAAAAAAGAAAACAAACTTTTTATTTTCAACCCATTGACTTCCTTTTCTCTTGATGCCATGCCTTGCTCACTTTGTGTTTGTAAGAAATGCACACATAATGCAGTAGCAACTCTGGTTTGTGTCATTGTGGTTATCTTGGTGTCACTGCAGGTGACAGAACCAAAGGAATGACAACAGGATTTATGCAAACCTGGGCATTGTTAAGGAGTGCTCTGTGCAAGGCGGGAGTTTGGCACTCTGGTGGATGTGCCTGTAAATTCAGAATGACTCTGCTTGGGAAATAATGCTTCAATTACATCATCTTGGGTGCTCAACTGTAACTGGAGCTGCTTTTCTTTAGTAGGGAGCTGTGTGGTTGAACCGTTGCTTTATGATAAACTCTAAAGAATTAAATGGGTGCAACAAGGAGAAGCGCATTTAAGGGCAAAATCATAAAAAGGAGAAAAGTATGGTCAGTCTTTTTTAATTCCTGCACCTGCTCTGGTGTTATTTGTTCTCCAGTAGTTCAGGGCTAAGAGAAGGGACACTCAGTTTAGTTTCCTGCCACTCCCTTTCCCCAGCGACACCAATGACATCTCTCTGCTTAGTTGCCCCTAATTCCTTCTTTAGACTGGTTTCTGTCTGCAGTCAGTGCAAAAAATCTGGTACTGGGTAAAGCTGGAACGGGTCTATTGCCGAGAGGAGCAGTGTCTTGTGTTCGGCACAAAACTGTTTTCCTGTTAAGACTAGTTGCTAATCAAATCCTAAAGCAGTTTTTTTTTAATTTGCTATTTTCTGTTAATTCAAAAAATAGCTGCCTTTGACCCCACCCTATCTGAAAAACGCTGCTCCTAATTGTCAAATAAAGTTACCACAGACCCAGTATTGTAAACTAAAGTGGTCACTAAAAGAAGGTAAGTATGCAGTAGAAGATCCTTGTGCTGCTTCCACCCAGTGCTCTTGTTACTTAAAAAATCCATGAGATTGTTCTCCTAAGAACTCTAGTAGTTGTTCATAACGTGTGCATAATATTCTGTGCATAAAAATAGTACTAATTTCAAAACCAGGGACAATAAAACTAAAAGGCTGTGGATCGAGTTGTATTAAATATTGTTGATGCTATAAAACATGTAGTTTATTGTATTTTTTAACTCTGTTCTACAGCCTGTAATAAGAGCAAAGCTTCTTTTATGAGTTTTCCAGATGTAGTAAAAAGAAATGTAGAATTTGATGCTAAGCCCTTGCTTGGATGCAGGTTTCTGCTGTGGTCTTCAAAATCCACCTTAAAAAGCTCATCAAAAGTGGAATATAATTTTATTAGTGTCTTGCAAAAAATATAAGTTTTAGTTGTAGCATGCAAAAAATTGTTATAAACAATCCAGTCTAAAAGAGAGATTGTACAGTTATGAACTGTTCCATCTCCTGAAAATAATATTAGAAATGCTTTATTTAATGAAGATAGCCCCTGTGTTTTATTAACAGTACATTTGTACTAATATCCAGTCTTTCTGCAGTGATGGTTTTCTAAATCAGTGTGAAAACCTCTGAGCTTGCAGTTAGGTGGTTTCTGGTGTTTATTTGCCAAAGAAACAATGGAGTCCAGTAGTACAAAAAAATTGGGGCAAAAAGGACATTTTCCTTATTAGAGTATGTGTGTGAATGAGAATTAAAGAAAAAGTGGGGGTAATTAGGATTTATGAATTATTTAGTATTTTTGATAAACACAGAAAAAATTATGCATATGTTTTGGGTTTTTTTTTACATATTCTTTGAAAATAGCCAGTATAGCTAATGAAATCAGTATCTTGGATAATAAAAATCCCCAAGGAATAGTCTTGCAAAGCAGCATTTCTGCTTCCTGCTTCTATTTTTATTTTTTAAGACATTCTTTCCTGGCACTGTGGCATTGCAGTGATGGCATTATATGCATGGAGAATGAAATATATAACTTGATATTCAGGTTCATTACTGTGGAGCTGGAGGGGAGCATTTGGCACTTTCTGTGGATATTGGCAGGGTAAGTGAACTCTGCACAGGATGATTTTAGCAGAAAATAAATAGCTACTTACTACTTTTTGCTCCTCTTGGAATAGGATAATTTGTATCTATCTGAAAGTTTTATCATCTTTACCTTCTGGGAAGGGGTAGGAATAGAGATTGAAAAAGTGGTTCCTGCTGTAAGCAGTTTCTTTGGGGTCTGGAGCAGGTTTTCTAGAAAAACAAAAAGAAAGATTTAGGGATTTCAAGTGGTAGATGAATCACTGTGTCCTTAGGTAAGGCCTGGTATTTAACTGCTGCCCTTTAATGAAACTTTCCCTACTGATCTTTGAATTTCTCTGACATTATCTTCCACGCACATTATTTCTTCCTTGTTTGAAAGCTCCTTCACTACAAAATCCATCCCCATGTAGCTATTTCTAGGCTGCTCCTTAATGAGAGAAGTCCTTAAATGCAGAGGTTTTTACACTCCGTTTCCTTTGCTGCTTGAAACTGAGTCCACCACTTTATGTGCTTGCCAACAAAGTTAGTAATTATGCAAATGCCTACAGTTGGAG
This sequence comes from Machaerirhynchus nigripectus, assembly GCA_013397975.1. NCBI lineage: Eukaryota > Metazoa > Chordata > Aves > Passeriformes > Dicruridae > Machaerirhynchus > Machaerirhynchus nigripectus. The sequence continues at coordinate 400,151 of VZRQ01000108.1, read as the reverse complement.
AGGAGATGTTGGTCTTTATCTGAGATAATCAGATGTTGCCGAAGAAGACAAAAGAAACACTATGAGGTAGTTGTAAAAGTGACACAATATATTCCCATTTTATATAATATGTAAAGTGTACCTTGCGCATAACCAGATTTCTTCCTCTCTCCCTTTTTTCTCCTTTTTTATTTTGGTTTATTTCAAAGGCAATATATATATTTTTTTAAGCGTGACTTGAATTGTTTTCTTTCTTTGAAAGAATTTACAAAGGAAAGAGTAAGAAAATAAGGATGATAAGTAGTAATTTTGTTGAAAATAACTTAGTAGTTTACTGAGATTTGTCAGTTATAAATCTGATCACTTTGGCTGTAAAAGGACGTGGTGGAGAGCACACACAGCCATTAACCAGTCCAGTCTCTGTTAGCTGGAAAACTGTTTTGTTTCAGAAGGCCTTCCAGTGGTCTGGCATAGTTTTGGAGACGTTAAATGAGAGTACATCTTCCTTTAGCATTATTGATCTTCAGGTTTTCTAATAGGAAGTAAGAGTTTAAAATGCTGCCAGTGAATAATGAAAGTAGTTGAACCTGACAGCTCACTGGTGCTGATAAGAGCTTTGCATTAGATGTCAAAGCAGCTTGGTTTGCTTAAGTCGAAGCCCAAAACTGCAACATGATTTAAGATATCCAGAGGAATCAAATTTAAGAAAACACAGGGGTTAAACTTCCCCTGTGGTTTCCCTTGCAAAAAAAAAAAAAAACATGTTAAGGGACTTGAGGTGTCTCAGATTGCTTCTGTCGTGCAGTGTAACCATTTTGCAGCGGGGAGGAATCTTCACTCCAGGTGTGGCCCAGCGTTCTGTGGCCACCGTGTGCCTGGGGACCGTTTCTGCCGGTGCCAGGGCAGCGCCGTGGGTGCCAGGTCGTGGGACAGGGGGTGCTGGGGCAGAGCTCTGAAACCGCTGTGGGAGTGACACCAGGGGTTCTGTCCCTCTGCTAGGTGTCCATAAACCAGAGTGTGAATCCGTGCTTGCCTGCCAGTACCGGCAGTCTCCAGCTGCGTCCTGGAGCCAGACTCAAGCTTTTTTTCAGGATATTTTCCCAATTTCTCTCAAGTTACTTAGAAATATGTCTGCTGTCCTGTGGGAAATACTGAGGACTCATAAGATTGGCATTGTATTACTGAGGTTTGTACTTACATCTCCTGTTTCAGGGACTACAGCTCTTAATGACAATAAAATTCAGAATATTTGTGTTTATTCCTCTGTGAATATGTGAGTTGCTTGCATTTTTTTCTGTTTAGCTATTCTTTACCACTCTTTCCTGTATATGATGGAGTGCACTGGCTCCTTGGTGGTACTCTGTCAGATGGGTGTATTGCCAGCACAGTAACACTATTTTTCATATATTTTAATAAAGGGCGTTGCAGAAGGAGCTGCAGTCTGAATGATGGCCTGCAGCAGGCAGTGCCCTGGAATTCTGTCTCATGCTAAAGCTCAGCAAATCACCTGAGCACGCGTGTTTCTGTGTGTGTGTGTGTGCCAGCACAGGGTAAAGGGTTTGCAGTGGCACTTCAGGGAGGGAAGCAAACACAGCTCCTTTCTTTAACCAACCAGCCTGAATATGAAGGCAGCATTTCAATGAGAGCGTTCTGGAGGAAGCATATGTTTGCACCTCTTTCTCTTAATGTAAACCCCTGTTTTTGGAGTTAGGTTTATCACTTCATCCACCATAAAATCCAAGGTTGTGCCAGCAATCTCAGCAGGCACACCCCAATTTTCAAAGCAAGTAATTTTTCATGCACATATGTTTTCAAGGCAAAGATTCTCCAACATTTTTCTTTGTTTCTTTCTCTTTTACAGTTTCAGTGTGTTTCTTTGGAGATGATAATAAACCACTCCATCTAAGTCAGGAATATTTTCACTCTGTTGTTTTATTTTTTAACTTAAGCCCTTGTATTAACTTTATTTACTTGTTTTATTTTTTGTTTTTTTTCCATGTTGTTTCCAGATTTCCTGTGTTGGCCTCAGCAGAAGCTTTCATTTGCTGAGTAATTGCTAGTTCTGATGTGGGCATCTTTATTTTCAAGCAGTGATGAAGAAAGAGAATAGGTGATGACATCCCTTTGGACTGGTATAGGGAGGAAATCCATCTGCTCTCTTCACATTTATTTTGCAAACGTTTATTTTTTTTTAGGATAGTCTCTCTTAAAAAAGGGAAAAAAAAGGAAAAATTATAATATTAAAACATTTTTGCTTTACAGTTGACCAGTCATTTCACTCTCATATTTTGTAGACTGTGTATTACAGTTAGCATGGAAAGATATTACCTGGCTGGAGAAGTATTACTTTGCCTTCTCATAACATGTTTGCTTTCCTTAAAGAGCATCTGAGAAGGTGTCTGCCCATAATTTCATTTGTGGTTGTCCCTGGCACGTTTCTCATGCAATACACTGCCTTTGTCACCTGAGGAGTGAAATGTGTACAGAGTGGCCTTTGCTGGAGCTGGTGCTTCCCTTGGGTCTCTGTTGCCTGTTGTCTAGCCTGAAAAATAAAAGTCAAAGTGGACCTGGGAAGCCTGGCATGAAGATGGCTGAAATTGCTCTAAAATTGTCTATGATAAAAATGGAAGTGGTTTGGGAAGCAGAACGCACAGATTCCACAGTAGCACATATGCCATCTTTGTGCAGGAAAATATGGTTTAAATCATTGGGCACTTCTTAAAGGAAGCTTTCCCTGTGCATGAGATAAAGACAAACTTGTTTTCACAGAGCTGTGTTGTGATGTTTGTCAATGGATATGGGTCAAGTGCAAGAAATCACTGAGCAATAAAAGAAGAATAATAAAATAGCAATAAAAGTGCAATTTCTGCTCCAGAAATTTGTTGCTGAGTTGGATTCAAGAAACAAAGAAATGCCTCTATTAAAAATACACATCTGTATATGTTGATATTACTCTTGCAATTAATGATGGGTATTAAGAGTGAAGTCCTGTATTATTTTGTTTCCTGTCCCCTAAATGAGATGAGAGTCTGAAGTGGGCAGGCTGGAATGCAGCCACTGTGTACAAGTGCATTTTTGGTGTAGCAGGGGCTGTGTTTGGTGCTCACATGTTGGCTGTGATGCGAGGCACTAATGCTCTGTCAGGGACTTGGGCAGAAGTGAGGAGGGGTGTGTTCAGTGTTACTCGTGCCAGCTCTGCACAGAGCTTTCATTTTTTGTTGGAATCTCTCTGTGCAGAGCCTGGAGCTGGAAGCCAGGCCAGGGAGTTGTTTTGTTGTCTGTGGTTCTGTGTGAAGAGCTTGTTTCTGAAAGGCAGCAGAGGGGGTTGGACTTTGACTCTCTGCTGCCAAGAGCAACCTGTGGAAGAACAAGTCAAAAAATCCTAAGACAGCACTCCAGGCTCTGGAGGCTTTCAGCTAAAACATTTCTTTCCTAAAACTCCAGCAAGTGGTGTGAAATACACACCCCAGTTTTGCCAAGTCTGAAGACAAAGTTCTGGGAAAGGCCCAGAAAATTTGAGAAGATACATAGAGCCTCTCCAGGCTGGCTGATGCTTCTCTCAGAAACTACTAAAAAGGGGAATAAAAGGCCTGATTGATACAATTCTGCTGATTTACTGAAATAACTTCTTAAAAAAAATTTAAACCATGTTGTTGTGAAACAGACTGAAGGATTCAATTCTCTCATTAGGGAATTGACTGGAGGAGTTTGGGGCTGTATTTGTGCTGATGCTGAAGATTCTCTCTGAGCCAGCTGTGGATGGGTAATTGGTCATTCAGGGAAAGGTTGTGGAGGTACCACCCCTGTACCAAGTATAACGTGCATTGTGGTGTCCTTTGATCCAGGAATTGTGGCTTCTCAAGCAATGGATGATCTTGGTTAAGGAAGAATTTTTATTTTCTCATTAGTTTTAGTTTTTGGGGGTGGTTGGTTTGGTGTTTTGTCCTCATTAAAATTCTTTCTTCCACCGGTTGTACCACGGTAGGATTTTTCCCTCAGTAATTTTTCCTCTTGGCTCTGGTCTAGTCTTTAAACAACGTTACCTGGGGTGGCTGTTTCACCTGATCCCCCCTGCCCAACCACACTGTCAGCACCTGCTGCACGGACTGTGCTTCTTTCTGCTCTCGTGGTGTTTATGTCTCTAAGGTGCCACATTTCTTGCTTGCTTAGAAGTGGATCTTGGGCAATTTCTGCTCAGATCAATGATGTTAATCCCTGTAGCTGCATCGATACTGGTGCCACTGTTAATGATCGTGAACAAGCATTAAAGAGTGCTGTGTATTCAGGGCCATTAACTTGTGTCACCATTGTATTCTGCAAATGACTTCTCCTTTCCTCCACCAGTATTCTGTGTACAGCAGGACAACTTTGTGTTAGTTGTGACCTCTGCAGTGTCCTGAGGCTGTTATCTTTTCTCAATCCCATTATTGATTGCAAAAATTTTTGTTCCGGGCCATTTTTTTTCTGACATTTTGGTTTTTTTTACTAGGCTTGTTGTATTTCTTCCACAGAGTACTTGACATTTATATTTTCCTTAAGAGTCCTTACTTCTTGTAACAATTTACTCCTAGTTGTATTTATTGAGATGTAGCCTGATTCCATGCCAGCTGAAATCTTTGGGTATGGGACAAAATCCAGAGATTGGGATATGTCAGGAAAAAATGAAATCAAGTATTCCAACTAGTGGGAAGTCAAACTGCCTTTTGCCACCAATAGCCAAAACCACAGCTATTCATTGCAATCCTTCTTAAAATTTATGTCCCTATTGATTTTTCACTTATTCCACAGCCCAAAGCATTAAGAATTTAACAAAGACATCAATATACTTAGAAAACATTTACACAGGGAGAGTGTATCTGTTGCATAAGGTGTCTTTTGAAGGAGGTTAGCAGAATGATTTACATTTTCTAATCAGTATTTCTGGATAGTAACCTAATGTTGAAAGGTTAAGTACAGCAGTTCCGTATGTGAACCCCTGGGAAGGTGGACCAGAAATAAATCTTAGTTCTCTCTGTTTGTTGAAGCAAAATCTCCTGAGTGTAGTGCAGGAGTAAGTTTAAATAGTCCCACAGTTCTTAAAGAGATGTTGGTGGACCAGGGAGTCCTTTTCTCAGTAATGCAGTTCTGAGTAAGACAGCAGTCCTTAATGTGATCAGCAAGTCTGAACTGAATGTGCTGCATCATTACTCCTAGGATGCAACCCCCTAGGGCAAATATTTTTGTTGCCTGAGCAAAGCTGAGCAGTGGATAAAGTGTTTTGGAATGGCAACAGGCAGTGGGTGCTGCACAGCAGATTTGTGAGTTCCCTCCAGACTTACACAATGTTTTCTGTTGCACATAAAGACTTCAGGGATGTATCTATTCATGCATCAGCAGGCTCATGTACATGTGAAGAGTATTATTTTCACCCTGTGCCTCCTGGTTCTGTTTTCCTCAGTTATCATCGCTGCTCCTCAGCACAAAGGGTTCCCATTGCCCAGCTGGAGCTGCAGTTCTTTCCCCATGGGATGGATTTGTAGTGGCCTGTTAACTTTTCCTTTGGAAGCTACTATTTATAGCTGCAGCTGGTTTCATGGTCCTTCTTACAGGCTCATTTAAGTCTGCTCTAATTTGTTCATCAGCAATTGGATTTTCTGCAAAGGAATGCTGTGCAGGAGGGGGATAAACCTGGAGTCGTAGCTGTGTGCAGCAGCAGCAGCACAGTTGGCTGATTCTGCCTTGTTTCCATTTGCCTAAACCAAATCCTTGAATTTTCTTCAGTTTTCTTTCTAGACACTTCCTTAACAAACAATTGTGTTCTGTGGCAGATAAGTATGCTGTGCAGTGCTTAAAGTCAGTGTCTTTAAAAGCCAAAGTTTTACATTTCTAAGCCTTACATTTTGTAGTCCATTCATTTTTTTCTTGGATTAAGAGGCAGTAATACCAGTGCTTTCTATACCACTCTGTCCAGCTCAAATGTTTGCATAACGGATCCTTAAAAATTGCATTTTTAAACACAGTTGTACTGTGAACATATAGCTACGCATAAGTTTATTTCACCTTTAGTCCTTTTTTAGTTTGCTCTCTTTCACTGATTCCACTGTGGCAGGTTTCAGAGACACTGACTCATATTTGCCACTCATTCATCCATCTTCCTGGTCTGTTTTGCCCAGGACAAGGTGAATCTTCATATGAAAATGTGGTTGGCAGTTGAACAATTCTGCTTTTTATCTGTGTCAGTGTGATGCAAAAGGGCTTTAGTAGGGTTAGTATGTTTAGGTTTTAGGTTTTAGTATGTTTGGGAAAGTATGTTTGGATTTATCTGTCTACATATACTGAGCTCGTGTATGTGGGATTTTTCAAGGGTCTGTTCAGTGCACCAGTTCTGTTAAATTCTCCATTAAGTGTTAATAGTGCTGAGCAGGAGGAGATGGCACCGGAGTTGCAGGGTTTTGATGCAAATTACATCCTGTTGCAGTTTGGATATCTTCATTTTAGGTGCTTCAGGACTATAGGGAGAAAGGCACTGGAGGAAGAAATCTACAGAGTGAAAGCATAAAACAAGTAACAACAAAAACATAGTGAGAAGAAAGGGAACAACTGGGTTCAGAGAAAGCAGAAGCAGGATCAGGAGAGGAAAATGAAGGGACAGCCCAATGGAGAGCACAAGGCCAGAGTTAGATCATCATCAGTGCCACAGGACAGGTGTGTTTTCCATTAAGGACATCTCTTTATTCCTTAACTCCAGATAGTGTGTGGGAGGACACACATAAGTGGTGAGAGTTTCCACTTAATCAGTTTCTGACCTTTGAGAGACAGGGGCTGGCCCTAGTGGTGAGCAGGAGATGAGGCTGGTGCTAAAGGCACTCTCGTGGTGTTGTTTTCCCGTGTCAAGCCCCAAAACTGCACCAAAGCTGTGCTATTGCCCCAGTCCTGCTGAAACACTGCCCAAGGAGAAGCTGGTGGTGAGACCTGCCAGCCACTTTGTCTGGCCAAATGTTTTGCTTTAAAATTGTAGCTCTGTCTTTCTGTAGGGATGTGTGAAGTGCAGTGAGAACAACAGTGCTATAAACTTTAATTATTGCATTTTCGACAATTGGATTTAATTGCATTTTTAATTTAGTGCTCTGGAAATCAAATGTGTCCCCCATACTGTCTGTGTGGCACTGTAGAACTGAGAGGAACCAGAGCCAACTTGGTACTTGCTTGTTTCTCCAGTCTGACAAAGTTTACAGGCAATTTGTGTGAGAAACTTGTAGCTAGTAATCATTAGAGCAGCCATGTGTTGTTTTTCCAAATCCGTAAATATAGATTGGCTTTGACCCATTAATACTGCACTACAAACTCAGAGCCTCTTTAGTGAGATAAATTAAACTCTGGGCACTTCGTAAAAATAAATTTACTCAAACAGGGGACTGGGAGAATCAATCAGGTTTTTGATAGAATTTACCATGCTAAGAGTCATTCAACTTTAGCCCAGTTTCTGCCTATGTTTTCCATTCTATTTTTCTCCTCAGGGATAAAGCATGTCTTTAGTTTTGAGCAGGTATCCATAGTTGAGACTTCCTTGATGAATGCAGACCATCTTATTTTCCAAGTGCCTCAAAGGGAAATGCAGAGTGTGCTTTCTGCACTTGCAGCCTACTTTAGGCATAGGACTGACTAAATTTCCTCTGCATGTGGAATATTGATTTTTAAGTTCAGCCAAAGCTACTTGGAAGCCTGAAGTTTCCTACAAATCTGTGAGTAGAAGTACTTAAAAAATGTGGCCGCGAAAACCCAGCACTTTTGGGGTGTCATTGTGAGCAATAGCAATACATGAAGCAGGTAAGATAATGAATTTTATTGCAGGACAGGCACTACATGAGAATTAGTCTGACTAATTTCTAAAGTTAGGTTTTGACCCCATCCTAGAGCAGCCGTCTCTAGGATAAAGAGGCAGCTTCATTTCTTCTCAGGCCTGGAGTCTTGTCTGCCAAATTGGGTCTGTTAATTCTGTACTGATGATTCAGATAATTGTGTATTTGTTACCGTGATCTCAGCTGAGACAGCTCATCTGTAGAGGTCACCAAGCAGTCAGCTTCAGAGTGACAAGTATGGTTGGCTGAAGATATTTTTGTTAGAAAGAAACGTTTTCCGATGCTTTCTTTCCTTTTTCATTTTAGTTTTCACTTTCAGATTTTGTATGAAGGAGTGTTTTGTGTATAAACTTTGTGAAAAAGGTTTAAATAGTTTGCTTCAGCTTCCTCACATTTTGGGCAATGTGATTTTTAATTTTGAATGTGGAAATCTTATCTTTAGCAGCATAATTTCATTTTGACATTGTTATTTTAATGTGCTTTATATTACTTGGCCACACTAGTTTATTCATGCAAAAATGATGTATTATTGGAGTGAAAAGTTCAACATTCAAAACAACTATTTCAATATATTCTATTTGAAATTCTGAGGAATATTTTAACTAAAAAAATAGTTTAAGGCTTTCAATTTATTCTAAGTTGGAATAAAAATGCTTGCACTATCCAATATTTATTCCTTCCTATGACCAATTTAGAGAAGGAGGCTCTAAGCCATATTATCAATTACAACTCCAAACCACATTATAAATTTCCCAAACTATGATGTCATGTTCCATTCATGGAAATCTATTGCAGAGTTAAATTATAATCTGCAGCACTGCCACTGATTCTTGATGGATTCCAGATGTATAGAGATGTGGAAATGGGCTCCTGGTATGAGATGCTTCAAAGGAAGATGCTAATTCTTTGCTTTCTGGGTAACTGCTCATGTAATAAAATTTATGTAAGTTAGGAATTTTTATGGTTTTTTCCATTTTCATACCCAGTGTTGCACCTTTTCCTCCTACAGGCAAGGACTCACTGTTCCAGCAAGTTAGCCCTTTCTTTTTTTAGCAATTAAAAATGGTCATATAAAATGTTACATAAATGCTCCTCTCCTCTATAAAATGTTACATAAATACTCTGCTCTCTTTTCCAGCTATTTTGTGAGCTCTCATTTTGATAAATTGTTATTTGGCCTCTAAACTTCTCTCTGAAGACCTTGATTAGCTCATGCATGTTACTGTAATGGAAATAACAGCAGCAGTTCTGCTGTATTATTCCAGTAGAAGTTATAATATTAAATTATCTTTTTACCTACTTTAGCTAAAGTCAGGGCAAAGAGTACTGAGAGGGAGCTGAAAGTGAAGGTAAATTTTTCACTTCAGGTACTGCCATTGCCACCATCATTGTTTGATGTGTTGTGTATGGAAGCAGAGGCAGACAGTATGTCTTTCAGGACTAAATGCTTCCTGTCGCACCACCATCTTCAAAATAAACTTTTATTAACTTTAAACAAACATTCTTTGAGTATGGGATGTGTGTGCTCTGAGTATTGCAACACACAGCGACTGATGGCCTCCCTCTAGATTAAAATATACTTTGAGTTAACAGTTAGTTTTCCTTTTCTTCCTCCTTATGAAACTGAGCAAGTCTGCCTATACAACACATTGCATGCGTTTTTTTCTGTTTGCTTGGTGGTTCTGTGGATTGTGTAAGGCCAGACTCTCAGGAAATTAAAATGGCATTCAAAATCTGGTTTGTTTTTATCTGAGAGCAGGACTTTGCAGAGCTGAGAGGAGAAAGCAGCGGTACAGACAGCCTGAGTGCAGGCTGGTTTGTGAGAGCTCCTGAGCGCCGTGCTGAAGGCACTCCAGTGCCTTTGTTGAAAACCATGAGATTTCCTAATTCCCTACAGTGGCAATGTGTTGGATGAAGGTTATTTTAGTTCCTAGTAAGGGTGGAGATTTGACTTAGTATCTGCTTTACTCTCTGCTTCCTGGTTTTGTTTAATAACCATAGGAACCTTCAGAGCAAAACCTCTCAAACAACTTTATTCAGTAACTTGAACTGAGTACATTGATCTATCTGTAGCTACTCATTCCATTAGTACTGAACTTCAGTACAGTGTCATACTTTAAAAATATATTTAATTATTAAGGAGATTCAAAAAAGGATATTTGAAATTAAATTGTCAGAATAAACAGGTATTAATTTTGAACTAAATTTTAAACAATGTTTGGGAGTTTTTTGTTATTTCTAGTAAATGTGATGCCTCTACTGAGTAACAGTTTACGTTTTATTCATGGAATAGATAAAAAAAATACTTGTATAAATCTTGATTTTTCAGGAGGACTTTATTTTTCAGCACCCAAAACTGACTATGATGCTCTTATATATACTAATTTAAACATAGGATTTTTCAAAATAGCTTGTGTTCTTTCTTAGATATGAGGGAATTTAGGGAGTTCCTTGCTTGGGAGTCAATGTTTATACAAGTGTGAAGAACTCTGGGGCCAGGAAGAGCATTTGGTTTTCTAGCAAATAAGGAAACTGATATGGAGAACTTGTTAACAGCCACTGACTTTGACAGTGCTACCGAGTGCACAGTGCTGAGCCCAGGGAAATCTGTTTGATGTGGCAGGAAAAGGTGGTTTGTTCCATGCCTTTTCAGGAAGGTTTTTGTTGTCTTTTGTTTTGTTCTTTTTTTTTTTTTTTTTTTAACAGTGTTGATGCTTGTGCCGGAATAAGAACTGGGCTCTGATCTTTTCGGAGGTTAATCTTGAAGAACAAATAGTGTCAGAAAAGAGAGATTGGCATCTATAAGATCTCCTGTGCCTTTCCTCAGAGCTGATGATGACCTTTCTCTTCCTCACTTCTCAACAAGGGATAAAGCTTAATGCTGTGTCAGAGAATTTACTGAATAAATGAAAAAGAGTAAATAACTTGTCTGCTTTTTTTAAAATGCCATCAGTTCACCATCTTTATTTAGACGTGATTAGTTGCATGTCCACAGAATCATAGAATAGTTTGGGTTGGTAGAGACCTTTAAATGTCATTCAGACCAACCCCCCCTCAATGAGCAGGGACATCTTGAACGAGATCAGGCTGTTCCGAGCCCCATCCAACCTGACCTGGAATGTGTCCAGGGATGGGTCAGCCACTGCCTCCCAGGGCAGCCTGTTCTGCTGCTTTGCCACCCTCGTTGTAAAAAACTTCTTCCTTACTTCTCATCTAAATTGATCTTCTCCTAGCTTCAAAACATTACCCTTTCTCCTATTCCAATAGACCCTGCTGAAAATCTGTCCCCAGACAGATAAACTAGATATACCAAAACAGTTTGCTGGTGGACAAAATCATAGTGATTCTTTGGGAGGGTATTAAAGAAAGGACCATGGAGAGGAATCAGCTGATTATATCTTTACCAGAACAGCAGTGGAACGTTCTTTCAATAATGGAATATTTTAAGCATTTTACCAAGACAACCTTTAATTAAAGGGTTATTATTTTTACTGCATTTTGTGATGTATTTTTTAACATAATAGCAAACTGATTTCCTGCATTCAGTTCTTCCAGTGAAGGGAGAAATATTTTTTAAGTGCTTAATCTGAATTTAAATTAATGCAAACCTTTGTACTCAGCTTGCATAGCTTGCAAGTGATAACTTCAGAAAAATACAGCTTTGTGACACACTGATTACTTTTGTAAAGATAGAAGTATATTCTCCCTTTGATGAGCGTGTCTAACTTCCATTAGTGCTAATGGGAGTTATGCATTTATGCTTTGAAGAGTCTACACTCCAATTAATTATAACACTTTAAAGAAAATGTGAGATGTTGTTGAAAGTAGAGATTCTTTAGTGTTGAATATTTTTTTTTAAAATTTCTCTCCTGTTCCCTCTCTCTGTGAATGCTTTGACATTGACTGACATATTGTCACGAAATCTTGTAAATACGAGTATTGTGTTTAGTTGAAATTACATTGTGACATATCGATAGTTAAAGTCATCTCACATGTGGCTCTTAGATATCTAGTGTACCTCCTGGCAGTCTCTTTCTTTCCCTGCTTACCTTTAGCTGACAGCTGAATATCTGTTCCCTTGATTTATCAATTTCAAGGTTAACCTCAGATCAAGTTTTACCTGACTGAAGTTGAGATAGACGAGAGAGCTGTGTTCCTTATGCCTTGCCTTAATCTTCTTGTTGCGAGCAGAAAACAACAAGCATCGGAAAACAGATAAGTTGTCCCTGGATTCTGGTGCTTCAATCTGATTGCAAACAGGAAACAATGCTGGAAAGAAGCGTGAATGGCTTTGAGGAAAACAAGGATGAGCTATTGCTAGAAGTCACTCACATTGAAGGTGATGCAGATGCAACAGGTTCAGCTGGGAACTAAAAGCAGTTAAGCAATTTACTCTTTAAAGAGATGTGTAAGTGTAGAAGATCAGCACAAAGGGAAAGAAGATGAATCAGTTTGACCAAAGAGACCTAACTATTTCTTCTCCCCAAAAGGATCTTATTAATATTAATTTCTGTTGCTTCTCCCTGATGTGTGACACTTAGAGCTGCCCAGGCATCTGAAAAATCCCCTGTAAGGCTGAAATGTCCCTGTGAACCACAGGGGTTATTTGGGGGTGGAGGAATATAAATTTCTTTCAAACTCTGATTTGTGAATCTCAGAACTGGGCCAGATCAATAAGGGTGAAATGATACTTTTCATATTTATTCTTGTTCACACACAACGGAAAATTTGCAGCTCGGCTTTGCCACAAGCTGGAGTTGAAGTCCCCAGAAGTTTGGGTTTTTTTGCTTTTGGCCCGAGGGACTGCGATGGTGGCAAACGCATCACGTAGAGTATCTGCCAGAAAGAGGGAGCAGGTTGCTGGTTATGGTTAGGGTGGGATATTTCGTTTTAGTATTGGATGTTGTGTCTTTGACTGACACATTCAACTCCGTTTATGGATTCTGTTTGTTTTTGTGAAATTTTCTCTCCAATTTAATATTATCCAGTACATGCACTTTCTACATTTAGAGAAATTTCTTCTTATATTGGTGTACTGAGTTTCACATTTTCTCTTGCTGACTGAAGTCAGGCTCTAACTTGACTGCAGAGCTGCTGATGAAAACCCTGACACCCTTCACCGCAGCAGCGTGGATGTGCTGATATCATAGTTTAGTCTGAAAACATGTAATTATGATAATGGTGAAAGAGCACGTCTCTGTGGGGACAGATTTCCTCCCATAATGCAAACAAAAGACACTCTCAAACTGTAAGTTCTGTTGTTTCATCTGTTAAAATGGGCAATTAATCAAGGTGCCAGGAGAAAACTCTGCTGATAGTGGTGAGAGCTGGCACGGATCTTTCTAATTTGTATTGCAACAAATTGAGAGATGTAATCGCAGCAGAGGAGGGTGTTTAAATAAAATTAGAGCTGTGATGTGAAATGACAAAGGGTAGAAACTGAGAGTTAAGGAAGACATTCTGTCTGACTTAAAAGCAGCTGTGAAATGGAAAAAAGACCATCTTGGTGGCATGTGTTGTGCTGAAACGGATGAGCTGTCAGCCCTAACTGCAGATTTCTGGCTTGGTATTTGATTATGATGTATCAATTGTTCTAACAGGATATATAAATAAATATTTATATATGTGGCCTGTGATTGTCTTGCTTTTATTGTGCTTCATCACAACTGGAGAATGGATTAAAATGCTTTTATTTAAAGTAGCAACAAGCTGCATTGAGGCTGCTTAATGAATATACACGTGATGTATGAGTATACATGTTATATATGAATGAATTTCATCTAGACTTCTGTCTGCCTACAAAAACTATGTTTGATATAGCTTAAATAATTTTTTTTGGTGTCCGGAACCAAGATTGCTTTCTGTGGTTGTGGCTATATTAGATCTATAACCTAAACAAAAAAAAACTTTTTTCTTCCATAAAATGAACTGTCATACTGGAGTTTGGAGGCAGCTTTTTTTTTTCTGTGCGTGTAAACTAAAAATTTCTCTTAAAAGAACATTGGAGCATGATGTAAATCTGTTTGGTTCTTCACTGAGGGCCATATTCTTCTATGATTCCTGGTCTTTAAAGAGAACCTGGGTGTTACAAGGCATATTTTCATAAAAAATGTTCTCCTGTGAGGTAGTTGCTATGGATTAGGTAGTCATTGCCTAGTAGAAGGCTGCAGTTCCTCCCTTTGCACCAGTGCAAAAGGAGGTGCTTCTCTGAGCAGGAGTCTCCTAGGGAAATAATGACCTCAGTGCAGATCTGCATCATCTCCATAACTTATTTTCTCTATCATTGTGCTTTATCAGTGAGAAGCACAATCTCTGGTTTGACATGAGGAAATTAAGGCATAGCACTGAAGAAACCAAAGCAGCAGCTGAAGAGAAGAGGGTTATAAACTCCCCGTTTCCAGGGCGGTGATGGCGGGAGGTTGCTGCTTCAGGCCGTGTCTGTGCCAGTGAGCAGCGTGAGCCTGCAGGAGAGGGTTTGCAAAAGGAGCCAGCTGGTGCTGAGCGCCAGCTCCCACCCTGTGTGCCAACAGGGACGTTTCATTTCAGCCCAGCTGCTGGCTGGTGTCTTAGAGGGAAGGGTCACTGCTGCTGAAATGTGCTGTCCTGGGGAAGTTTCATTTCGCCAGGCAGGACTCTGGTTTTTCTGGTCCAGGATTGTTCTGTGATGTGAAACAAAGTATTGTTAAAGGGAGAGAAATGAGATGATGAGACAAAGATGATGACAAGACAAGATGATGACTCCACTTCCAGGAGTGGTTTAGATACAGCTGGTTCTTAGCAGAGCAGGGGAAGTTGCAGGAGGAGGAGATCAAGGGAGAAGAAATTTGAGAGAGGAGAATAAACGCTTTCTTGACATCTTTCCTGGTCTGTCTTCTCTGATTTTTAAGTTCTGAGGATTTTTATAACAACATGGGAAGGGAGTGTTTCTGCTAAGTGAATTCAGCTTTCTTTGCTCCCTTTCCTATACTTTTATTGTTTCAGGACATTCCTCCTCACCAGGAATATTGATTAGCCTGAGAAATCCATCATGAACATTGTTATGGTGATTTATCTCTGTACATCTTGCATATTATGGTGATGACTGCCTTGCAGCACCAAACCCTGAGAGAAATATATTCCAGGCTTGCAAAATGTTTCTGCAAAACAATAAAATTATTTCACCCAAAACTCCTGGGTAGCAATAAAGAGTAAACTTTAATTAAAAATAAAAAATCTGCTGATTCAATTTGCATAATATGTATATTAAATCCTCCAGGATTTGCCTGCATTGCTGATCTGTTTTAATTGGGCTTAATTGATTACCAAGACTAATCCAGAAATGTTTGTGGTATGTCTAGACTAACATTTACAGCTGAGTGCTGAACTTGTTGCAATGGCTATTTAATTGATTTGAATGAAGAGGAGAATTTTGCTTAATGACCTTTGCCCATTTCATCTCGTGGTAGCTCAGAGGTGCCAGGGAGTCGCCTCTGGAGCCTTGCAGTAAATCACTGTCAGGGCAGATGATTTTCATGGACTGGGATTAAAGATTGGTTCTGCATAACTTCTCTGATAAAGCCCAAATATTCTCAATTACAGTAGGTAAAACAAAACAAGATTTTTGTCTGTGCTGTTTTTTTCAGGATTCAGTGCAAAGAAGAGGGATACTCAATAATCTAATGGCAGTTGTGTGTTAGGTTTTTGGGTTTTAGGTACTGAACACTGTGGGTTTTTTTTTTTAAACATGTGCCCAACACTGCATGAAACTGATTTTTGTTTAATAAGGTTACTTTAAGCTAACATTTTAGTGGAAAGTTAGTTTTTTTCAAGTGCATGGTAATTGATGGGCATTTTTAACTTGAATTTCTTGAAAAGTGCTGATTATTATGATGCTTTCATAAAGAATGTACTCACACACTCCTGTTTGTATTGAATGAAGCTCTATAAAGATTAAATACATGTTGCTGGAAGGGAGCCACCTCTTGCCCTAGCCTCAATACATAGTAATTTCTTCTTTGCATGACATTTTTAAATAAGCACTTCCCCAAAAAGCTAAAAGCAAAAAAAATTCAAGTCGATGCAAAAAACAAATTAATGGCATCTTTGAATAATAATATCTTACAGCACTATCTAGGCCTCCAGTTCCATTGTGCTGACAAAATCTTTTCAGTCATCAGTTTCAGATTCAGAAATCTTTTTTTGCATGCACACCTGTCTGTCAGTGTCTGAATGCCAGTATTTAGCACTTAGTGCAAAAAGAAGTGTTGGTGCTCTAACCAACGACAGAAATGTTGAGGGAATTCAAATTGCTTGGAGTTGCTGTAACAAATGGAGTTCAGCAGCTTTATTACTGAACCTCCATATTTTCCCCTGCCCTAATGTGCTGCCTTATCAGTGAATGATGAATTTTAGGTAAAACATAAAGAAATGTGCTGAAGCTGGAGAAATCAATAAAAGCCAAAGGTGGGACTCTGGAAACCCTGTGTGTTATTCAGGAAAGGGTGTTTTCCTGAAAAACTAAATGTTCCTGTGCACATCAGCACCCAGTGAGGCAGAGCTGCTTAAACAAACTAAGGAATAAGTAAAACCAGGTCAGGATGCTCACTGCCTGTGCCCTGCTCCCTGCTGTACCTGCCAGGGCAAGCACTGCTGCCTGGAAATATGGTAAGTCTTTAAAAGTATCTGTGAAGTAATTTCAAGGGAATTGCTCTGCAGAAAATGCCACGTGCCCCCAGGGAGGTAATAGGAGGCAAACCACTTACTCTGTAGTAGGTGAGGGATCACAAATTCGGAGCAGTTTTAGATGTCACTGCATCCAGACAGAAACTATTTGAAAACAGTGCAGATTTGAAACCCGAGGATAAAACATTTGAAACTAGGGTTTCTTTTATTTTACAACTCTGTTAATAGATGTGAGGGATATGTTTATTATGCCTCTCTCAACTTGGTTTCATAGCAACATATCTCCGTGACTTTCAAGGGTTAATTATTTTTTGAAGCAATAAACTTAGACTGAAATATTCTTCCTCTACAGGCCCCACGTTGCCTAACACTGAGCCTAAGCAAGTCAGACTCATTTTTGAATTACAAAGCTGTGTGAAGAAGTGAAAAATTCAAGGAAAACTCCTGTTTTCCACCATGCACTTGAAACACGGTGGGCAGGGAGTGCTTTTCTCCAACAGCATAAGAGTTAATAATTTAGGTTGTGTACATAGAAACTGTGACTTCACCTTATGAATTGAGAAGAAAAGCATATTTTCATAGATGCTGACTTCTTACATTTTTGGAAATAACCAGGATCCTGTGTCTCTGCCAAAAAATAGACTCCCATTTCTTTTCTTTTGGGAAACTTGTGTCACATCTCCCTGGTAGCTGAGCATAAATCTGCTTCTGTAGTTTTGCCTTCTGCTAGTTTTTATCTGTGGAAAAGTCTGCCCCATTTCTTTCAGGCGTGCCCAAAATGCAGCAGGTGGAGATCCTTGTTTGTTGTCCAGAGCTGCCGGGTGAAAACCATGTTAGTGCATGGTTAGGTCACAGGGATGGGAAGGGTCAGCCCCTAACGACTCCATTCTGTTCCTCAAAGCACAGTAATCTGTGCTCCACACCTGCCTACAAAACCACTGCACTGACAGCCCCACTCCATCACATTTGGTGTGTCAGGGATAAGTGGGAAAACCCTTAGGTGAGTGTCATGTTCAGATACACCACTAGTGATGAGTTTCACGGTAGGTGATTCTCCCAGAGGTTATTTGTTTTTTAGCTTTACTCTTTGCAATGGGAATCTTTAAGTATTATTTTGCTGGAGAGGTAATAGTATCTTCTGACAAAAGGAAACTAGGTGATTAAGTGGCTAAAGTGAAAAGATCAGTGTTACAGTAGATTTTTAATTCAGAAACTCATGTTTGCTGCATGTAGTCCTGCACTGTAGAGATTTTGGATCCTCTGTGCTCAGATCAGCCATCCCATTTGTGTGTTGGTGTTGTAGGACCTTGTGCATAGTTGGAGAAAAAATAATGGTAATTAAGGTTGCAAAAATTTATTTTCATTGATTATCTTTTCCCGATCGCACAAAGCCAGAGGAGGTAGGTGTAATCTTTGTTTCCTAATGATCTGAGAACAAAGAAAGAGCTCCTCCTTATTAAACTGGAAAATGGATGGTCTGAATGCACACATAATCCTGTTAACGTAAGTGACATGCTTGAATCCAAAGCAGTAGGCACCTGAATAATCAGGTGTTCCCAAAAAAGGACAATCTCTTTTTTCTTTCCTTCCCGCGGCATAAATTTAGGGAAAATATGTAACAAAAACAAGCATCAGGAGTTTAAGAAAATTCAGTTACTAACACACTTATTTTTACAGGACCTGTAATGGGCAGCACCTTACAGGGACTCCTGCAAAACCAGACCTCTCATAAAAGCCTTGCAGCCTAAATTTAGATGAAGAGAAAAAGGGATTGATCTCAGGAGCACTAGTGAGAAAGACATGTGATTGCTTAGGCACTTGGGGTTAGGAGGGAGAACACCAGGCTGTGCCAAGAAAAATACCAGTAAATAATTCTAAATTTGTGAATTACATCAGTCTGAGCATAGTTAGAAATGTGACAGGTTGCACAGCTTGGTTTTCTGAATGCACTCCTCAGTTTTCTGCAGCAGCGCAGCTTCCCTTGTTGAGAACAGGCCCTTTGTGATGGAAGGTGTAACACATGCCTGACAGTGTTACTTGGCAGTTTTTAAATTAGTACTTCAGCTGTGTGTGGGCAGATTGTTGAAGGACTTTTGAGCCAGCATTTTCCTCTGAAAGTCTGGTGATTATCTAATAATAAGGCGTAAGAAGCCGCTCCTACATCAGTCCTGCAAAAGTGTTTGTAGCTTCTGTCAGGGTACCTAAGACTTGAATGTTGTGGGGTTTAGTCCAAATCAAGACCTTTAGTAAAACCTTAGTTCTAAGCACTCAAAGCACAATTATTGTCTTGCAGTTAATGCTATAACAGCCATTGTTAAAAAAGCTTTTTATCTAAAAAGTGGTTCTCCATATTACATGGTTTTATAAGAGATGTGTGCAGTATGTAATGCATTGTCTATGTGGGTTAATGGGGTCACTTTAAGATTGTGTCACTGGTGCCCCAATACAAACAACCGAGGATTTTAAGGAGGGAAGGAGGTGGCCTCTGCCCTTGTCCCCTGTGTCAGACTTGCTGTGTTTATTCCCAGCGGGGTGGAGGATGCTGACAGTGAAATGGGTGTCCTGAGTCACTTCACAGATGGGACAGAAGGATAAGCTCTTCCAGAGATGGATTGCACGTTCTTTGGTGTTTTGGCCTTCCATAAGATAAATATCTAAAAGACATGGGCAAAGTACATGCCAAGTTTAAGAGAAGTAAAATTACAGCGAGCATGAAGTTAGGCACGTAGTGATCTGATCTACTAGAAATCCCAAACTAGGCAAATTCCTCTGTTTCTGGGAAATACTGTTTTATTGTGATCCTGAGGTTATTAGAACATTCCAATTAAAATCAGGAGGACTTCTGACATGTTACTCAAGGTTATACTTTCACCATAAATGCACTGTCAAAGCATTGCTGAGTCTAATTACTGGTTGCCTCAAGATGTCCCGTGACAGCAGGATCAAGCGGTTCCTTATATGTTCTGAATAAAAATCTTTATTCTATCCATATTATGTCTTAATTTCAATAGAATTGTGGAAACACTTTCAGAGAAAAAAGGCAATATATATATATTGTTTCTCACTGTACTTGAGGCATTATTTTATCAGGTTTTATTTTCCTGAATTGAGTAAATAATCTTAAAATTTTTTTTCTAGGTTTTCTGTTTCTAACTGTATTCTTTTCATAGATTTGCTTTTCATAGATTATTTTGTGTCAAAGAACATTTACACACTCTGGCACTTGGTTTTATTACATCTCTTTACCTTGTTTCTTTTAAAATCCCAACTAAACCCAGTCTGCCCTGTGGGAGCTGCACAATGTCGAACTCCCAGGTGAACAAAGACAAGGGAATTCTGAAAGTCTACTATGGTTTTCTCTATATCAAACTGATTTAGATTGATATTGAATATTGCAGTGATGAGCAAAGACACAGAACTCATAAACAGCTCAATCAAATATTTGAAAAAAAATCAGAAATTATATTTCCATGTTATAAAATGAGATTCTGGGTAAAAAATAAGATCCAGGAAATTTTGACTCTGCTCTTGACCCTGATGTTGCTTTTATTAATTTAATTACAAAAATATCATTATTACAAAAGACCAAGCACTGTTATATTGGTGGTGATGGACTATCAGCTTGGTTCATCCATCATTAGTCCTTGGAGTTTGACTTTTAAAAATGAAATGTTGACAGTTGGTTAAGTCTGCATAAATATGGTTTGCTAAAGGTTGTGGTCCTAGAAGATCTGAACTAACAAATATAGGAAGGTCACTGCTCTATGGTTATGAAGGTCAGTCTCATCTTTTTAATTATATAAATTTTATGTCTTTCTATCTGCTACTGTATGTACTTTATTATTTTATTTTGGCAGTGTTAGATCTATAACTCTTCTGATATACTTTGGATAAATAATTATTATGTTGAATAATTCAAGAAAAGATCAGACAGTCCTGCATATTTGAGTATCCTCTGTCCAAGATGATGCAAATAATTTCCATTCGTTGTCATTAACATTAAACTTCTGAAATTCTTCCAAGGTTTCTCAGCTCTTCCTCCAGCCTTTTGTCAGGAGGAAATAGCAGGAGCTTTGGATTAACATTCAGATGACTCCTCTTTTGTTTTATTGACAGTTTCTGTAGTCCTTCAACCTCATCACCTTTTCATCCCCTCCTTGGAAACTGCAAAATCAATTTGGTTCAAAGCTGCATCAAGTGTTGTGTAGTCCAGAGGTGGAACTCGTTGTGTTATTACATATGCAATGAACATTTTATCCTCTACAATCCTGTACAGAGTAGGTTTTTTTGGTTGTCTTGGGTTTTTCCCCCCATCTTTTTTTCATACTCTGATGCGACTGTGTTGGAACAAGGGTTGTAGGGACATGGACTGTAGGGCCTGTGCTTCCAGGGAGCCAAAGAACCTTTCCTTCTGTTGGACTGAAACGGGCTTTTGCTTCCCGGATAACTGACAAAAGTACCACCCTCTGGTATGTTCTGGAGCAGGGATTTTCAGTGCTTTGTGCTGCAGGGGTTTCATTTTGGATAGAATGATGAAACATTCATTTATCCCGAGTGTTGCACAGGCTGTAACAGGAAGAGCACTTGACTACGAGTGGGGTAGTGACTCCCAAACTGGATGTCAGAAGTCTCCAGCGTATTTTATGCAACCTAATGCTGTATAGCTTAAAACTATGTGAGTATAAAATTTACCCAAGGATCCTAATCCAGCTATTTGATCACCTGAAGTAACAATTCAGTAAGCACGGAAAAGAAAGGATCTTAGAGAGTTTTTAAATAGAGAGTGATACTGAAGGTGAGCTCAGGAGCCTGTAAGTTCCCACATTTCTGACAAGTGACATAACAAAATGCTGTTGGGCTGAAAGAAGAACAAGAGGAAAACAATTCATAAAACATATGGAAAGGAGAAAATACTGTGGCTCTGAAAAGTGCCCTGTTCTCTTTTTTAATTTCCCTAAATTCTGGTTAGTTAAGTGCCTGCATGCTGGAATAGAAAGTGGTTGGTAAAAAACTTTTATGTAATTTAATAAAAAATACAGCAATGTAGTGCTGGAGTAGAAAAAGCATCCGAGGTTTCTTTTTGCTGGAATGTTTGATTACAGCACTATTGTACAGTTTTATCACACTACAATTACAGGCATGTGAAATACCCTGTGCCTGATAACACAGTCCTTTCATACAATTTAATTTCTGTTCTAAAAGGGTTTCTGTTTTGTAATGCTCTGAAATACCTGTTCTGTTCCCAGACTAAAAGTTTCAAAGGTGGCCTGTTTGACTTACAGCCTAGTTCCCACTAAATTTAGCTGTTTGTAAGATGAATGGTGACATCATGTCATAAGGAGCTGAAATTTATTTTTAATGGTACTGATAGATGAATGCTGAGTAGCTGTGGTTGTTAGTTCCATTCCATTAGCAATTTCTATAAATTTTTGGGATGAGTGTTCTGTAAATTGGTGACAAATGTGTTATCAAAAAGTTTCTTCACCAAGGCCAGGTTGTGCCAGATGCCTCCAAAATAGCGTTGTGGGGTTTTTAGTTTGTTTTGTCTTTCCGAGTTTAAATATCCCAGTATGGGATGACAGAGCTGTTAAAGGAAGGTGAAAAGGATTGTCTGAGACTCTGATGTGGAATGTGTTGAGATTAATTGATTTAGCTTTGTGCTTTCTGCTCAAATGAAAGCTTCTTCCAACCCATGATCTGGAGTGCCCTGAGCTGGCTGGTGAAGGTTTTATTCTTTGGATTTCATTTCAGATGGTGTCTCAGGATATAAAAACCTCATATAGTAAAAATATGTTTTTAGCCTCCTAAATCCTTTGATGTGTCTGTGGTTCATAGTTACAAATTTTAAGCTTTCAGCTTTTCCAATTTGATTCTAGGAGAAGGAGGCATTGCAAATCTGAGTTGGTGTGCTCTGGAGGGAGGCGTTGTGCCTGATTTGTATAGAACATGGCTAGAGCTGAGCCTGTGACTGTGTTCTGTGTTCTATGACTGTGAGGGGGAAGGGAAAGAGAAAAATCTGCATTCTGCTGTTCAGCAGAGCACTTAAAACATTAATGTTACCAGAATCCCAAGACTAAGCTGAGAGAAAATTGCAATACCAAAGAATAAGATGTAATAGCCTTTGGCAGATCTTTGCAGCTGCCAAGTGACATAACGCAAAAATTAGAAAAAAAACCAAAAAACAAACAGTGCACCCTAATAGTCCCTAATAGTCCTGGACTGTTTTTCCTGGGGCATCTGTGTATTTGCCAGTGAGGAGAATCTGTGCGGGCTTTTTGTGTCTAATTTGATATTTTTATTGTAATCCTTTCTCTTCTTTTAATGGTTGTGTGTAAGGCCATATAAGCAACAGCAAAATCTTTAAAACTGTTAGGGGGAAAAAATATTCTAATGATTGAAACACCTCTAAAACTTAGCTTAGGGAATATGCTCCTCAGTGTCTGCTGTATTGTTTGAGTCCTTAAGAATCTAAAATAGTCACACTTTACTAACTGTACATTGTGTGTACAGAAATTTCGTGACTTTAATTCATCAGAATTTTTCTTTAAGGCTGCATGGTAGTTTCTTAATTGCTGGAAGGAGAAGTGAGTGTAATGTGAGATCTACTGGGAAAAAAGTGATGGTCCTGGTTCATCATCAATTCAGGATTTACTAGGAGTTTGGTATTAAAATATTTATTTGGCTCTAAATTAAAGATTTTATTACGTCCAGTTGTAAGCCTTTAGTTGTGACTTATAATTCAACTGACAGAAGCTTTCTTAGAGCTTTCTTAGGATTTAAAAGGATTTATTAACTTTGTATTAATCCAGCAATTTAACTAATTATATTCTTTGATTCAAATACAATATTGAAGTCAGCTTTCTGGATTGGCCTTGATTTGATTGCTATGCTGCTTTATTCCTGATTTAATGTACAGTTATTTGCATTAATACTTGGGGTTTGGTTTGGTTTTGTTTTTTTTTTTCCACTCCCTCTATTGATTTCTTTAAAAAAATATATTTATAATATCAGGTTATGTTTCTTTCAAGAAAAGTGGAATTTCTGATGACTTGGTTAAAACCCTGAACTAGTTTTGTTTCACTGGATTTATGCTTTCTCATAGTGACAAAACCTTGGGACAAACTCAGCAGCAATCTTGGACACGATTCCACTGCGTAGCAGATATGTCCCAGCTTGTAAGAAGTAAAGAACTTACATCACCTTGTGTTCACTGAGTCTGCAGTCCTTTCAAAATTTTGTCATTGATTTCATTTTAATAGAAGCTTCATCCACTCATTACTTAATCCATTTCTATTTAGATATTTATTCACTCGTAATTTTAGGTTATTTTTCATTAATATCTGAATTCTAAATGATCTTTAGAGTTTTCAGTCATCCTTGGGACTCTGTTGCTGCATTGTGTCTGTGTTTATTCCATGAGGGCAGGATTTTATTCAAGAAATGTGAATGTGATAGAATCCTGCTCATAAAGTGGGAAAGGAATCTAACAGCCACCAGTCCTATTTCTTATACTGTTAGTTTTTCTGAGTTTTTTTAGTAGCCACTCTAACACTGAAAACAAATGAAGAATATTCAGGTTCAGAGGACAAGTTTTATGAGCAACTGTGTTCATAAATTTGGAAGAATCTGGTGAAATAAATAATTTGCTGAAGTCTTCTGCATTGAGTATTCTTCAGTATAAATGTTCTTCCCTGTGCACCACACAGGAAGGTTTAGAGGAGTGTGAGCCTGGCTGAAGGCTGAATTGTGTCACTGTGACACGTGTTACAAGTGCAGTGGCTCCTGGCAGAAGTGGTGCACTGCCCTTGCCAGAATGGTCCAGAATAACAAAGCACTTCAGTGAAGAAAGGGCATTTTTCGCAGTTGAATATCCGAGTGTGTAATGCTGCGATCTCATCAATGCCTCTTCTTTCAGAGACAATGTTTGGTTATTACTGCTAATGACAGGGAGTTATAAATACTGGCTGTTCCACGAATGCTGCACTGGGAGGAGGAGGACGGGTTTTTTTAATGCATTGAGAGCTTTGTGACTGTTGGTTTGAAAGTCACATGTCCGAACGGCAGTGGGAAAAGACTGTCAGGGCGTATGGATGGAGAGCATTTCTGGAGGCTCTGATGGAATGTTTTCTTCTCAGATTCTTCTTCAGCTTACTAGTAACTACTTTCTGAGTCAAGCAAGCATTTATGATTCAGTAGCATTTTATCCTGCTGCATTGTACTATGTGGCTTCGTGGCAAACAAGGCAGCTGATAATGGAACTTCTGCTAAATTAAAGCAGAAAGAAACAGCTGAAGGGCAATGAAGATTTTGTTCCCTAATAGTTTGTCTTCATTTTTATCTCCAGCTATAATGAAGTTATTTATATAATAAAATAAACTCTTTCTTGGTATAGAAATTGTTTCTTTGATACATCTTTACTATTGTGTCTACAGCTATATGACACTGACTTCAACACAAGAATTAAAATGCGTGAAGAAAGCATAATGGACCTTCTTTTGAATGGTTAGAATACTTTAGGGTGCTAGTCAATGAAATGCTAATAGAAGTTTAATTCCAGAACTTGAAAAGATGCATCTTGAGAAAGAGGTCCTTCAGCTTCAGTTTTTGAATTAGTTCTCTTGATGTCCATGGTAGTACACTGGTTTATGTCAGAAAAGCTTCTTTCTTACATTCAGCACTCAATGTCTAAGGCTTTAACTGTACCTAAGAGTCAGTGACTATAAGGACTATTCAAAAATTGAATAATACAGCACCTACTTTAAAATGGGTAGGACTGCACACAATGTGATGGTTGAAGAAGAGCTTATAAAAATAACTCTATAAAGAAAAATATTTGTATTTACCTGTTGTAAAGTCGTACTTCTGTGGGTGCTTGAATTTTATAATTGGTTTTATTATCTTTTCTTAGCAGAGAATCTACTCTTTGCAACTGCTAACCAGTAGCTAAGTAAAATAATTGATTCAAATTTTTTTTGTAATTAAAGATGATAATCTTTTCTTACCTTATTACTAATGTCATATAATATGCTGACCGTTAATTTGGTGCTTTGGGCAATTGGAAGAGTATTTTTCCTCGTAATTATTTTCATATCTTTTCTAGGGAAGAGCTAGAAAAAAAAATAGGATCGTATGTCTGTGAATTCCCTGGTTACTTTTCATACTTTAGACAGAAAGAAACGTTCAGTCTGGCAGCAGACAGTACGGTATTTTTCTGTATTAGAGCCAACTGAAGGAGTTCACCTCCATGTTTGCTACCAGAACCTTCTTGGTTGCACATCCAGTCAGTTTAACAAGCAGCATTCACTGTGAGTGAGTTTCTTTGGTACTTTTTGAGGTCTCCAGGCAGACAGAGGGGACTAAAAATTTCCTAAGAGCCATCTCCAGGCAGTAACTGCATTGAACTTCAGGGACAGAGCAGGGATTTGCACCCAGGGTTAAAAAGGGCCAACTTGCTGATGTGGTTTTTGTGCTCTGACCACAGAGCTCAGCTTGTTGGTTTTGTTTTTCTCCCAGAAAGTTTTCCCAGAAGTCATGTGTGTTCAGAAGGCAGCTCTACCCTGCTGCTCTGTCCACTTGTGCTCTGTGGTTCCGAGGGCAGGAGGGTCACCTTGGGAAGTGTCACTTTTGGTTTCACCTCTGTGAGGGGATGCCAGTTTTACACCTTTACCTGTATTTCTCTTTGTTGCTTCAGGGAAATGCACCACTACAAATGGGTCTTTATTTTACTTTGTTTTTCTTGTCCAGGCTTCTATAGTATAAGAGATTTAAGCTAATTAAAAAAACCCTGAAAATACGACCCCAAGAGAAGTAAGGAAAAAAATAGTAATTAAAAACCATGCTTGGAGCCCGTAACTAACAAGAAATACAAAACCCGTACAAAACAGCTTCCCAGTTTATATGTCAGAACATTTTCTCTTCCTGTAGTTTAAAAGTTAGAATGCAAGACTGTCCAGGAGAGAGAACAGCTCATGAACAACTGAGTGAATGAGTTCTATATTGCAGTAGTGAATTTTACATCATTTAGGGAAATGCTGTGATAAACCCACATTATTAAATATTATGCTGCAAAAATGCAATGAAAAACTGTTCATGTGATTAGCATTTTCTTACTGCATACTGAGCACTACTTTATTGAAAAATCTTTACTATTATAGAACAATTTTCATTTCATAAGAATACATCCATCAGAAGAAAAATGCTATAAAGGTTAGATATGACTAAATGGCTCAAAATTTAGAAGCTCATTGTGTGCAGAAGAAAGGACAGTGGGTGATAAAGAACAGGAAAGAATAAAGTGATTTGTATACACAAAGGCCTAAACAAAGAACAGTGGTCAGAATGTGAAATGTGACTTAAAAGTTATCACACTTCCATTCCTCCTCTGAGCCATTTTAAATTCGATGAGTTAAGTAGATTTGTTGAAATGATATCATGAATAAAATTCTTCCTCTTTTTTTTTTCCTCAGTTAATTTTGTGGAGCTGTGGGTATTAAAGTACTTTATATGAGAAATTTTTAATGCCTTTAGGTGCATCGTCAGACTGTTAACGCGGGGTTACATCAGCAGTTAATGCCACATGGAGAGCATGGGCTTAGAGGTTTCTGGGGCCCAGAAAACTCAGTAAGCAAGGGGCACTGTTGAAATTGATGAAAGAATCTGCCAGTCAGCTTTGATCGTTTCATACCAGGGGAGTTGTTCCTGCACTTTAGGAAAAAGTTTTTTACTTAGGAAAAGAATTTTAACTGAAAGAGTGATAAACTTCTGGAATCATCTCCCTGGGGAGGGGGTGGGGTCACCATCCCTGGATGTGTTTAAAAAAAGATTAGATGTGGCACTCAGTGCCATGGTTTAGTTGAGGTGGTGTTGGGGCTTGGGTTGGACTCGGTGATCTTGAAGGTCTCTTCCAACACGGTGATTCTGTGATTCTGTGAAAAATATGCACATGACCTTCTTGGGATGTGATAAACAGAATGAGTCTTCTAGAAAATCTAGACTCAAACAGAAGGTCAGAAAAATACTGGGATCAAATGCCAATGTAATTATTGTTGAGGTGGGGTTTTTTGGGTTTTTTTTGACAGCTCCAGTACAGTGTTTGTAGTTGTATACTGAAGGTGAGTTGGGTGGGGTGGGCTTTTATTCTTAGGGGTTTGGAATACTCTCCTGAAGGAAGGAATTTGGAATGGCTGGAATCTGTCTGCCTGTTTTAATTTTTAAATATCATTATTTTGTATAAGCTGCAAGAAATCATTGCGTGCATGGTAAGCTGCTTACTAAAAATCCTTACAAAAAATAGATGCTGTGAATTTATAGTAGTTATGCAACAAATGCTCACAATTTTCACTTATTTTAACTCATTTGATAAAAATAATTTGCTTACTAACTCAGAGACTGCAGAGGGCAAGTTTCAGTGGCATTGATGATTTTTGGACTCTTAAAATCAGGTTAAATTATAAAAATATTATTCCTTGCTATTTGGGGTGGTCATGGCTGTTGTGATCAGTCCCATCATACAGATGTTCTGTTGCCACATCTGTGCAGTCAAGGGACAGGACAGAGACCAACTTTGGCATGTAATTATCTTTGTGTTTTCCTGTAAACTCCTTTGTCATATTACTGGATTGCCTTACAGGTGATCATATTTACCTATGCAGGAACTCAGATGCTTTTTTTCCCATTTTAATAGCTGAAGAAATGAGTCAGAATAGGAGTGATAAGTCTGCCATCGAGTGAGACATCTACATTAGTGTTAGAAACTGAACCAGAGTTTTTATATCCCAGACTCGTATCTTGGCCCAGGGGTAATGTACCCCTTGAATTGACTCACTCTCCTAAAGCATGAAAAGCGAAAATGTGGTATGTGGTTTAATATACCCTGCTCTCCCTCCTGCCTCTGCTAAGGGACACCAGAAATGTCAGGCAGACCACATTGCTTTTTCTGTCCCACGTCCCTGTAGGAAATAAAAACATCCAGCCAGGGTAATATTCCTGGTTTGCATGCAGACAGCATGGCTGCCTGGTTTTCTTTCTGATCTTGTCTCCGTGGCACGTGGCAGCAAGGGTAAGGCAGCAGAGAACTGAGACTTGAGAAATACTTCACTCTTTATGGGGATTGCATTTGTTGCAAAGCTGCTTCTGAGGAAAGTGTCGTGTACATACAGAGCTAGAGGTACTGGAGCTAGCACAGATTTCAAACACTTTGTCACAGATTTCAAAGGCTCAAAAAAGCAAAGAGGGGGAAGAAGTTAATCAAAGATCAGTTCCCAGAACTATTAGCTTTGGCTCTGACCACAGAGGTCATTGCACTGTCACTTTTCTTTCTTCATCATCTCCCAGTCGCATCTGTGCTCACCTTTACAAGAGGAGTGAGTGGTATAAAACACAGCGTTAGATAAGTCTGAAATACCAAAGCCTTTCAGTTTAATGTCAGCCTCTGTTTTTCCTTTAGGTGACAAGGTTAAAGGGGAGTCTCATAACTCCAATGATTTACTTTCTCTTCTTCCTGTTAACTAAAACACCCTTATTTAAGAACTAAGTGACTGACCCACATAACAAAGCTTATTAATAATAATTTTGTGAACAGGACTCTGTAATATTTTTCCTAGGTATCAGAAATTAATTTGATATTAATGATGTGATTCCAAGGTCATAGCAAAATCTTTTGCTTGTGAATAATTAGTATTTCTTTCTACCACTAGGGACAGTAAATGAGACAGAGTAAAGCAAGACTTCTGCAGCTTGATTTGTATTCACTCCTACCAGCTCTAGCCCTGTCTGTCTTTGATTTTAGTGGAGTTACTGTTGATGAATAATAGTGAATATTATGCTTTGCAAAACACCTGTGAACAGATTTGTGACCAGTCTCATCCAGCACTTTGCAAACATCTGGACCAAAGGCTCAGGCTTGCAAACTCTTAAGCACAGAGGCATAACTTTTCATGTGAATCACCATATTGATATTTGTGAGCCAATTTAGATGAAACATTACAGCCTTTACACAACACTCAAGATCATAATACAAGTGCAGGTGGAAAGGACCATTTTGTTATTCCAGGAGTCTCCAGATACTTCCACAGCAAAGATCACTTGTCACATATTCTTGGGGGAGGTGGGGCACTGTGCCCTAAATCAGCCTCACTCTGTGAAGGTACAGGGGCAGTCTTGGGCTTCTCAGTTATGTGGCTCTGTGGGGGTTTTCTCAGATCTCCAGCACTCTTCCTGCCTACAGATAACTTCTGCTGGGCTACAGCTCTTCTTAATATACATCCAGCTTTCATTTGCTTTCTGCAGAGGAGTAATTAGCTAGTAAGAGAGATTTGCACTGTTTTTTTCATTTAGAGGAGCATGCTGTAAGACTTCATGATATGTTCAGGCTTAGCTTGAAAGCTCTTACCCCAGGGAAATCGTAATATTTTAGACTGAGTTTTCTGAACTGATTTTGTGTTACAGTGTGCAGGGGACTGCACCTTAATTTTGAGTAACCATTACATGAATGGTAGTTGCAAAGAAACATTGAGTTCAGTGGTATTACACAAAGAGGGATTCCTACAGTCAAAACCAGTTTGAGATTCTTGGGGTTCTTGGGGAGCAACCTGATTCAAATTCCCCAGAGGTTTACATTGAATTCCTTTAATATAGTACTGTTTGCTTTGGATCAGGGCTCTCATCCGGAGTAACTGCAGGTCATGTGTAAAAAGCAAGCAAGCAAAATAAGAAATAGAGATTTCTAAAAAGGTGAGGGTTTTTTCTATCTTTTTGGCAGTTCCTGGGTTCTGGGGATTTGACTCAAAGACCTCCCTTTCTTCCTTGCTGTCTTCTCTGTTTGTTTTGTGATCCTGAGGAGATTTTTGTTCATTCCGTGCCTTTGTAGAAATTGTGAAGACCCTGGGCCACATGGTGATGATCCATTTGATGTTTCCTTGGCACACAAACATGGTTTCTGCAGCTCACCAGCTCTGGCATTGACTGTGCACTTGACTCAGCTTATGTCACTTCAAAAGTTCTGCACTTACCTGACATTTAAAATCTACATTTAAAGCAAACCTTCCCTATAAGTCACTGTGTAATTACTCCCCTGTAATACATCTGTCTGTATATTCTGGAGGGGGACATGCACAGCAAAGGTTGTCCAGGGAATTATTAGAAACAGCTGACTCCTCTGTGTTTATCATTGTCATCAAATACTTGCAAATAGTGTGGGATTAAAAACAATACAGCAAATCAACTCCTCTGCTTTGTTGCCTCAAAAAGCTGCACAAACCCAAGTTACATTTGTTGTTTGATGAAAGACCATTACCATCCAAAACGGATCCATTTATCTTGAAAAAAAACTTATTTTGATCCTTGTTTGGTGAAAATTGTATTAAAGAATGAAATGCAGATTCTCTTTTTCTTTTGTGGATAGATGTTGGTTGGTGCCCTGTCAGTTTGGAACACGGTGAATGTTAGGCTGATGGAATTGTAAAAATGTTTGTTATATGATACTGGCTTTTTAAAATGTTATTGTAGTATGTTTGTTATGCCAAAAAATCTATTCGGGCATAGAGCATGTCTGTCAGCCTCTAATAGAGAATTGAATGGCAGGTGCTGAAACCCCAAACTCCTGAAGTACTTAATGAGTTGGTGGTTTTGGTTTGGGGGTCCTTTGTTTTGTTTTGTTTTGTTGTTTGCTTTTTTTTTTTTTTTCTTCAGAAGATTCACTGGGTTGGTGCTGAAGATTTGATGTATTTGGAGGAACAAAATGTGCAGACAGGTGTGCTCTTGCTTTATTGAAATTTAAATTAGTTATGAATTCTCAGGAATGAAATGAGCTCTTTCTGTCAGGAGTGTCTTGTGGAATTTCCCACAGAAATGCAGTTGCAAGTGCTTGTGGTGAAGTGAGTGTTTGTTTGTTGAAAGAACTGAAATCTTAACGCAGTCGAAAGGTTGCCTGTAATGTATATTTAATTGCTATCGTGGAGGCCAATTTTCTTTTATGTATTTGAAGGCATATTTTATGCTTAATTTGTTTTTAAGTGTACAGAAATTCCAAGCATTGCCTTCCCAGCCCCCACATAAAATCCTTGAAGAGGTGATGCACAGGGAGCTTCTCAGAGCTCAGGAGGAAATCAGGCTGCCTCGTCTGTTGCTGGAGGTTTGAGTGGTCAGTATTTCATGTTCTGTTGAAGCCTCTAGCAGCGCAGTTTCTTCTCTTTCTCTCTGTCAAGGATTTCTAATTCTGGGCAGGTGTTCAGCCACACACTGTTATTTTTCATTTCAAAGAGCTTTTCCAGCCATCCTCTCTTGTTTTGTTTCACCCATTTCTGTAACCTGTACTTTGAGATGGAGGATTTTGGCTGTAGTTCTTAGACTTTAGTGCTGAGAGACTAAAACACAGGCTTTGATTAGCTTTAAAGGTTTGTTGTCTCTAAGACATGTTTTCAAACACTTAAATTCCACCTAGTCTGTGGATGCTTATCTGTTCTGTGGTAGGAAAGGTAGATGTAAATGAGACACTTGAGCCCATGGCTACTTTTCAGTAAAATATTATCATTTATAACTGAGCAAATTATTTCACCTTTCACATTAAACAGAATAGCAGCAGAGTGCATTTTAAATGGATTAAGAACTGGCTGATTGACAGACCTTAAAATGCAGCTGTCAGGGTGAAGTTAAAATGTCATGAGAATGGTTTGAATGGGGCTCCCCATGGGGGAGCTGTGGGTCCCACACCACCCAGTTTGTTCATTAGTGAGCTCACAGTAAATCCCTGCTGCTAAAATTTCCTGTCAATAATGCTAAGGTCCTCATGAGAGTAAAAATAATCTGTGTGTCTGTGTCATATAGAGAAACAATATATGCACTCCAAGATTATTTTGTATTTCTTTTAAAACTGATACCTGTAGCCCCAGGGAAAGAAGTGATTGTGCTGCAGTCGTACTCCTGTGTTGTGTTTGAGAAACCAGGACTCTGAGAAAGGTTCACCTGTAGTGCTGAGCAAGGACTTGAGAGTTTCCAGTGTGATGTCCTGGCAAAAAAACAGCTCAGGGAAGCAGTACCAGCACACAGCTCCTGCAGCTGTGGAGCAGGAGTAGAAGCAGAGAGATGACTTCCAGCTCAAGATATGGAATTGGCAGGCTCAATACAGGAATGCTATTTCCAGTTGAGAGGTCCCCAGCTTTGGAGGCATTTTTGAGGGGAGATAAGTGATGGTATATGAAATCTTTAAGGAGAAGATGGATTAAATAAAGGGTTTTTTTCTCTATCCTGTCTGAATATTATTCAGTTACTAGATAGAAAGGTTTGCTGCCAAACTGACTGTGAACAAAAGCTGCTTCTACTCAGTTTGGAAGGATCTCTGTATAGTTTCTGTCTGTTTTCAAGTGCCTGGACTGAGAAACACAGAGGACTTCAGCTGTGGGGCACATAACGTATTGGTCTGGACTGGGGCTTAAATGCAAGTAGATATATTGTTCATTTCTGCTTGTGTAATGAATGTACAGAAGTTATAGCACCTGGAAAAAGGTGACATTAAAAGTAAATTCATTTCCCATTTAGGATTCCCAGTGTTGAGGAAGTAATTGGGGGCTTTCAGGATCACAGTTTTTGCTTCAGGTCCTGAGGAATTGAACAATTTCATTTGGAAGACTGAAGGCTCAGTTCTTCATTCTGATGACCCAAAAGAAGTGGATTATACTCTTCTGAAAATTCATCCATATCCACCACCAAGTGGAGCCTTTTTTACTGCGTTATTGTGTCACATTTTGACAACTAAATAATTCTGAACTCTATTCTCCCAGAAAAGTAGAAAAGAAAATGTCTCAGAATGATCAGCATCTCTCTATCTACTAAGTGCAGAGCACATTAAAGTGATAGATGACTTTTGTACAAGTTACTGAACGTGGAAGATTCATTCAGGGAATGTTGCCAGTAGCTCAGTGTTGTGAAAGGCCAGGGTTCGGGAGCATAGCCTCGCCAAGTGACCTGCCACAGACTTTGTGTTCTTTAAAAAAATCACAATAAAACCCCAAAACCAAAGCAAGCACATGTGCATTATATCATCATTATTGTTATAATTCACATGCTGATTATATCTTCAAATTCACTGAAGAAATCATGGGTTAATCAGGATGTTAAAGTATCAAGGTGCATTTTTTGGTTGTCAGAATCCATCCCCTTCCATTTACATGCCTTGGGCAAGGCTCATGCAGTGAATGTCTCTTCTCTGAAGACTCCTCCTGAATGAATGAAAGGGAATGAGGAGAAGAAGCTTGTACTTTGCCTTTATTCAGGTTCTTCATATCTGTGAACCTTTTTCCTAAGACAAGGAACAATTGAATTGTTTTTTGTTCCTCTAAGACTTGGCTACTCGTTGCAGTGCACACAGAAAACTGCAACTTGTTTTTTGTTACTGAAGGATCTGGGTTGCTGAATAGCTGTCAGACTGGCTTTTATCCTATTACATGTTCTAGGGAGTTGAAAGTGCAGTTTGACATCTAAGGGGGAAAAAAAGCCTAAAACCTCACTTTCAAATGTTTCTTTCTATCTTTCATGTTTGTAGAATGGCTTTTTCCCCCTCTTCTTTCTAAAATCATAACAGCCATGTAGAACGTTCCTGTTTAGGCCCAGTCTGTGTATTTGTGTGCTAGAGTGTTGCAGTGATAATCAGCAATCTGTCTAAAGGTGCCTGTGGGCAGAGTCAAATCACAGAAAAAGTGTTGTCACATGCCAAGGGACACACTGGAACTCTCATGGCTGCTTGGCTGAAATATCATGGCATTGCTCCTAATTCTGCTGGGGGAAAGCACCTTTTCATCTTGCATGTTTGCAGATGTTGTGTTGCTCCTCCTGGGTTGCTGGTCAGTTAAGCACAGACCTGGAGCACTGTCTGAGCTGGAAACACAGGGTGGATTCGCCATACTCTATTGAATCTGCAGGTTTCTAAAGAAATTAGAAAAAAACCCCAGATATTTCTGTACGCAGTACACTCTGGTGTGGTGCTGGCATGTGAAAAATCTTCCTTCATATGAACCTTGGTGCTGGAATTTAAAGGTGAGCGTGGGCGTCTTAACAAAGATCGAGAATTCCTACTTTTGGTATAATCAGTTACCTAAAGCTGCAGTTATTTTCTAGTATCAGTCTGCAATGTAAAGAGACTGGGCTGAAATCTCATTATTGGGAACCTCCCAACTGCAAAATTCTCCCTCCTCCGTGGTGTCTCACACTGACATAAAAGGATTATATAAGTTTACCTCTTGGAAGGACAGAATAAGCATCAAGGAAAAGAAGTAACTAAAGAGATGTCTAAGATGAGACATAAACATGAGAAATTAGCACCAGCGCCTAGAAAATATTGCGCTCTAAAGAGTGAAATTCACTTTTACAGGAACAAGGCAGACAACAGAAGTGCTGCTTAAAATACGTTTAAAATATGCTTATGAATTCTGCATAACATTTCTGCCAGCACCCAGCACATAGGTAAGCATCACCTGTATTTCCAAAGAAAGCACTGGCAATTTTTCACCAGGTTCTTTTTTTAAAGAGCATCTTGGAAGTTTAATTGGTAGGTTAAACCCACACAAACTGCAAGATTTGATCTGGCATGGTTACTGTTTGTATCTTTAAAAATAAAACCCCTATAAATAAAAGGCACATCCAAAGCTAATGTAAATTTGCATAGTGTCAATTAAGTTAATGATAGCATAATAGTGAATCATATTACTGATGTAATTGTGTTACTTATTTTTATCTTTATGCCTTTAAGTTGGCAGGGAGACGGTTTTTCTTTTAACTGTGACTGGACAAGTTGTTAAATGTCAGCAGAACTAATAACATCAGATCATCATCTTAGGTTATCATAAAATTTTAAATATTGCAAAATCTAGAGCTTCTGACACAACAGTTGCAGAAACATTTGGAAGCAAAGATGTTGGCTCTTCCTTTTCAAAAAATCCAAAGAAAAATCAATAACTCTATAGAGCTGCAACTTGAATCAGCCTTTGTTGATTAGGTGAAATTACCACGGCATTGAAACCAATTGGAATTGCTGAAAACTCGGTTTTGTTCTGCTGTTAAAACTCTGTCTCAGTGGCTTCTGTCAGAATAGAGGAGTGTCACCACTAGTGATGATAAAGCAGATTTCACTGCTAGTGAGGGACTAAGTGATTGATATTCAGGAGTGAAGCATGCCCTGCTAACTCATGCCTTTCCCCTTTTTCAAGCTTGGACTACATAATTTGAGAGGGAACTGAAATTGAAAGAGGCATAAATTTGTGGGAGAGATACATACGGGGATGAAAGGAATTCGCTGTACTTTTTCTTGAGCCTCTGGAGATGATACAGGAAATTATTTATTATTCATGACAATTTTGCAATCAAAGCTGATGGCAGTAAAATATGTGATTAATAGACTGTTCTTTAGGCAGATCACCAATAGGAATAAACAGATAATGCGTAGGAGGTATTCCCATCTGCACATACGTATTAAATATTTTTGAAAATTACATTTTTCCTTGTCTCTGCTTCAACTGTGTATCGAATAATAAAACTTAGCCCTCCTTGAGCTCCCACCTCGAGCTTTCTTATTTCTATGTGCGCACTTGATCACTTCAATATTGATGTTATTGCTTGGTACTGTGCTTGGGGTAATTGATCTCAGCCCACTTACTCCTACTGATGAGAGTGAACAGGATTTAGCTTGGTTCAGAATAGTTGTATTCCCTCCCAGTTTGTGATTTCATGCACGTTTGAGTGACATAATAGCTGCTTTATCCGAGCACGCTGTGGTTCAGCAGGCATTTTCATGGATGGATCATAATGGCTTTGCATCTTGGTTTTGTGACATAAAACTGGTAGGGAGAAACATAACAGGAGTAGTGATTGTGAGTGGCTGCTGTGTTCTTCTGGAAACAAATAGCAAGAACCACCACGGTTCCTCACTCTTCCATGCTGCAGCACCGGCATACATCACCGCGGTGATTGGGATAATTCTGGTAGCCACGATGTCCCACATTATGAGACCCTGAGATTTCAAGTCTCCCACTGTCTTTTGGAAGCAAGAGATAATTCTGCAGATAACTCAGGAAAGGTGTTGTTCTCTGCTTGATCTGGTAGCTGAAGTTGAACAGGATATTTGTTCCTGAGAATCCATGCGTAAAGCGATGTTACCCTTTTAATGTCCCAAAATTGGCTGTTTTAATAGCCATGAGCTTGTAATGTTTACAGCTCTGTGACAGTGATAGTGTGCTGTAGGATACAGCAGCACTATATTACCTTATATAGGAACATCTTTTTCAGTACCATAGCAAGGACCTGCTAAGTAATAACCTTTGTAACATAATTGCCTTCTCTGTAGCAAGTCAGAAAGCAGCAAATATAAGGATGATTTTAGAGACAAAGAGCATTAGTGCTTGCAGACTTTATCCTTGCAAAGTGTAAGAGCTAAGTCCGTATTAGGAGACCATTCTTAACTCAAATGTCCTTTCAAATCTTTCTGTTCCTTTCCACGTTATCATGGGACTGTCCTTGGAAATGCTGAGCGTTCAGTTCTCACTGTCTGCCTGCTCTCAGAAATACTCCTTCATTTGTGGTGGTTCTGGATCTAATGTACAGATACCAACTTTACTTTTCTGTGTTCATGGCCATTTTAATATATCGTAGCTGAAGCTATGCCTGAAATCTTGGTCATTACTCATTCTTCTTTATTCATACTCAAAACCAGATGATGATCCCTCCCGGTAGTGGACTTAAGTGATGTACTTTCCGACAGAACAGCCTGAAAATCCAGGGAAAGAGCAGAGCATACTGTGCAGCCAGCATTTTTGAGAATGTGTTATTGCTAGAAACAAAAGTAACATGAATTATTTACCTAGAAATATTAAACTGGCTTGAGATCGCTGCTGGATCTGAGGGGGAGTTCTGGGCCTTGTGAATCATTCATGAAGCTGTATTTAACAGACTTCTCTTTGTCTTCGCAGATCAGTGAATCGTATTTTATAACTTTCAGGATGTTTCTGTGGGTTTCATTGTACTTATAGTAGGCAGGGTTTTTTTCAGTGCTTTCTAAGGAAGCACAGATCAGTAAAGTTACATTTTTATGTTTGCTTTCTTTGCACATCAGGAGGTGTGGAAAGGGGTGAAGTGGTGTGGTGAAGGAAGAGGAGGTGTGTTATAGTTTCTGCTTGATCATATACTTTGTCCCATATTTTCAGACACTGGAACCCGTGACACCCCAGCGACTGAACCCATGGATAGGATGGCCTTTAGCTGCTCCTGAGATTTGCTCAGCAGCTCTCACAACCTAAAATGTGTTAATGTTTAGTTATTTGTCAGGAGATTTTATAAAAAAACCTGCACAATGTAACCAGACGTCTCTTTTCCTACATGTGAATGTTTACAGTCTTAATATTTGGAGAAGCACCAGCTGATGCTGATTTGGTAATATTCAAATGTGGGCTTCTACTACTGTTCTTGGGACTTTTAAATCTTTAATAGTTTCAAAGTCAGAAAGAAACATTGCTCTAGGAATGGATAAAAGATAAAAGGGAAAAACTTGAGTTGCTTTGGAAGCCCAGTGCAAACACTTGGTGCTTGATGTGGTATCATGGTGAGCAGTGGGGCTTTGTGTCGTAAATCTTCTTCTAGAGGAAATGAGGAGAAATGAGGGGAAAAATAAAAGGAATCTTAGCTGGATTTAAGGAAAAGAAGATAAATGCTAGAAATATGAAAACTTCTCAGCTTAGAGAAGAGGTCCTCCTCTTCGCCCTGATCAAAGAAGAGTGCTACTTGCCATGAGAGGCAGAGGAACTATAGATCACAGTGACAACCCGAGTCTTGCTGGTGGACATGTGGTATATATGGCAAAGAAACACACTGAAAAAACACTCAAATGATACTTTCAGGCAGTCTAATTCCAGAACAGCTCATCCTGTGGAAAATACAGAGCCCAGCAGACATGATTATCCAATATTTCTTTACATTTCTTACGAAATCTCTGGTGTTAAGAGGGATTTCTCAGGAATATTGCTCTTTTCAAATATGCATTTAATAAAAAGCATACAACAACCAAGATCTGTTGGTGGTAGTCAGATGATTTACCTGTTTGTAGCACAGGTCAGATAATTTTTGTATTCAATCTCACTTCTTGCTGCTGGAAAAGAAATTTTTTAAAGAAAAAATTTAACTAATGAATAAAGTGGATTCTTCTACTGGGTAGGCTTTTTCTACTTTGTGGCCAAGATTTTTCTACTCCATATCAAGACAAATCAATCAATTTGATTTATCTATAAAGGAAGAGGAGAGTACAAGTGACCTGCAGACCTTTGCATACCCAGGGAAGGAATGGAAAAAATATAAACAATAATTAATTTCTACTGATAGTTTCAATTGTTTCTACTCCCCTGAGAACCTTCAACAGTAGTGAGAAAACAGTGGCTCTCAGTTCTCTGGGCTGCTTGCCTGGGTGTTTATACATAGGCTTTTGAGTGCAGATATCACTGAAGCAAGAGGGTTTTAATCATCCGAATTAGAAAGGGAATATATTCACCCCTATAAATGCCTCTAAAAGAGATTTGTTAGTATCAAGTGTCTATACAATACCATATGTACTTATGGTGCCTATGGAAATACACTGATTTTATCCTAAAGCTAATACTAGATTTCATCACAGGATTTGTTTTAGGGCATCTCCAAAGAAGAATATAAATTGTATTTCTGCATTTACTGTATGCATGGAGTTGCCATCTCTATGAGCTACTTTTTCATCTTCAATAAAATTGAGCCCATTAGAGTGAGAAGTAGGATTGCTGCAGCACCCCTGTGACTGGAGCCTGTCTGGAAGCCTTTCCTTTCACAGGACTGATTGATCCCATACATAATAGCAGTTCTCAGTTCTTTTCAAGAGTTGCATGCAGTTAAAGCAAGGTTTGGCTGCTGTGGGTGCTGAAGTGATTGTGTTTTGTCCTTTCTGATATCAGTAAGAAGGTTGCTCATTTTCAGCTAAAAAACTGCTGGAATGTTTTGCTATAGCAGCTGAGCTGAAGAAAGAGGGAAGTATGTGCTTTTATGTAAAAATGCTGATGGTGGGTCAGCTCAAATAGTGAGATGCTTAAGGATTTTTGTCAAATGGGGAACATTTATTTGAGATAAGTGAGGCTTTTAGTTATTTTGAAAAAAGGTAAAGGTCTGATTCACAAAGTGTTTTAGAAACAATTTATGGAACAAGAAGGAACACAAAGTTCTTTTCTGTCTTGTAGTGTTTCTGACATATTTTTAGAGATGTGGCAAACCTCTTTTCAGTTCAGTCAGTCTGAAAAGTTAGGACCAACCCACACAGAGGTTAAGACAGGGACAGGTTATCTGTAAGGTCAGTCATATCCTACTTCCTACAACTTGCCTTAAAGCCGTTGCGATTGCCAGTGAGGTTATTTGAACCTGAATTTGTGCTTACTTGGGTGACAGTGCCATCTGTTATGTCAAAAGGCATAGTGGTAAAACATTTCCAGCTGAAGCACACAGCTTGAGCTCTATTTTCAAAAGCTGATCTAAGTGATTTTATTTTCCTCTTTCCGTTCTCCAAAGTACTTACTCTCCTAACAGTCAAACTCTTAGTATGGTTCACCCTGTTCCAAGGTACCTCTAGCTTCTGCCACCGAGTTAACTTCTTTTAGAACTAAAAAGAAAATCTTTCCAGAAATTAATGAAAACTTTTAACTGTATGAAATTTATTTTATACCTCTTCTTTTGCCCAGCTTTTTCAGACTTCTCTTTCCAACCTCTCTGCAATATCAGTTAATATTGATAGAAGTTGAAGGTGCAGGAATCTTCAGTCATCACAACATCTGTAGGGAAAAGTCAGGTGTCTCCTCTCTCTCTTAAAAACCACCAGAATATAGGGAATCATTAAAACAAAAACAGGAGTATAATGTACTTTATAGTGACTCTGCTTCTGTTATGTTCAGTACCAAGATCACTGCTTTTCAGATTTGTGGAAGAAGTGCTAATGTTATATCCGCTATATATGCTATAAAATGTACTTTTTCCCATTAAAAGAAATATCACAACCTGGCCTGTGACTGATAGGCAATGTCAGAATTCAATCTGCAGAGAGTAGGACTCAATTCTCTGTAACACTGGAAGGATTCAGATGCTGCAGAATTCTGAAGCTGAATTTTAAGCTGTAAGCACTTACTTTCTCTCTTGGACTGCCACTGTTCCCTGCAGGTGCTGTTGATGTGGGTACTAAGTTAAGCTGGACGTAGGATTTTGTCTCAAAGCCAGTTTAATCTCAAGGCCCTGTGTCTTAAATAATTATAGCCAGTCCTACTACCTTACATCTATACTGGGGTAATCTGTGCTAAGAAATACTATGCACAGTTATAAACTAGACACCAAGAGATAAAGACTTATTAAAACCCTCCAAGTGGCCTTATTTAATGGGAATTCTGCCTGGTGATACCACACACCATATTAAATTGATTACTATGTAGCTTTAAAAGGCAAAATTACAATGGAGGTATTACACGTAGCACCATGTAAAGTGCTGCACCTAGAATATAATGAGGTTAAAGTCCTTGCAAGATTACAAAAGGCCAGTGCTGAAAGTCACACCATTGATGTGCTGTTGCTTCTGCAGGAAAGTCTCGCTTTCATTTTGTCGCCAGAGTGGCACAGAAGTCACCAGCACTTCCCTTCCTTCTTTTTCCACCTTATTTCTGTCAGAGTGACTGCTCCATGATTCGAGGGAAAGCTCTGCTCCCCCCTGTTTATTTATGCACCACATACAGCTGCTGTCCTTGTGCAGCCACTCCCTGCCATGGGCTCATGACGAAGTCCCTGATTTTGCATTCAGGCTCTGGCACCTCTGTCTCCACTGAGGGTTCGCTGAGCTCTGGTCCAGGATCACTCCTGACGAACGTCTAGAGCAGCCACTCAGGTATCTGCTCCATCTATTGAAAAATAGCACTGTGAGGAAGGGAGGTTTGTCAGCTCATTTTGTCTGCTGTAGATTTGAAGTGACTGTGAAATGTTTGTCTGTAAGTATGAATTTGCTTTTGAAATCCAGTGAACTGACTTTTTACTTCAGTGCCTTTTATTTGCTGTCCGTGAATTTCCTGTAACACTCAAACTGCACGGGTCCTTCATGAATAGCAATAACTCTTAATGTTGACTGAATGTGAAATACAACTGTTACATTTTATGGCAATATTTTGGGTTTGTATGTCTCTCTGTGTTACAGGAATCACCAGATGGTGAGCTGAAATAATCTCTTAAGTCTTCCATAATGAGAATACTCTTTCTTAGTGTTAGTCATTTCCTGTGAGGGGGACAGATTGATTTAAGGAATTCTCTGGTGAACTTTAGAACCTGCAAGAATTTTGCCATGTTGTCTGTATAAGCAAGTAAATACCACTTTTAAAATTTTTTTGATCTAGCTCATAAATACTCATTCTGGTTCTGCCACAAGCCGTGCTAGTTATCTTCTCAGCATGGTCCCCACATATTTTCTAGTCAATTAAGAGAGTAAATATAGTCAAGATAGTCAATTGATCTATATCAATTAAGAGAGCTTATCTATTGTTTCTTGTAGAAGATGCTTCCCACCAAGATGAAGCACACTTGGAAATGCATTTTGTGCACAGTGTCCTTCTCTCTAAGGGCATCTCCTTCTTTTCTTCTTCGAACTCATGGTCATAATATGACTGATAACAGCTACTGATTCTTTGCTTGAATGTGGAATATCAGAAAACTGGATTTTGGTTTTAATTGTTTGTTTTGGGTTTGGTAGTTGATTTTGGTTGAGGATTCTGTGTGGTTTTTTTTCCTTCCATTTGACTTTAATTAATTTCCTTCTATCTATAGGCTTTAGGGAGAAATTTAAAAATTAGATTCTTCCTTTACTCCTATAGCTAGCAAACCCTGATTGAAATTTTTTATTTATTGGTTCTTGTGTCATGTTTTATGCGTTCATATGATCTTCTCTAAAGAAAAATTGAAGCTACAAATACCTTTGTAGTGTTAATGAAGTACTGGGGTATAGACTCATGTACCCCTTTTATTGCTGTTAAACATGTTCTTTTAATTTATGCTCTGTTTAGCATATTTATGTCTTCATGTTTCTGCCTTTTCAGAAGAATTTCTGGCTTTTTGATAGTTTAGTTTTCCAATATAATGTGTAAGAGGTCAGGCCTTGTGACTTTACCACTCCCTTTACTCTCCAGTGTCATTGTCTCTGGTCTCTGTATGAGTTGCTCTAGAACTGTCATCAGGTAACCAACCCCTTAAAGTGTTACCCATTTATCTTCCAGCCTTCAGTCCAGCTGGAAAAAGTTGGATGTAAATAGAATCAAAAAAACCCCAGAGGAGTAATCCAAGTGTTAGACTAATAATAAATGCTTTAAATTTATGGTTGATGCAAACTAGTGCTATTGGAAAAGGCATCTCTTTCAGCAAAAATGCAGCAGGAAAACTAGAAACATTTTTCTATGCATTTTTTTAGACTTGACAACAATTTCTCCCATGAAATGTAGTGCAGAATCCCTTTTCTAGTGCCCCTTCCCTGGGCAGGGATGGCTCCCTGAGCTCGAGTGTTTTGCACGCATCAGTTCAATCTTTGTTACAATATATTACCAATGTAAGGATGCAGGGGCATAAATAAACCTAATATAATTAGTGAATTATAAATACTGTCCATCTTATTTGCTGTCCAAATGGAAAATAGGACTGGTTTGAATTGTCCTGGCCACCACAATTTTT
Source organism: Machaerirhynchus nigripectus (assembly GCA_013397975.1). NCBI lineage: Eukaryota > Metazoa > Chordata > Aves > Passeriformes > Dicruridae > Machaerirhynchus > Machaerirhynchus nigripectus. The sequence goes on along the minus strand of VZRQ01000108.1, from coordinate 356,946 downwards.
GCTGCCGTCTGAGGAAGACATCAGAGTGCTCTTCTCTCACTGCCAGTGGCACCATGAGCAATCCCAGAATAAAGTGCTATGAACTGGTTCTGTACCCAAGCTGCTCAAAAGTTTTTTGAGCTCAAAGGTTACAAAGCTAGGGAGGATGCTTTTATAGCTGAAGTTGCTCTGGTGGCAGGCAAAACACTCTGGATGTCATCTGTGTAAGTGATGTGGAAAGCAGTGCCCTTGTCACTTGCTGGGGTTTGCTCTCAGGGTTTTGCTTCTATGACTTATCAGTCTGAAATTGCCTCAGCGTATTAAGCTTTAAAATATTGTAACATTTCCTCTAAATTAACTTATTATTCAAATGTTTCATTTGACATCTACAAAATGAAATCGTTAAAATATACTTATGGAAGAAAAACCTATTTAAAAGGGAACAACCCCACTAGTTTTGCACTGGCATGATACCATGATATCAATTACATTGATTATTTATATATTAGTTTGGCCAGCATCTCTAGTGCACAAGTAAATCTAAATAAATTCATGACCTAGATTAAGTGATTGGTGCTGTGCCAGGGGAGCAGGTTCAGAGCTGGTCTGAGATCTGAGCCCTTCCCAGGCACCTTTGCCTGGACCACTGCAACCACCATCCTCCTCCTGCCTCCCTGTGCACCCCTGCTCAGCCACACATCTCAGCAGCTGCTTGGTCTCACCGTGCTGGGTATCACTGTCCTCTGGTTATTTTGCATGACACTCATGATTTTAGTAGGCACTGCATTTGTTGATTGCTACTTACAAGAGTTTACTTCACATTTTTGCTATGTGAACTGTATTTTTTTTTTTTTAATAAGCTGTGTGTGAAATTCTGGAATTGGTACTATTCACTTGGTGTGTGATGAATAATCACATTATATGACGTGATTGATGTTAATGGGACATTGAATAATTAAGTGTATGGACACTTATAAGACAGGTAGTAGAACTTCATGACACGGTGAGTATGTTCTTAAAAAGGATGAGTATTATATTATAGAAGGATATAAGAAATCCTGATGTGGTCGAGACAGTGTAGCTGATACTTACAATTTGGTAATTATTTGCAGGACTTTTTAATTGCATTTATAGTGGTATATGAAAATTATCTGATGAAATATGTAAAAATAAATGTTGTATAGAGTCAGATGCCACGCCACTTTAGCATTTAACTGTGTTAGGGTGTGCTGGCATTGGGCTGTTTATCCCCCCTCAGGTGTGTGTATAACCAGCCATCTATTTTACAAGTGAAAAATAAACGCAGTAGAATCTCAGATACTAATTAGAAGTAGCACCTGGAAACCCAGAACTTGGAAATAACTCTGTTATTGAAAGATTTCAAAGACTTTTTGTCTTAAAAAGCTAGCAGGTTAGAAAAAAATGGAAGGCAGGTTGTTTATTACATTATGTTTTATTTCCATTGCCTCGTGGTGTTTCAGAAGTGTTTAACTGGGTGTAAGATTGCAGAAGCATGAGTGACAGCTTTTTGTCTTTTCATAGCTGAAAATAAAATTATATTTCATCAGTACTCCTGTAGGTATTGTTTATTTACTGAAAATGAATATATTTTTCTTTGCTTTATCTGTTGTATACTCCCAATATTTCTCCTAGAGGTGAGAAGAACAGTGATTAAGTCCTGCAGCAAGCACCACATCCAAGCTGTGCCAGACTTTGTCAGTGATGAGTTTCAAATATTTTGAAAGTTACAGTTTTCTCCCAGCTGCTTTCCTTGCTGTGTGGAATAAGTAACCTGCTCCTGCCAAGAGCCAGCCTACTCTGTTTTCTTCCTTTTTTTCTCTCTTTCTTTTTTCTTTCTTTTTTTTTTTTTTTTTTT